>JACTOM010000016.1:279415-692083 GCA_015832385.1 Elymnias hypermnestra
ATGTGTATAAGAGACAGTTCGGAGGGAGGTTGAGAGTTTCTATGGACAGTTGTACACATCGACTTGCAAGCCTATTGATAGTTTGGCTAAAGATCCCCGTGCCAAACTGACCCGGCATTATACCGAAGATATCCCGGACGTCAGCTTGTACGAGATTAGTATGGCTCTCAAACAGATGAAGAACGGCAAGGCACCGGGTGATGACGGAATCACAGCGGAACTCCTGAAGGCGGGTGGAAAACCCATTCTTAAAGTCCTTCAGCGAATGTTCAATTCCGTCATCCTGGAAGGCACGGTGCCAAAGGCATGGCATAGGAGCGTGGTGGTTCTGTTCTTCAAGAAAGGTGACAACACCTTATTGAAGAACTATAGACCTATCGCGCTGCTAAGTCATGTCTACAAATTGTTCTCGAGGGTCATTACGAATCGTCTCGCCCGCAAGTTTGATGACTTCCAGCCTCCCGAACAAGCCGGATTCCGAAAAGGCTTTAGTGCCATAGACTATAGGCTTTTTACGCTGCGGCAGACTATACAGAAGACCGCTGAGTATAATCGGCCACTTTGCTTGGCGTTCGTGGACTATGAGAAAGCCTTCGATTCGGTGGAAACCTGGGCCGTGTTGAGATCTTTGCAGAGATGCCGAATTGACCACCGGTATATACACGTGTTGAAGTGCTTGTACGAAAACGCCACCATGTCAGTCCGTATACAGGACCATAGCACAGAGTCTATCCAACTGCAGCGTGGAGTGCGACAGGGAGATGTTATCTCCCCGAAGCTCTTTACTGCGGCGTTGGAAGACCTCTTTAAGCTTATGGAGTGGAACGGACTGGGCATCAACATCAATGGCGAGTACATCACTCATCTGTCATCGTGGTCATTATGGCAGAGTCTCTGGAAGATCTCAATGCAATGCTCGATGACCTCAGCAGAGCTTCTGAACGGGTGGGCCTAAAAATGAACACGGATAAGACGAAAGTTATGTACGGATAGTACGTCCAATATCCATGTTCCGCTACATCGTTGAGAACTCAGCTCTCGAAATTGTTGACGAATACACATACCTGGGACACATAGTCCAGCTAGGTAGGTCCAATCTCGATAAATAGGTTAGCCGCCGAATCCAACTCGGTTGGGCAGCGTTCGGGAAATTATCATCTCTTTGCGTCCAATATCCCTCAGTGTCTTTNCGCAGTGTAGGTAGACCCACCACAAGGTGGACCGATGACATAAAGAGGGTACCCGGTAGCCGCTGGAGCCAGGCGGCGCAAGATCGGGCCTTGTGGGTATCATTTCGTGAGACCTATGTCCAGCAGTACACGTCCATCGGTAAAAGCGACGACGAGCGATGATATACCCTGTAAAGGTTTCTACGGAGGTACGTACCAGGACACATATATTTTACACGACAATTTTTTTTACACTAATAACATATCTTATTAATTTTGTACCTGTGCTATCTAGAGACAAATTCGATCCATGCCTAGACGGTGGCTTCGAACCAGTTCTCGAACCTGGCCTTGAGCTTGGTCTTGAACCGCTAGGTGTTAAGGTTGACCTGAAATCGTTAAAATAGTAATAAATTAATAAAAAAATGCCATATATGTCGCTTTATACGCGGTGATTAAAGAAATTTACCTAGGCACACTAGGTTTCCTGTATCGTTGTCCGAGTCCACTGGCTGCTTCGTTGTCACTAAGTGAATCTGGTGTTCCAGCGCTTAAAGATGACCTCGAAGCACGACCGGCAGCTGCTCCGGCAGACATTGGCACAGAACGAGCTGTGCGTTCACGAACCTATTTTACATAAATTAGTTAAAAACTTTTAACAAAATTTTTGGTTTCACAAAAAAAAAAAACAAATCACAATTTTAATGATTATTAAATAAACTCAATAAAACAGTTAGCATGAAAATAGCGTATTTGTACCAATGTTTATGGAATCATAAACAAATGCTTAGTTGAGTAACAATATTTATACTATTCTTTTGCATTTATGTAACACGTGCATGCGAACTAAAATGATGTTGATGGTTCACTTTTACGTTGAATATACATATCTAAAACATTGACATATTAAAAATCAAACAACGGCTGCACTCAGCATTATATAAAGGTGCAATCAACTGCAAAACTCTCACACAGCCTATGCATTACCCAGTGATATCCAGGAGATGGTTGATATCCATGGTGATGTGTATAGTGGTGAGCGCCAGGTGTCGTCGATCCTTGAGATCTCGAATGGCCGTAAATGAAAGCTTGCTTCGTGCCATGTGTTGAACCCACGTGGAGCGGGTACGAACACGGTAGCTCTTCTCGTTGCCTGAGAGCCTCAAATATGGGCCTCAGCTGCTCCATAAACTCCTCCGCTAAACGCATTAATACAAAACCGGAAGCCTTCATTAAGGAGGAAAGGAAGATTCAAAGAAATATCGGTTTTTCATAGTGCCAATCTTACAGCCGAACGCGTTATTCCTAGACGACATTACGATTTGTCCAAACATTTAACAGACGGATTCGCAAGGTCAAATACAGGAGTAGAAGGATTGTAGCAGGAAAGGATAAACAAAATACGTTACCATAAAATCCATACTCGCTGCCGTGCCACCTCTCCAATGCAGTGGATCCAATGAAAGATAAAAGTAGCAAACAACACCGAACACTACACGAGCTGTGTACTTCGAAGCGTAGCTTTGAGCACACTAATGCAATACGACAACGCTACGAGCTCAATGCATGCTGCAACCACGAAGATGCCTCTTGCAAACGGATGCAAAAATCCATGTACAAGATGCAACAGAAAAGCGAAAAGAAATCCCAAACCGAATTGCTCCCTCTATCTACTGTGCGCTTTATGTAGTACGTGTGCGTTAAAATAGCTTATAAATGTCTAACCTGTTTTAATTATAATTTAAATTATAAAAAGTTGACGCATATTTAAACTATTTACCTTCGTTATAGGTCCGGTGGATGGGGGTGTATTTGTGTTAGAGCGTGGCGTACGCGGTCTGAAAGCAGCCATACTCTGTGACACTCCGTCAGCCAGAATGAATTGTTCTCGTAGTTCGATGTTGGTGCGACCCTTGGCTGCATGCGGGCGGCGTCCGGTGTACGGGATCACAAGTAGGGTGGGATAGGAATGGGTGAAATAAACCGTTCGGTAACAGAATAGGTGACAAAAAAAACACCAAAGTGTAAAAATAAGGAGCGTGCAATGGTAATTAGGGAAATAAAAAAAAACAACAAACAAAATCAGAACATGTCATACAAAAACAAACGAACATAAACGCATTAAACAAAATAAAATCAAAATAATATGTAAAATGTATGTGTGCAGTTAGGATAGGAATTATTAAATACAATTAGTTTTCTCACTTCCACCAAAATATATGCAATCCATATAAATCAAGAGCAATTTTTCAAAACTATATATAAAACTGTTACATTTCCGCAAATCAATTATGATAATATGATAATACTGATTCTTAGTAAATTATTTGATTTTCACGGGATCGTTCAAACTATGATAAAAAGTGAAATAGTTTTATTTGCCCTTGTTTTATACTTAAATCTAATATTAATGACCAATAAATATGCAAATAAATGATTTCATGCACAATGAAAGAATTATCTAAAAAGCCAAAAATTGAGACTCAAATCCTTGATTATAACCAATTATGTGTAGGCACCTTTTCATATTGATTCCATATATTTTGCATATATTTGATATATAACAAATTTTAAGATTAAGAATATTTTACAATAATACCCAAAATGTAGCAAAATATATTTTATTCTAGCAAGTTAAAACAAATGAATAAGCCACACCAAAAAATATCTGCAATAGTACAATTCGCACAAAAACGTGTTTTAAAATATAAGTCTTTGAAAGCAATCGAAAATTCACGGCAAATTGTATCGATTGCAGATATGTATCTTACCGAGCGGACAACAAGCCTCATGCTGTTCCGGTTTGCTCGGATCAGGCAGCGGAAGCACTAACGAAACTACATACATAGGTTTTATAGGAATCAAACGCAATAAAAATAATATATAAAATAAATAAGGATATAGGAATCGGATTGGGCAAAGCGAATACGAATTAGTAAATTAGTAGCAACGTCAATAATAACGGGCGAAAACGCATTTCAATTTAGCCCCTACAATATTGTTTGTTCACATTATTTTAAAATTTACGTTATTTTAAAATTTTAAAACGTAATTCAAGAAAATAATAACGATTTAAAGATTATAACGTACAATTTTATTTATTAAAAATATCAAATATAATATGGCAACAAATTATCAATACGCGTAATTGTGTGCTGGCAACATCGCTTCTGCGCATGTCAAATTCCATACGGCAATTAGCGTCCAACCTCAACCTCTCGAATGTATGGAAATAACAATGATATCACATCGGTTTATTTGAGTTATACAATTTAACTTTTATTTGTGTGTTAAATATTGAAATGACTGGAACAATAATAGAAAATTTGAGTGGGCGTAAGCTCTCCGTGTTAGTAGCGTTTCTTTTGTTGAGTCAGTTAATATGTTTCCTAATAGGAGGCTTGGTTGCGCCCGTGCCTGCAAACGCACAAAGTATTCTCGGCACCGTGTGTAAAGATACAAGTGTAATGAAAAATGACACGACAAAGTGGTACCCCGGTTTTGGTAAATGTGAGACGGTTGACCTTGGCAGCATTAATCATGATTTGTCCGAACGAGACATTGTTTTTGCATTTCAAATGCCGGTGCCTCGGGAAGGTGAGGCTTACGACTATTCAAGATGGCAGCAAAATCTTATCGGCGTTTTACAAGCCGATATTCGTTACCATTCTCAAATGGAAGTGACGCCGCGCAGTACCATTACAATAGACGCCCGCTTAGCTTATCGTAACAAAGGCGATCCAGACGATGCATGGAAATTGTACACGCAATCAGTGGAGAAAAGAGTGTTAGACTGTAATATTGAAATTAAAACTGAAGATTACTTGTATAATTGTTCAGCAATTCCTTTGTTTGAATTGGGTTCTTTATACCATGATTACTACCTCTTGAATTTACGTTTACCTGTAGACACCCCACATATGAATGTTCATATTGGTCATATACAAGACATGTGGGTGACTGTGATTCATCAGAATGGAGGTTTTACTAAAGTGTGGTTGTCATTGAAGACAGTTTTCTTTCCATGTATAATAGCTATATTAGTTTGGTTTTGGCATAGAATTCATATTTTAGAAAGAAAACCTGTACTACTTGAAAAAATGTTGTTATGCTTAGGGATTGCCTTGTGCTTCTTAAATGCACCTATAGAATACTTAACTTTGCAATTTGATTTGCCTTTTATGTTATTATTGGGGGACATTAGGCAAGGTGTCTTTTATGCAACACTGTTTTCATTTTGGCTTGTATTTGCTGGAGAACACATGTTAATTCAAGATGCATCAGCTCAAAGCTCTCTTAAACAATACTGGCGTCATTTGAGTGCTGTAGCTATGGGTTGCATTTCTCTTTTCATATTTGACATGTGTGAGAGAGGTGTTCAATTACGTAACCCTTTCTATTCAATTTGGATGACCGACTTAGGCACAAATTTAGCTCTGACCTTTATAATACTAGCTGGGATATCAACTGGAGTATACTTTTTGTTTCTATGTTATATGGTTTATCAAGTTTTCATCAATATATCTCATAAAAGACAAAGTTTACCCACTATGTGTTCTGTACGCCGTTTGCATTATGAAGGAATTATCTACAGATTTAAGTTTCTAATGTTGGCAACTCTACTCTGTGCTGCCTTGACTGTGGTAGGCTTCATTTTGGGCCAGGTAGCTGAAGGTCAATGGAAATGGGATGAAAATATTGAACTTGAGTATACTTCAGCATTCTTTACTGGTGTTTATGGAATGTGGAATATATATATCTTTTCTTTACTTGTTCTCTATGCACCAAGTCACAAGCGTTGGCCAGTCAATGATAATACTTCTGATACACAAAATTTGAGTGAGGAAATTGAATTTAGCCCTTTGCCAACAACAAGCGAAATTTCATCTCTGACATCCTTCATCCGGAAGACCACAATTGATTAATTTATATGGTCAAAGAAGTGGTTTTTTTATGAGCAGAATCTCAATAATCGTAATTTCTAACTTCCATATTTGTAGATTAGTTTTTGTAGTGAAATGTGTAGATTTAATATTAAGAACAATAACAGTATTATTCACATGATGTGTATGTACTCAAATATTTGCCATTTTTAAACACTATCTTTATGCTTGTAGTGTAGGTCTAACCTAAATTATTACTCGATACTAATTATATATAAGAAGTGTAATTTTGAAACATATTTTTCATTCTAGTGTTTATTAAATAATTAACATTGATTTCCAATAAACAAAGTAATTATTAGAAGTTGTGATTGTATTCAAGTAGAAAAATACTTTAAATTTCCATGACAAAATTTTAGATATTGTTTATCTATCTAAATGTATGTAATCATGCCATTCAAAAATTACTTAAAGATTCTGTGATAGCATTTTAGGTGAGGTTTGCACTTTTGAATTGTGATTTTTTTTTATTCTATTATTTACAATGTTGCCAGCATTTTGTATTGAATTTTAAGGTACTTTGTGATTAATTAAAGTATAGTCTTAAAAAAATGTTATTTGGTTATTTATCACCCGAATATTCTAAAAACACAAAAAAACATTTTGAACCCGTCAACACCTGTTATTGGACAAACTATATAGTTCCCATGTTATGGGGTTAACACATTTAATATTTTGAGTTAGGTAATTAAGTTACCGGAATGTTTCTGATTGACACTTTGAATATAGTAAAAGGGAGAAAAAAATCATATCTTTAAAATACTCACCAATTGACCTTCTGTTTTGCAAATATATTTACAAACAGAATGCCAATAAATAATTGATTACTGCAATTTTCATACTATAAACCGTAATAATATGAAATCCACAGATTAAAAATATAAACAAAATAGTATTATTTCATATAAAAAATATTGAATTAAAAAGAGTCCAACTTAATAGCACATGTATTAAAATACACAAATACTAATTGACGAACTTTATAATTTGAAAAGTTTTAGTTTTGTGATAACTACGTTTAATTTATTGACAAAATTATTACCGCATATTAAGTTGTTTTTTAGAAATAAAATTACCCTGGGTCCAAAGCACGAACTCTTGAACTTAAAATAATAATTGAATAATATTTCTGTTAATATACTTGGAATATAACAATGTGATATCGGACTTCAGAGATAATTGTATTTCTGGCATATTATATGGGATTTTCATATAGTTTTATTTATATTACACCACCTTGACCTTGTAATATCAACATCGTATATCTAATTTTCTTATGATGTTTATAAAAAAATTGATTAGTAATCATTTTGTTTCCTAAAAATGTCATAATTTAACAGTACTTTCATGAATATAATATGGTAATAAAATAAAATATTTCATGTACAGTGTGAAAAGCATGAATTTGTGTATAATTCTTTCTAGTGGTTATGAATCTAGGCTATCTACGACAAAGTGGCATACTTTGAACTGTAATTTAAATACCAATTAGGTAATTTAATTTGGTTGAAAATATTGAGCAAATCAAAAATGTTGTTTTGAATTAATTATCTGTATAAACTCTTTGTGCGGATTGTGAGCCGCTAAGTATGCAAATAAATCTATTAGATTAAATTAATAAAATTTCTTAAAACTTAGGCACATTTACGTGTACATGTTTAATTTGTATCTAACAAAACAATTGTCTAACAAGCAAAGATGAGTTTACATAGATCCGTGCATAACAAATATAAACATCGTGTTAAGCAGTCAATTCTTAAATGACATATCAAGTGTTTTATAAACTTTTTATCAATGTTTTCTTTTATTTATGAGTTTATGCACATATGATTGGGACAATGAAATCAAAAGACGCATTGTTTAACTATGTCTAGTTCAGTGACGTATTTAAGCCCGGCCCTAGGGCGGAAAATTTTACGGAGTATCATAATTTTGGAGGGGGTTAAAATATGTAATCAACTTTGTTGTTTTTTTTAATTGTAAAAACTTATTTTAATATTTCTTCTTGTGCTTTAAATTGCTAGGATATTAACATTCGTATATTAAATTCTTTTATTAAAATAAGGGCAAGTACTAAAATTCTAAATATCCACCAAATATGTTGTTGATTAATAATGTTTTATTGCCAAATTTTGCGTTTCTTCCGAGATAGCCACGTTTAGCCGGGCCATCTACTATATAGGTATGTAAGGGATAAGAAGTAACTTAGAGATGGGCAGATCGAACTTAAATCCGTTACTGGTGTATGTTTGCATATTGATGTGTAAAGTCTATGTGTGCATTGTGTTCTTGTTCGAGTGTATAGACAAATAAGATGACACTTACCTCGGCAAGGATCATTTTTCACGAGGAACTCGTCGAGTGCCACCCAGCCGCCGCCTACTCTCACCATAACGGTGGAGCGTAAAATGCGTACTAAACGCAGTTTTTGGGAGTCCCCGAACTATCAACAATATATTACACTTAACCTAAGGCCAGACTTGGTACCTATATTTATTTTTCAAATTATCTGCATTGTTTTATCAATAAAAAAAAAACGAATGAACGCAGTTTAGACGACACGACTGAAGTAAAAAAATATCAATGTATATAAATTATTAAATTTTCTCCAAGTACACATTTAAATTTAATATGTCGCTTTCTGTTCACCTCGCTCGATCAAACTAAGCGTAACGTTCTCGTCCAACATTCACTAGCTTACTCCTCAGGTCATGGAAGTGATGGTATAGAGAAGATGGAAGTGCGCTAATCTGGTAAGAGGTAATTTACCTCATATGGTTTCTACACAGCATCGTACCTTAACACAAATCACTTGCTTGGCGGTACGTCTTTGCTGGTAAGATGGTAACTAGCCTCGGTCGAAGCCTCCTACTTGTCCAGATTCATACACGTTAGAAGTTGCAATTTTCAAAATTCGCCCTACCGGTGATCAAACCCAGGACCGTTGCTAGCAAATCGAATATTCACACCACTGCCCCGACGCCGTCATATGCGATCTATGTCACTACGATGTAAAATCTAGACCTGATATAGTGTTCGTGTCCATGAACATGTTATAGTATAAATTATCGACTCACCCTGTACTTGCCCTCGCCAACTTGGAACACCCTGAACTTTTGTCTGCACGTACATAACATTACGAGACGTTTGACTTCATCGTGAATCTTTTCAGCATCCGTAGGAGGACCTCGTCTCTCAACCTGTGAACGAAGTATGTATAAAAAATTTCTTAGTGCATTTCATTCATGTTCTGTCATGTGCTTAACACGCAGGTTATGGAGAATAATTATTACTCATTTATAAACATAAATATATGAAAATGCAAGTAATTTAGAAAACACTAATTTATTATTTATGATGAAGATGTACAAGTTACACAATATTGTTTTGGTTTCAATTCTATTATGAATATACAATGAAATGAGTTTTACAAAATCGTAAATATTAAAATATATATTATCACATTCACTTACCCAATCAGGTCTGAGTGCGGCGATGAACTCTTCCCAATCGATAAGGCCACTACCATTTCTGTCGAATAGATCTGCTACCGCGCCCATTTCAAGCCGAGATGTGTCAAATTCTATAAATAATAGTTGTTTAGTTTTGTTGTCTCTAACATATATATAGTAGCGAAAAATTATAAATTACATCTAAAAGCATAGTCTGTTACGAGTCATGTTAAGGCATATCTCTTGTCAAAGGATAACATAAAATTATATTATAAAGCATTCGTCTAAGTGAATGAATTACTTCGTCAGATGCCATGTTCTGTGCCGGTCGTCATAACAATATTCAAAAATATAAATCTAATTGTTGTAAAAGTGTTTGTATGCGTTACTTCTATTCCGAAGTATATCCCGTAATAAAACAATTTACAATAATATCCATTCGTTCGATATTTATTTTTATGTAATGGGTGATGTATGATAGACTGTAATATTACATTCTAAACACGCTAACATGATAGATAATTTACCTCTTAATGGTTTTTACCTGGTATCTTATAACGAAGTAAGCTAAAATGGTTTATAAATATTTAAGAAAGTTACAAAAATACTCACTGGTATTAATAATTCCATCGATGAATTCATTACGTGCTATGAGACCGTTGTTGTCTTTGTCCATTTTGCGGAACAAGTCCGTCAGGCGGGATTTCTTGTGGTTCATGAATTTTAGGAACTGCGAGCAAATTTTAAAAGCTCTAATAAACGAATTTCACTTTTAAAAAGTACAATCAGAATTGATACCATTTCATGTTTTGTAATACAGAAAACTGCACCAGAGTACTAAGAAAAGCGTTTTGAAAAAGTTGGGTAACGTAGTTGGAAATTATGATTACAGACAGACAGATTAGAGAGGAGTCTCCAACACGATAAAAATAAATAAATATTCTGATTAGTTATTGTCTTCAAAATTTATAATTTTGTGTCTAGTCTGTGCATCCCAAAAAATGTGTCAGAGATCAAGATAAGCATATTATAATAATATAATGTCCCGGTATATTTTATAAATCCTAAAGCCTGTTGTCAAAGTCCAAAGAAGACTTTCACCTCTTCACAACAGGTTTGCTAGTGCATATTGAAAAGGAAACATTTTTTACATTATGTTGCTATAAAATTTGTAAAGCACTGAATATATTTTTACATTATATCAATGAAACTGTTTCTTGTTGTCCATGGAAAAGAATAATTTGATTCTCTTTCTTTTTGCCTTAGCATGTTTCGAGTACTTCTAAAGGTTTTTACCAAATTTAATGGTCTTTACGACACAGCCTTCCTAGGGCATAATGTAAAATATATATTTTAGTTGCTTTACATACCCGTTTTCTCCAATCATCCCAGCTAAAGTTAGAGACGCGTTGGAGTTCCCTCAAATGAGCGAGACGTTCGTGTAGTCGTCTTTGTCTCTCCCATGCCAGTAACCAAACTGTACGCCATTTGTCCCATAGTTGTTTGACTCGCGGAGATCTAAATTCCGGTTCTGCTCCTTTGCTATATAAATAGAAGGTATTTAGTAAAAGAAACAAAAATAACAGGATTATACTTTTCTGTTCAATATAAGACAGGAGAGTCTAAACGAATAATGTTTAAATAACATGCTCTTTGTTCTTCCTTTTAGTGACACTATATGTATAAATGGATTGGATGGATAATGGATTGTCTTTTTTCTATTTATTGTTATTGGATGGTCTTTAAAGTTTCTTTTCAAAATTTTAAACCAGTAAAGAAATGTGTAATAATGTTTATAATCCAAGTAACAATGCCAAAATTTGATATATATTTTAAACTAGGTAAGCATGCTTTTTTCGAAAGTCAAATCAAATTCAATCAAAGCAAAACACGTTATGCAAAATATACCATATGAATATATTTATTAAAAGAAGCAAAAAAAACGCATAACAAGTAATCAAAAACTGACAAATAATATAAATAAATTGGAACACATCACTTTAAAGATTGGAGATTATATATATTTAAATAATTGTCGATACTTAAAAGATACATATAAGATATCTCTAACAATTTCTTAGTTTGTTTTAGATTATTATAAATTGAATTTGTGATAAGTTTCGTTTGTACAAAATAATTTTATGTAGTTTAAAGGAAATTATAATTTATAATAATTATAACCGAAAGAAAGTTGGTCTGTATGTTTCAAAATACATTCGGGAAATAGCCATTATAAATATATTTTGCCCTGAAAATATCCCAAGCATATATTTATATTAGTGCATTATTATCTATATAATAATCGATTGAAATAATGTTGTGTGAACATGATGAAATGTATGATAATTCCATCAAAAACTATGTTTAAATTGTCTTTAATCATGATTTTTTTATGAATTGTAATGTTTGCCGGATATTTGTTTATTATAGACAATTGAACTTTATAAGGAGGGAGGTGAAACGATGTTCAGACAGATTTTTGCCTTTTCCTTAATAAAAACTTAAAAGTCCAGGAAAAGGGTTACATAAATTCACAGACTAATTGTAGAGATTATGGTTTGTCGTTAGGTATCCTTACCTTCCTTTAGGTGGGAATCGAGGTCCGAAATGCGGCAGGTTGCGGTCCGGAGAGTCTCGACCGGGACTCACGCGACTGGAGCACACATCATTGTAAACACAAGAACTCACAAACATTTGGTCCCATACCTTGTTAGTGATGCGGAGGCTGTAGTAGTTGTAGTTAATCGTGTAAAGTACTGTTTCAAAGCACGTTTTTGAAATATTTGATATTTTCTTCACCCGAATTTAGTGTATAGGTAAATAGAAATAAATAATCGTCTTTATTTATCCGTTACAATATTTCAAAATACGAGCGTTTGATTAAGCAAAGTAAGTAGAAAGGTAAATATAGGACGTCTGGATAGATTACCTATATCTAATGGCCTACTTCTATAAAATAAATTATCAAAACAACTATGGAATGTCAAATTGATGTGTAATCATTTGGGTATAAAATAGGTAAAAATTTAAATAATAAAAATATGCAAATATAAGTTTCGTCCCGTAACCGAGACGTGTCGCATATTAATAGTTTCAACAACATATAATAAAGACAAGAGCATCGTAAGCGTCAAGTTTGTTCGTCAAAATGATTGAAATATACAGATAATTGTTTAATTAGAGCGATTTGTATGTTTTGTCTTTATATTATTCAATATTACGCAGATGTACAGTTTACTTATCATCCATTTTTAATTTTTTTTTTATTCAAGTATACTGTCTAGAGCAGAAGCTTTTGTTGTTTTTTTTTTATTTTCTTTGCCACTTTCTACTTACTTTACGTGCGGAGTATATTAATATTATTAGAAGTTACAAACCCAGTTGAAGATGTTAGTAGGAGTACGTAGCAGTGTGAAGTTAAACCACAGACCCAGATATGTTAGTGTTAGAAAATTCTTCATTCCAGTTGTGTACCTTGGTGGCCCTATTACCCTCAGAAGAAGTGTCACGATTCCGTAGAAATGTGCTTTGTTACCATTATTTTGCGAAATAAATTAAGACTTTGTTTATTTATTTGATAGGAGGTCTATTAATAATATCATTGATAATTTTATATGATTTTTAATTAATGCAATGGCGCATGAAATAATTAATTTTTGCCAATTACTGACATTTGGATTTATAAATAAACTAAGCTAAAATGCCAATACTGTATATTGAAATGTATGTATATAAAGATATTAAGTGTCTTAGATGAGTTATGACATTGCAATAGTAGAACATATAATTCAGGCTATTTTAAAATATATTTGATACATTTTCGAAGCACATGCAAAACATACGACAACAAAGTATTCATTTTACACTAGTCCAGTTTCTACAATAATCACAATTGTTTCATAGAAAATATATTAACATCCAGTATTGTAAGACTTTCACGTCTATCTATTAGTGTAACTGTAACAGGCTTTATTCAGGATATTGTAATAATATAAATAGAGTTATAAAGATTTTTAAAACCATTATTGAGGGTTTTTATATTTAAACTTCACCCCAGTCTAATATTTCAGCCTTTCATTAACTGATAGGTAAGTTGAATGATTTCATAATTAAAATTTAAATATAAATGGGATTTATACATATTGCCTTTATTTGGCATATTGCTGTGGATTGCATAGTTATCGCTCTCTTTTATTTTTATTTTCCTTTTTAGTTATCCCTTTTATTTTGCTAGTAGTTTAAGTTAAGCGTTACTAAGAATTTTACGTTTAAGTCTTACTAATTATAAGTGCTTCAAGTAACAAGTACTTAAAAATTCATTCAATCATTAGCTTTGAAAGACAAAGGAAAAAAATTATTGACACATTTATTATTGATGTATGATGCAACCAAACAACTTTTTTAATATAAAAAAAATGCATAGGTATATATATTTAGACAAATATGGATGGTAATATATCTTCTTACACACTACATGAAAGAAAACTAAATACGAAATCAGTCTTAAAGAAAAAACTACATCAAACCTTCCTCTTCTACTTCGACTGTGAATCCTGGACCTGCCGTCGCCAAGCGTGACATGAATGAGACAGAAAGCCACATTTACACATGTTAGAGCGAGATGAAGCTAGTATTGTCATTACGTAGTCAAAGTGTGACGAATCGCATGTAAGACAAAGGTAAAAAGTCACATGCGATTTATACTTAATTTTTCAGTAATAATGATTGAAAAATGAAGCATTCACGTTTTCCTTTAATATCTTAGTTGTTATAGATTAACAGGGAAAGCAGTTCTATATGATAGTAGAACATTATTTTTTATATAACGAGAAGTCCACAAAAAAACTTATGCCCATATATAAGTACCCAAGTATTCCCGTAATATATATTAGTTTACAGTTAACAAATTAAAAGTTTTAATAAACGAAAAATAATAAGACATATTATAAAATGACATCAACAGCGTGGTTAATAGGATAAAAAAGATTTTAAATAATAAACAAACCTGTAACGTCTACTGCCATAATAATCAGGCGATACTGATCTCTCCCTATGAAGGTCGTGTTGCGAGCCGCGACTGATGGCAACATTCACACCATGCATTGACGTCACAAGATGGCGCCGAGTGAAAGAAAACACAATGAAATAAACAAAAAGGTGACGACAACACGAGCGGTGAATGTAAGCGTGAAGTTTTAAGTTGAGTGAAAAATTGGTATGAGTGTTGTTTTTGCGCCTACACGACATTTTGAAGCAAGGAAATCTATAATAATCCGATATTTTCAGTTCACAAAGCTGAAAAATATTTCACAATTAACTTTTAAGTGAACACAATAATTAAAAAAAAATATGAATTAAGGTAACTTGCATCTATATTTTATAAATTGTCACGCGGTTTGCAATAGATAAATCAATGTAATATCGCATAGAGTATAAAAAGATATAAAAATGTGATTAACTACCAACAAATATTATTGCTCAAATGTCGTGTAACATTTAAAACAAACACAATGAACAAAAATGTATGGTGACGGATGAATGTGTGAACATAAATGTAGTAAATTTTATGACTTATTATAAGCTCTTGTACTATACACCAAAGCCAAAACTTCATTCGCTATCTTCTTTAAGAAAATATAAATGCAGATATTTCGATTATGTATTATATTTGGCCGCCAAATGTATATAGTACAAGAGTTGATATCAAAATTATACTTATGACATACCTCGGTGTTCCTTTAATAGCTGTTTTGGCTGAAACCTTGCGTGGTGTGGATTCACGGCCTTGGCTTTGACTCTTCACCTAATAAAATACAAATATAGAATAGATTTAATTAATTCTATAAATGCGATCAATCTATTAAGGCAATTAATTATCTGTGCATTATATAATACAATGCAAAGTTTGACATGAAGTCTCTATTTTCTTACTTTCTATCTCCGATGCAAGGATAACATATGAAAAACGAAAAGATATGTATCACTGTCAAATTCCTACCTTTCACCATGTACCGACAAAAGTTTTACAAAAGACTCCGAAGAACTTTTATTTACGTGAACCGGGATCTCATAATCTCTAGCTAAATTAAGCTAATATTTACAGCAATGCGATAGTAAAAGGAAGACATATAACGTAATAGTAAAGTAGCAGTAAAATTCGTGTTTTTATTGAAGTGATGATACGTAATCGTATTAAGGTATTTCAAATTACTTTTATTGTTATACTGCTAAATAGTCTTCAAAAATACGTGTCAATTCATACCTGATAAGCTTTGCAGACGCGGTCTACTTCATTTTGTCTCTTCTGTGTGTGCTCCATTAGGTCCTTGTGGTCTTCTATTAGACCTTCCAGGAGTTCGATTGATTCAGGCAGCGACTCCGCTTCCAAGGCTATAGGAATTCGATTTTGACATTTAATGTAAACAAATTCATCATATATCACGTAATGTAATGAATTAGCCCCAGAAAGCTATCTGATTTATCATTTGATGGTGAGTTAGTACTAATAAGAATCATTTGATCCTGTAAGTTTCAGATCTCTATTCTTTATTATATTTAAAAAATATGCACGGAAATCTAAATAGATTGTTTGGACTTTTTGAATAGCCTGAGAGGCAGTTATCCTTTATTTTTAATTGATAACCATGACAATATTGGCGTAATTATAAAATAATAATATTTTGTGAAGATATGGCCGTTAAAAAACGATACAATATATTGAAAAATAAAAACTCGATTTTTACGAGGGTACAAGAATAAAAAAATTGTTGAGATTAAAATAACATGTCATATTAGTCCTCAAACAAAACAGACATTTACTAATAGTTAATAGGTAAAAAAAAATATATATAACTTACTAAGAAGCGTTGTCTCAAGACCGCTGAGCCACTGCAACAGCTCTTCCAGAACAAGGTCTAGGTCTTTCAAACTCTGCAAGTGGGTCTCCAACTTGCCTCCACGTTGCATTGCCCATTGCCATACCTAAACAAATAAAAGGATTTATAACATAAACAAACGTTAGCCTTTCCTAATTGAGATTTTCATTGTCAATAATAACATTCCTGTATAATTGTAAATATAAGTTCTATGTATCTATCTGACGGAATATCGGCTACGTTCGCCAATCTCAAGATTAGCCATTTATACAAGAGATATTATAATGATAATAATGAGTGAGTGGTTTCCTGTCGAAAGAGGTGTTCGACAGGGATGTGTTGCGTCACCATGGCTGTTCAACCTATTCATGGATAAATGTTTGACAGATTTAAAAGAAAGTATGTATGGGTTAAGAATGAATGAATTACTCATCAAATGTTTACTCTACGCTGATGATCAAGTAATACTTGCGTCATCCGCTAATGAGCTACAGGAGATGCTAAATATTATGAATGAAGCTTTGAAAGGGAAAGGAATGAAAGTGAATGTAAACAAAACGCTTATTATGCTTATTGAGTTATGCTTTTTGAACGAGATGAATCTATGATGGACGGCGATATTTTGATAGATGGTAAACAAGTAGGAAAGGTGAAAGAATTTGTATACTTGGGATCTAAATTTACAAAAGATGGAACATGTGAAAGTGATATTGAAAGGAGAGTGAATGCAGGGAATATGGTAAATGGTGCTCTGCATGCTTTTATGAATAGCCAGATGGTGTCTCAAAGGGCTAGACTGGCAGTGCATGCTGGAGTGTTGGTGCCAACACTTATGTATGGTAGTGAAAGTTGGGTATGGCAGAAGAATCACAAAAGTAAAATAAATGCGGTAGAGATGAGAGCGTTGAGAAGCATGAGTGGATTAAAACTGAGTGACAGAGTAAGAAATAGTGTGATAAGAGAACGTTGTGGTATAAAAGAAGACGTAGTGACTAAAATTGAGAAAGGTATGCTTAGATGGTTTGGGCATGTAGAGAGAATGAATGAAAGGAGACTGACAAAAAGGATTTATGAGTCAAGAGTGAATGCGAAAGTTGGAAGGGGAAGACCAAGGCGAACGTTCCTGGACCAAATCCAGGACATTTTAAATAACGGCCAGGTCAAGAGTACTCTAAACCGACGAACTTGTATGAAAGGTTTAATGAGAATGAAAGAAGCGAAGGAGATATGCAAGGATTGTGGCAAGTGGAAGGATGTTGTCTCTGCCTACCCCTATGGGAATGAGGCGTGATGCTATGTATGTATGTATGTATATTATAATTCACAAGTGTATGCGTAAACACATGTACAATCTGTTTCCTTCACATGCACTGGAATGGGACGACAAATACGAAACGAACGGAGAGAGATCAGGCGCTGAAACGATGGCTTTAACATGTTTACAGAGGCAAGGTGTTGTTTCTTAAATTGATATGATCATTTTATTAACAGAAAAATCCAGAATCAATATTAACATTGATACGATCAGGGACTTAAACCCGTGATCTCATGATCTGTATACGAACTATATAACACAAAAAATGTGAAATGTGCTAAAAACTGGTTTCAGTAGAAGGGCAATAAGCCACAGGTAAAATTAATACAGTTACTCATTTTCTCACCAAGAAATATTCAAAATTATTTTCTTACTTATATAAAGCAAATTGACTCGTTCCGAAATACACGTAATGGAAATGTCCAATGTTAAGTTACAGAACATTAGTTACAAATATAGAAAAAAAACTAAGGTTATGCTTCATATATTGCTTTCATAGAGCGTATGTTATGAACTATAATGTAATAAACGCAAATAATAGACTGAATTTTTTTATATAAATATATAAAAAAAGTTATGATTCTTACTAAAACTGTCCTAACATCAATTGTCATATAATACTAGTTAACAAAAAAATTTTAAACTTGAGTGGATGATTAATATTTGATTGCCGATTTAAACAAGATATACCGATATAAGGTATGTGTAAAATAATAAAACACAAATAAAATTATATATAACACAATTCGTACCTGTCCTGCAGAAACTTTGGTAAATATCCGTACAACAGGTAAAACTGATACAGTCAACTTTAACGGCTTGGTTCGAATGCTTGTATTCATTTTTGATGAAATTAAATATAATCATTAGTATACGCCTTTCGCTAGCATTAACTTTAAACTCCGAATCAAGACGAAAGTATTAATTCGCACTACTCTTTATCTCAGTAATTAAGCATGTGATTGATAATAAACAGTCAGGTGATTAACAAAAAACTTCGCATCTATATTGAGATAAGGCGTTTTAAAGAAATTATATTTATCTAGCATATCTTTGTTTTGATTAAAAACATGTAAGGCTATTGCAACTGCACATACGAAAACAATTTATTTTTGATTACTGACACTGTTTCAATTAAACGGTAAAAAAGTACCTTATTTGTTTTTTTTTGCATTTTATTAAAATTTGTCATCTAATTGTGCCTTTCGATGAAGAAATTTAAAAAGAAGAAATAAGGAAATTGCATTCTTATTTTTATTTTTAGGACTGGAGAAGTGGGAGGTTTTGGTTGTAGCTAGATAACACCCAACCAGCAAATACGTGTCGACAATTGAAGAATTACCGTTCGGATATGATCCTCTGTAGAAATCATTATGAGGTGAATTACTTCTTTTGCACGTCTTTTCTTCTGATCTTGGTTACACATCTTTGCTGGTACGGCCAGTACCAGTGTTAACTAGCCACGGCCAGACCAAACTCAGATACATTAGAAAATAAAATTTCCTAAATTCTCTCGAGAGCGAATCGAACGTATATTGTATGTTATTATAGGGAAGGTGAGCTAATAGTAAGAAAATATTTTGGATACTAACCTCATCCCATCTACTTTGTATAATAGTTATCCAATGCTTAATAACAGTGACTGCATCGGGATGGGCTTTGCCAAGGATGGAGTGAGCCAGAGCGATAGTGTCATCCTTGTCCCTTTGTTTTTCAGCCAGTTCTCGAGCGAACCGTTCGTGATCGCGCAACTGCTGCTGTGCCTCTTGTTCCCCTTCAGGCAGTTGTCCAGAGAACCGAAGTTTGGTCTCGGCATCAGAAAGCCATTCCAGCAACATGTTAACAGACTTGTGAAGACGTTCCGCCTGTCAATGTACACATTTATTTAATAAGTTACATCGCGTAATACAAGTGATCGCGTAGTGGTCGAAATTCTAACATAAATAAATTAATTTTCAAGTTTGAATATTATTTAGACTCTATTCTCAAAAACCATACTTCTATGATCACAGATTTCGCCAAGGCTACCCTGTTAATTAGCTTATTCCTTAAAACAAACAACATGAAGTAAAAATGACAAAAAATGATTAAAATAAAGACAAACATTCATTCATTTATTCTCAAATTGAGCACATATGAGTACTTTAAAAATAAACAAAAGAGTATACATGAGTGTGTGTATCAAAAACATAGTAGTGTCGAATGTTGTTTTAATTGATTTCATGTATTTGTTACGCATAATTTAAAAATAATAGCATTCTACACTCCATCTCCGTCTCCGTAAACTATAAGTGTGGGCAGATTCACATTCTTCATCCGCGTAATTTTCTTAAAAAAGGGTACAAAGGAGTTGCTTTACGTATTAATATATAAATTCGACAAAAACTTTTTGATTTACTTGATTAACAATTTTTTCGTATGTATTTCTATATAGGTATACTTTTACGGACATCACCTATTTTTGATCATACTGCTAAGGTAAAAAATGGTTAGCAGCAGTTTATAAACGCTCCTACTGTTGGATACTGGCCCTATCTCTAATTTAATAGAGCGTGGAAACACCACGATATTTCACTGCGTTTTAGTATACATATATTTCAGAATTGCTGGTATTCCACTGAGGGTTAGCATGCTACACTTATCCCAGACTGGCTTTCAAGTGTTCTATAATTTGCGATAGGATTTATGTCTATTATACTTAAATTGTCATATGTAATTCTTGTGTACTCTGCAGTATACAAGACAGTATATTATCTGTCTCTCTCTTAAAGATAACATAGTGAAAATGGCAGAAAATCCTGCATAAAATCTTTATAATGATACTTATGTTATACTACTAAATTTAAGGCGTTATTGACACATTGAGAGAAGGAAAGCCCATATTACATTACTTATTAATTAGCCAAGTATTAAAAATATTAATTGATACTTTCGTTCAGTATAAAATATACATCAAAACTTACCTCTTTCAAAGCCAGTTCAAGTCTATGTGATTTTTTCTCACTAAGGCTCTGAACCGTGTCCCAAGCTTGTTTCAACTCGCTACACTGTGTTCTAATATGGATGGCGTCTTCCTTTGGTACCTAGGTTAAGTAAGTAAAACTATATTATAAACAAGTACGCGGATTGACACAGTTTACTTTTTATTATATATATATATATATATATATATACATGGTGGGTATAGGTGTCCTCGCTCATAGAACAGAAAGTTTTCGAGTTAAGAAGACCAGTGATGAACATTTTAGGTTACAATCAAGCAAACACCTTTATTACTAAGAAAACCGACTTAATGGTTGTTTAATTTGTAGATATCTGACATATTTTTACGTCAAATACAAAACATGTAACTTAATAACAGCCTATAAATACTATGACAGCTTGTGTAATTCAGTTTCTCCTTGAATAGCTACAATACTTAAAATACTCGTTGGAATATTAAAATCACAAATGTATTTGACAGACTCACTGACAATGCAAATATTAGAAAAAAATAATTTTAGAGATTAAAGAGAAAATAAATTAAAAGTTAAGCGTTGAAGAAGAATATATTTAAAATTACTTACCGTTGCTTCTAAGTCTTTGCCAGTTTTTAGAACAGATTGCATTTGTTGCTCGCGTGAATGAAGGTCCTCTTCAAATTGCTGTAACATTCGCTATGTTATTACGATATACGAAAGTTTTTGCACAATATATATATATATATATATATATATATATATATATATATATTTGTGTATGTATATATCTAATGTCATAACATGCCTTAATTCTGTGTATGAAAAACAATTATACCTTATGTTGTTCGATAAGCGCCATGACGGTATCCAAATCTCCGTGCACTGGTGAATCTCCGGAGAGAGCTTTCTCTTGCTTCTTAAGCCAATCGAGGAGAGCGGACATCGCATCCTTAAATTGCCCGGAGTATAGAAGAGCCTCTTCTAACCTGCGTTGCCTAAGAAATAAAAAATAATAATTATATAATTAATATACGCACGCAGATCACTTCCCCTCACATGTTGCACTGTTATTACAAAAAGACAGTAACTTTATATACAACTTTCTCAAAATCAATCATAATGAAATGAATTTGGTACACATCTCAACTCATAATTACTCTATCTTTCTTAGAAATATTCCATTTTATTAGAGTTTGCATTTAACAAAGAAAATTGAAAATTGTCACCGAAATTACTCAAGTCGTCTTAAATTGACCGACCGATTTCGATGAAATTTATGTTACGAAATATCTATCCAATATAATTTCATATGATCGGTGACACCATTGGGCATTAACATAATAGGTCAGTAATAATATAAACAAAAAAATGACTTTCTGTCACGGGACATCTGGCAGATATGGAACATCAAAATTTTCTTAGGTAAAACAAATGTTACGTGTACCGTTAAACCGAGTGGGAAGAAAGGCGATGGTAATACGTAGCGATGCTGGAGAAGTTTCAAATAAAAGAAATACCACATGTCTTACCTATCAACGGCCTTAGAACAAACAGTTGTCCATTTTGTTTTGAGATCCGTCAGCATGTTGCGGAGAACTGGCTCGTCAGTCTTCGGAGCTTTGTCCTTAAGTTGCTTGCCCACTTTGCTGGTCTGATCGTATACTGGTTGTTTGGCAGCTAAAGCCTTTTGGAACTCTCGGTGTTTATTTAATCTACAACAAGTACCAAAAAAATTGAAGTCAATTCCTACTCTATCAAGCACGATCTTCTTAAAATCATGACATAGAAAGAAGGTCTGTACATTTTTCTCCATATTCATTTGTTTGTAACTCATGCACGGCCGAACATGCTAGGCAACCAATAAGGCAGTTGAACTTGAGCGAATGAACAAAAATCTATTTTATTATCGCTTAAAAATTTGAACATATATATATATATATATATATATATAGGGAGAGTGTTAGATAATTTTGTAGTAAGAATTTAAAAACAGTCATTAAAGAACAATTTTAGTATTTTCCTGACGTTCGCCGTGTGGTAATGGTAGCTTCACTAGTAGATGCCCTTTGTTCAAGTTTAGGAAATTATATTTTTATTCTCAAATTGTAGCTTTCTACATATCAAGTAATTAATTTAAAGAAAAATGTCCCAATGAAATTACTTGAGCTCATAAGTAGGTAATTCCTAAGTTAACATTTAAATATGATATGAAAATCAATGGCTATGTACTGAATATATAAAACAAGTAATAATTACCTTAATTTAATCTTTTCGGGATCGTTAACCGTCGCTTCCGCGTTTAGTTGATCCAATTGCTGTTCAGTATCACCAAGCCAATTCATCAAGTTAGTCCTGGATAAAAAAGTTGAAGTTAGGTAAACGAACGTTACATTTTATATCAGCATAATTAATCAATATAATTAATTTCTTTAAATAATGAATTTCTAGATCGAAAAATTTACAAAAGTATAAACCAGTATAATGGTCGTAAGTAGAACCAGAGTCCTCCATCTGGATACAAACTTCTTCACTAATCGTTACATTGTAAAAACCATTTATTTTTTATGTTACATCTTAGCGCGCTAACATTTTTGACTATATCGCCACTTATCAGGTGAAACGAGCCCTATGCTAATATCAAAATTGCAATCAAAAATGAAAATGCATGTTTCTTCACAAAGGTGTTCTTCACGGATAAGCACAACGACGAATTGTGAACTACAACACATATATCACTCTAAACTGTATATATCTTTAAGGATAGAAGTGTATGCAGATCAAAATGTGCAAAAATCAAATTTAAAGATAATTAGTTTATTGAGGATGAAAAATCTGTATGAACATTTCTTAGAATTATTTGTCTTTACAAATTAATTTCAGTGTGATCTATTGTAATTACCACATGTCGTTGAATTCCTTGGCTTCCTTCAGTCCGTGGTCCAAAGCCCTGGTCCTTTCCGCCGCTTTAGAGACCACTCGTTCCCAACGATGTTGTACAGATACCAACAAATTCTTTATAAGAATAACGTCTTGTTTCTGACTGAAGTACTTGAGGTGGGTGCCCTTCTTATCCAGTTGGAGCATGGTCTCGCGGTGGGTTGATACCTCTTTTTGGAATATTTTGTGTTCCTCCACTTGAGCTGTTAATGAATGATATATAAATAATTACATATCGCTGCTTTGCAAGAATGGTGACACAACTCAAAAACCCTTATTTTACCGGGGAGCCGTTTAAAAATGAAACAAATACACATCAACCAATAACATGAAATTTGCCTTTGTTACCACATACGCTCCTGTTAATAATAATTTGTTAGCAAATTTAAATATGATTTTTTTTCAGATTTTTCTGTGTCCTTAACTAAAATTTGGAAATATTTGATTCTATGGTTTTTCACCAAAAAGTGATTTATTAATTACATCAATACACAAATACTCTTAGTAACAAATTATTTATAAAGAAGCTCTCAAAGGAGGGTATATTATTTTATTTATTTAAATTTTAGGTTTAGGCAAATTTAGGTAATTATTTTTCTTAATTTGTTCGAAACTGGACTGGTGGATGGGTTCGGTCAGGGCTAGTTAATAAAAAATTTTTAGCTTTTTCTATTTCAATCAATTAGAGAGATAAAATATAATGAGTGTTATAGTTTACTTACAGAGCAATGTTTCCATGACCCTTGAAACAGGTTTAGCGTTTGTAAGAGTTTTCTCGGCACTGGTGAGCCAATCTACGAATGCCTGTAGGGCATCGTGGAAATCGGTCGCTTCTTTCAGAGCTATTTCTAATTTGATCTTCTTATCAGATGCCCTAAGTCAGAAAACAATTGTTTGCACATAATCCAATGATACTAAAATGCTATTTGAATCCTTCTTTAGTTGTATTACTATATGACAAAGGAAATCATAAATTCAAAATCCTTTGCTATGTAATTACAAATTTTTGAGATAAATAATCTATCTGTAAAATTGCAAGTGTTCAAATGTACGACATCCTATAAAAATAAAACACAATACTAAAAAGTGCATCCATTTGGTAGTAAAGCTCGTAAAACGGGATCACACTTTAAAAAAATTTATTTTGAAATAATTAACAAAAAGTATTATAAAATCAACACTAAGAAGTGTTATCAGCTTAACGAAGATTGAAAAATATTTCCGATAACCACTTTGAATTGAACTTGAATATTACTAAGAATTCAAAAAAACCTTAATGTTAAATTGTTACCTTGATGTAACATTATCCCATCTGGATTTCAAATTCTTCAAGTTCAAGTGTAGTTGCGATGTTGGATTTGGCTTGTCTTGTCTCTTAATGTACTCTTGCCCTTGTTGCAAAACTGCTTCTACTTTCGGTCTATTTGCTTCGATTTCATTATATACCTCCTATCAAACGAATGCGTGACATTATGATTATTTGATTCATTATATTTAAATATTTTTGGTAAATTATTTATCGGATCATGTGTCTAAACGCACATCTTAGATTAAAGGAGAAAATTAAAGTTGACAATATCCTCTTTCCAAATATTATATATTAAGAGATGGACGAAGGATTTATAAAGAAGAAACGACGAAATATTTATTGATGGTTATACAATTCCATATACTATGTGGAAGTATCAAATGCTTACCATAAACCGCTCAAGTTGCTCAGTTGCAGTCTCCGGCAAACCACCTACTGGCTTAGAGGCTGCAATTACGCTGTCTACTTCGGACAACCATGACAACAGATCACCTATTTCGGCGTTGAAGCTGTCGACAAAATATATATTTAAAAATTTTCAACACAAAACTTAAGTAAGTACTTCTTAAGATGTATACTATAAAAAGAAGAAAATTATTGACTACACAGATTGTATACAAGACAACTATAAATAAGGCAACGTTAAGGAATACAATACGATATACAATGAGTTTTAAAGTTAAAATCCAGATTGCCTTAATGCGCTTAACAAACTTTGAATTCACAACAGAATAAAACTAACTAAAAGAATTTGCTTCAATACACTTTAAAACATACTAAATGTATTATATTCAAATAAATATTATGTTACTCAATTAAAATATACATATAGATTACTAGAAGTAACGTCAATTCAGTCAATTGAATGAGATAGAAAGAGCATTCAAAATGCAGAAAACAGCCATGACAGACTGTAATGATACTCTATAGACCAGTAAAGGTATATTTTACATAATAAACAGTCAAAAGTACAATAAAGAAGAATATGTATCCTTTATTATGGCTCTTTAATATAAATAAATATTTAAATCTAGTTGTGGAGCCCGGAACTCATATTGTAAAAGAGGCAATTTGTGAAGTAAAATACATAAATAAAAACCATATATTCTGAAGAATATAAATAATACCTTTGCGCTTCTCGCAAGGCGTCTTCTAATTCGGCTTGTCTGTCTCTGGCTTTCTGTTGAAGTTCGCGCCATTTCCTGTTCAAAGTGGCCAATTTTTCTGCAGTGTCGCCAGCTTCGTCAGAACCTATTTTTGAATGTATAATATTAAAAATAAAATCATAACAACCATAGCTCAAAGTTTAGTTGTAAATGTCGTCAAATATATGTGGTGTCATAGAAAAAAATGACGCATCGTCGTTTGAATGTGATCTGTTAATGCTATACCGCACCATAGAGTTAAATTAATTTTTCAAGTAAAATTATAGGAATTGTAATAAATACCTTACAAATGTCTTATTGAAATCAATAACCATCGCTTGAAATTGAATATGGCTTGCATACGCTGACAAGCAAACAAATGATTGTATATGGGATATAAATCTTTACATATAAGTATTAGTTACGGAAAAATATGAGGTGGATAAATTTTTAACAAACCAACGTTACAGAGATAAAATATATGAAATTATTTGTTTATATGAAGTTAATGTTGATCTCACATGCACATAAAGGCTAAAAGCATTAGTGCTACTTCAAATGTTTACATGAATTTTTTAATGATTACAGGTTTCATCACTATCCATAATATACATAATATGTTTCACTATTACCATAAATATCTTGAACTGTTGTATACTACTATTTTAAATAATAAAAAAACCCAAAAAATAGTTTTTGCCCAATTCTAATTTTCGTAAAGAAAATTGCTCGAATCCGGGGTAAGTAAAATTAAATAAGTACCAAGTAAAATCGCATTTTCCCGTTAATAAACCAATCTTTCGCCATATTTATGCCCGTTAAACTATACCCTGAGAATATTTGTAAAGCTGTGCTTGGTGACCGCCTATATTGCGAAAGAAGAGTCAATGGCGAATAATGTTGAAATGTCGTCTTGGGCAATTAATTTACTTTAATGGTTTAAAACCATTTTTGCATTATTGCCTTTGTAATGATGACTTCAAATTGAAATACTGACACAGGTAAATATCCTTTTTGTGCTAGAAATGCGGATTATTAATTTGTAAACTAACAATCATGTTTTGTAATTTTAGGGATATAATGAGAAGCATTGCGTTGCATGACATACCCGTACCCTGCTGCACCAGTTGTGCACCTGCTTCGTTGAGGGTGTCGACGCTGGCTTGATGTGCTGCGATGTCATTAACAAGGACTTTCAATTTTGCTAATTCCACCTCCAAGATTTGCGGATCACCCGCCACCTATGTACAAATTATTTCTAGATTAGATATATGTGTACAGAATATGACACGACAAGCTGCGCAACAACATAATATGTTACTCAATTGAGGGTGACCTGGATAACCAGATTTATACAGATAAATCTCAGATCTGCTCGCGTGTTTTAGTAAGAAATCCATGTGACTAATTATATGATCTTCAGAACAAACTATATATACTTTTGGACCTTTGGAAATTGATATAGCTTTATTTTGTAATCAATTGATATAAATGATATTTCTTATGTTACATTTAAATTAGTTTTTAGTATTTTACACGTTAAGTTTATTATAATATGCTTTCTAAAACACGCAAAATCTTAGACTGGGTATCATGTCTATCAAAACAAATAAATAAACAAGTTATGTGAAAATTAAGATATTTTCTATATTTAATTGAATTAACAGGAAGTGTCATCCACTACACGTTTAAAAATATATATTTGAACTTGAATGGCTGAATAAAAATCTATTTTATACATTATTGAAAATTAGAGAAAGATATAAACAGTGAAAGTATATATTTATAGTAGGAATATAATAGAAGGACATTAATTCTCGATTTCATCAAAATTCCCGAACACATCAAATATTTACCAATCCGCTTAATTGACACCTAAAAAAACACTTAACGGACAATAAAACTTAGGGGAGGTTGGTGAAAGCGGGAATTAATGTACTGTTAAAACTTACCGGCGTAAGGGTATCTAAGGTGTCGCTAGTGTGCTTTATCCAAGCTAAAGTATCTCTCAGTGCGTGTTGCAATTGTCCAAGTCTCAGTAAAGCGCGTTCCAGTTGTTGCTGCCTTTCAACCATGCCACGTAACAATGCGGCCCATCGTGTGTTCACTTCGCTTAAGGGCTGCTTTATTGCAGCTGCTTGTTCCGATGACGTTCGTTCTGTGAGCTCCGCTGCTTGCCTAATGATCAAACAATTCGGTCACTATTTATCTTAATCAGTATTTACCGATGCCACACAATTACGTAAAGCTCAAGAAAAACAGCAAGATAGAGCGGCAAAATACTACAACAAATAAGGATTGTTTTATTCAATCTACTCTACCAATCAAAATATACAATTTAACATTACATTTTTATTCATAAATACATAATACACGGCTATCATGCAGTTTTAAGTGCGACACATATCGGTATAACTTCGCATTTATAACAGCCACGTTTAATTGAATAAATAAAATTATATTAGTAAATCGTAAAGGAAGAATTATAAAATATATGGATGTATATGCAAACAATAAACTAGAGGATTAAAATATTTTTTTCTGAAAATCGTCGATTCACTGTTACATTTAGAATAAAATAAAAAAAGGAATAGGATAAGACCTCACTATAGATGGCAACTAAACATAAGCACACTCAAATATGTTAATTATTAATCCTTGCCTCGTCAAACTCCTGTTCAACACGACAGCGCAGGAATGGGCATAGAAAAACATTATTACATTATTAATATGGAAATACGATAGAAATATGTGTGAAAAAAGATTAATATGCAGACTTCAAAAAAGGGGACTAACTATGTAAATAATCAAAATAAGTGGCCAAATTAGGTATTAGATGATGAATTAAACGAATTAATAAAAAAATCAATGAATGATTACACTCGTACATTTACTATAAACGAGTAAAGGAAAAACTGAATTTAACGAGCGAATGAATTAAAGAATGAATGAATGATACATTCTACGTAGCCTTACCTATTGAGAGCTTCAACCTTCACCATATGTGGATCAACTTCTTGTTTGAAGGCCGCGAGTTGAGCAATTTGGCGTTTGACCGCATCGATGTCGGATCCCAAAGGACCCATACGTGAAAATTTCTCCTCAGCTGTATCCAAAAATTCCAGCAGATTCTATAATAGAAATTAGAGAAATTCCTTAAAGAATAATAATATTTCAAGGTATTATCATAAAAAATTAAACCATTGGGTGTAGCTGTTATTAATGGATAGCTATAAAGCTATCTATTAAATAATTAGACTTAAAATTAATAAGCTAAAGAGGTTTAAAATAATGTTATCTGATAAAAGGATGGCTGGATTTGAGCTGTAATTTCAAAATTTATTATTCACATTAATAACACTTTTGAGATGATTTATCAATAATACTAATTAGCGTAGATTTTTAACCGACTTCAAAAAAAGGAGGAGGTTATCAATTCGTCTGCTGTGTGTTTGTTACCTCATATCTTCCGACTGGGTGGACCGATCTTGATGATTTTTTTATATGAAAAGTGGTGCTCGTCATGGGGTCTTATTTTTTTGAAATCCAGTTCTGATGATGGCATTCATGAGAAAACCGGATAAGTCTTAAATTTGCATTAAGCATGTGCGCGGCAGATGGACGAATAACTCAAGATCACGCCAACCGATTTCGATGATTCTTTCTTTATTGGAAAGGATATACTTCAAGAGTTGTTTAATGATAGTTTGGTTAGGTTTTAATCATGCGATTTCTGATAAAGTAACGGAACTCTTCAATTCTTAGGAGCAAATTAGCGATACTCGGCAGAATCTTTATAGACCATCCGGATATTAGAGTCATTTACCGTAATGTCGGTATGGTCAAGTGATTGTGGTAGTTAAATGAGATGATTAATGGAACTCCTCAACGGCAGTAAGGGTGCGGATTTATGGCAGAATATATAACTGTCTGTAATCAAATGGCAATGACCTTACGTTTGTTGCTGCATTGCAATATTTAAAAGGTGAATTATCGGTGGTAGCAGAGTCTGGGGGGGGGGAACTTTTGCGTGTTAGTGTTGTGCTCGATTACCATATAAAAGACTGGTGTGAGCGGGGTGACAAAATAATTGATCTGTAACGTATAAGGTTGAGGGTTCAATCTCGGATGTGGCGGTACTAATGTAAATTTCACTTTGTAAAGTTGTTTAATTTAAACGGTGCTGTCTCATATAAGCAACACGTTTTTTAGGTGTACAAATATTCAAACAAATTTGTTAGTGTACTCCAGATTCACTAAAAATCATAAAATAAATAAAAGGTTCAACAAAAGCACCGCCTTCAAAACAAACTGTAACAAATATATTAAAGTGCTCTAAAAAGCAAAAAATAATATGCGTATTCTTTTTTAGAGTTTTTCGTATTCTTATATTTGGAGTCGGTGTCTGAAATAAATATGTCATTGTTATTTCTTTACATTGCTTAAAGGCACGGCGATATAAAGTACCTCTCATTACTCACCTGTAAGGTGTCATGGAACTCCATAGCTTTCTCCATGGCATCGATAAGATTTTCTTCTCTCCTGGCGTAGAGTGCGGTTATATTGTCCCATGCACTGTCAAGATCTTCCATGTGCTTTTTGACTTCGGGCTTTTCTGGTTCACCGCAGATTGACATAAGCGTGGAACCCGTTTTACGAACTTTCTCCACCTAATGAAGGATATAGATCATAAGTGCGCCTGTTACGTTTAAAGTTGTCATAGAACAATGTTTTGGAAGGCACTAGTCTCTAAGATCAAGCTTTCCCAGTGCTATACAGGGAAAGCTTGACCTTACATGACGTCCTGACGTCTATACATCAATTTGGGGATAAAAACCAGGGAATACAGTTACTTATTAAATATTTTTTTATCTATTGATTTTAATGAACGATTCATAACTGTAAATTTGAGGGACACAAAACTATTTCTTTTGGTTTTTTATTTGTTAATCTGAAATATTTTGAGGTATTTGTGACATACAATAAGCCACTGATAGGTCAATTTTACACTACTAAGCCCATTTAATCATTCAAGAGCTAATATCATTGATAACATTTCTTTACCTCGGGTTTTGTATGGTCGATTTCATGTCTAATCTCTTGCAGAGCGACTTGTTGCGCTTGTATCTCGGAGGGTTGTGCTGCGGGCGGCGGCTGCGCAGCTAAAGCGTCCGCAAGCTCACCAAGCGCTGCCATGACCGCTTCTAGCTGCTGCCAGAATTTCCTTGCAACTTCTAAAGCACTTTCGAGCGATTGACCTCGCTCGCCTGAAGCTTTCTGTACTTCGGCCCATAATCTAAAAATGAAAGGCAAATATTTTAATAAAATTCAAATATAAAAATTTATCTATATATCGCTATTTTTATAATGTATCACTGTCTCTTGTTTGTCTACTAAAAAATAAATTATAGAAATTAAAAGTTTCTTCAAGTACTCGTTGGATATAAGCTGAGGAATTATAACAATAGGTAAAAGCACGGACTTCACTAACAGAGATATTGGATATGATTCCTGACATTGGAAATTTTGGAAACTGTTTTTCAAATTCGTTTAGTTATGGATTAGTTGGACTGGTTGGTTAATAGCAGCCATAACGCAAAACTAAAATATGCGTACCCTTACGATACTGTATAAAAATGTTGACGTAAATATCTATATCACGTTAACCGATTATCTTCTTATATTTTTAACATATTTATGTATACGGTTTGTTTCTTTTAACCTTCTAGAACGTATTGAGTTATATATATTTTAATAAAAATTTTTAACCTTAGATTATGAATGAACGAATGAGGAATTTTCGAACACAGAAAATAATTTGAATTCGTTCACTATTTAATAATATTAATGGCAGAATGTGTTGACACTGTTAATAACCTCGAAATCTATATCCCGTAGATATAAAAATGAAGTATATCTACTTCTAGGTGAGATCAGAAAAATAAGCTATTCGTAAGAAAAATATTCTTACTTGTTAAGTTTGTCTAGCTTATTGCGGATGTCACGCACTGCTGGGTCACTCTTGTTAGCTTTAGCCATGACGTCACTGGCGGCTCTCTGAACTGCACGGTACGCCTCTTGTCTCTTATCTAGGTCCTCGATAAGTGCGTTATTTTCATCAATTTGATCTCTGTGGAGAAACATCATTTGCATGAATAAGGTTATCAACAATTCTTTCCTATCTGTTACATATACATATATTGACATACATGATATCTACGCTGGAAAACTTCCATATATATATATATATATTAGCGGCATTATGCTAAAGTTTTTTAAAAACAATATTTTGCGGATTACTACGTGTTTTCTTTTCAGCGTCGATATGAAAATTGTTGAACACAATCCCGTCTTTTAGGCTTATAAAATAAAACGCTATAAGATGCACAGAAGACACTTACTGTATCTTGTGGGGATGGGCAGAGACAGGCTCAGCGCGTTGTAGCTGATCAGCTGCACCGGAAAGGGCGCGCACCATACCTTCTAGACGTTCGGCAAATACTGATGACTCTTGCAGTGCCTATATAATTGAAAATACAAGGTATATAATTTTCATTTATTTATATTAAATATAATACTGTATAATATAAATAAAAGGGAATAATATCGCAATATTATCGTTTAAAGGATACCCGAGTATGTGTTTTTGTGCGTTCCTTAGAACGGAGTGCCAAGGACCCTAGAGCGGTATTTTTTTAAGTAATTCTGTTCGATATAGTCCCAAAATCAAAATAGGAAAGTAATATCCTATAATAATTGTAATTATCATAAGATTATTATAATTATTAAGACTCTATTAAGGAAAAATAACAAAATATTCTTTTCAGATAATCCCTAATTGCATATTATAATTAAATTTCAATGAATAATTAATTATCTAATTTCTGGATTTTTAGAAAAACCTTCATCTAGAAGGTTATTTGTATCTTAATTATTCACATTTATTTATTAGTTACCTGTTCTAGTTCTTGTTGTCTCTGCCTAAGTTCTGCTTTAAGAGCGTTGTATCTGTCACAGTCATTCTCCACTATGTCTTGTACTTTGGCTGCATCCTCTTCACCGCACAATTTAGAGAGCGCTTCACCGGTCTTTATTAATTTATCCACGAGTGGTTTATGACCGGCTATGGATTGTTGGAGTATCTAAAAATGTTTTAAATATAAATAAATAATATCTAGATGAACGGCGTTGATGCCATATTTCGGCAATTTTAGTAATAGTTTTTAGAACTGGAAAAGAATACTATCATATATTGTAGAAGATATCAAAAGGGTTGGGATTGGAAAAGGCTACTCAACACGCATTCTACTGTTCGTCCAAATATCTATGGACGACGGAATTTTAATTTCACATTTGGTGAACAGGATATTTATTTGCCGCTTTTTTCTACAAAAGAAATACGAAAATACAGACGATAAACTCAACTGATGATAAACAATAAAATGACAAACAGTACCAATTAGACATTTTTATCTTGTTAGTCTTGCAATTTATTCAAGTTAATTTATTGCTTAAAATGAGGATTAATATAGTGTGGGTAAATATTAAGAAATACTTTCTTATTACGTTATGCATTAAACTACATGAATACATAGTTGTGTCATACTTCGTATGTTTTATCTCATTTTTTTATCGATAGTCATGCAAGGAAGTTTTATGTAATTAAAATATGCACTATATTATACCAAGATAACTTGCACATTTTTTATTTCATCTTGAATAAAGGAAAAGTTAAATTTTTACTGGGGAATATAGTAAGATATGGGAATGTAAATTTGGAGGACAAGATCTTGGAGGGGGTAAGGGCATCTCTTTTACCTCATTTTTATCCTGTTGTTGTGCGATGTGATCTGGACGGAGTGCTGGTAATGCTAATGCGCTAACAGCTTTTTCCATCTCATCAAGCCACGCAGATAATCTGTACCACATTAAAGGAATATTTTACTAATTTATAATAATAAATAATAATTTAAAAATAAACTCATGTCTCTCTTATTACTGGAAGTTAGTTACACATATAATTAGACATATAATCGAATGAAATTGTAGCGCCGGTCCTTGGTAACGAAATAGTATTTTAAGCTCATAATAGAGAGAAAATCTTTATTGTACATAAACAGCGGTCGTAACATAAAACAAAATAGGGGTATTAGAGCAGAAAATAAATACTTTTTATGTTTGTTTATTGAGTAAATAGATCGACGGCCCCTACGTATAATATCTCAATTTTTTAACAGTGTTTCAAAGCAGTACTATTTTTTGTACTAATAATATGTTTTTAAGCATCATCTTGTAATAGCTATATAATTAAAAAAAACAATGCTATAGGTTACTGAATGGGTCAAACAATCATTGAAATAACAAAAAGTCTAAAAGGCAAGTTGAGCGACTATACGTAGGGGCCATCAAGATTCATTTCATTCAAAGCGTACTTAGATGGTGGCCAGTAAAGAAGTCTTAGCTAAGTTAACGTAAGACGTTACGTTAACTTAGCTAAGACCTAACCCTAACCTAGTTTTACCCTTAACTAACCTAGTTTTGCGTGATGTTTATTTATTTGTAATCTAACAGCGCTTTAACAAGTTGCTACATAAAATACTTAATATACGTAGAATAAGGCCAATTACGGATTACACAAATTACTATATAATATTTGAAATAACAGAGTATTAAGAAGTAAGAATTTAGAAACAATAAAAAGAAAAAAACTGAGATATTCGCTATGTACTTACGAAGAGTTAGTGTTATGTGGGTGTGAGTGGGTATGTAAGAATGAGTGAGTGTATTTGTGAGCTAATTTGAATTTTTTGGTGAAATTTAGTCATGTAAGAAGAATTAGTGTCTATTTTATTTAAAAAGCAGGTATGGGTTTATCTTGTTTAGAGTATGTAAATAATAACCAAAGCTTATACCACCAGTATTAGCTTTAGTTATTTCATTTTAGTTCCATGAGCTTTGATAATCTCCTATTATTTAAAGATCCTTTAGGTAGGTAAAATAAGTCAAGGTGTGAAGAATATTTGTAATAAGCCAGTGAAAGATGTGGTATTATGGAATTAAGGGCATAGTTGGTATGTTGATGGGGCACTTGCACTTTGCAACAAAGGTGTGTGACGTGTTCTAGTGGACGGGACGTTTATTGATATGGCTGATGCTAAGCATGAACATATTTATATACAAATATCGCTTGGCTGTGATATGATCTGATAAGAGGTGACCTCTTCACAGTTTCACATTATGCATACACACACAGCACTTAAGGGCACCTACTATGAAATTTAATGAATGTAAATTATTTCACATTACATCACATATTGTCTAAGTAAGAAATAAAAAATAATTATATCATCTTAACATTTATGTTGTAAATAATCAAATCTGAACCCTCTGACAGCGAAGTGATTAATAGTGGAAATCCAGAAAAATCATCGGGTAACAGAAATGTAACATTTGATGCACTCACCCGTTGTGCGTATCAGCGAAGTGCTCTGCCAAAGGTAAAGCCTGTTCTAGTGCCGCTAATCGAGCAGCACTGAGTTGTCCTACTTCTTCCATCATCTCCTTCAACTCTTCACTCCTTTCACGAATGACCGCCGCTTCATCAGATGATTGGCATTCACGGAGCACCTAAGTAATAAAAATATTATAAAAAGATATGTAGCAGCTGAATTGTTCAAAAGGTATGCAGGTTTTCTCGCAATGTCGTTTCTCCATACAAGCACAAGGATGGACTTTAAACGATAATAAGGCGTCTAATATTTGTATAATTAATTTAATGGGGCCTGTTTTCTCAAGAATCACCGATTTTTATTACTAGACAATCATAACTCTTCATCAAACATATTATAGTCTCAAACGAAGACCATTAAACTCACTATATCTTTATAACTATTCGCGATTGAATTGTAATTTAGCGCAGTGCCTCCTTTTGCAATGTAGACAATCTCTAAATATTAATTTCCCCATATTCCCAGGCGGAAAGCATCTAATTTAAGACATTTATAATACCTTCTTGGCTTGGCTGAGTAAGTCTCTAGCGCGCACTCGCTGAGCCGCAACGTCATCGCTCAGAGGTCGTTGCTCAGCGAGCTGAGCGCGAAGTACTGAAGCCTCGCAAGCGGGTGGTTCGGCTGAGCGGAGTTGGGCATCAACAGCTCTGAGCCATTCTACTAAGTCCTCCATATCGCCAACAACTTCGAGTGAACGCTATAATTTCATTAATAATTCAAATAACATATTACATTGGATTTTTGAAAAATAAATGAAAAGATAATATATAAGATTTTTACAAAACCATTTTGTTTTTCGGTATACTTATAAATTTATATTAAAAAATCTGAACCGATTACCGAGCGTTGCCAACAGTATACCAGAAATTAATATAATTAATAAATTTCTCCTCATAGTAATACACAGCCGCTATAGTGTATAATGTAGGTATTAAAACATGACGCTTAAAACGTAGCATTAGTATATACGCTTGGTACAATAATAATATGTAAAATTTGAAATAGTCTTACAAGATTAGTTTTCAAAAATATTTAGTTTTCAAATTTTATATTTGACTCCTTATATGTAAAGGCCGGCGATATTTATCTAATTAATGTATAAGATAAAGAAATAGGCCGCAATAAATAAAGAAAGTAAACATACCTTCTTGCTTAACAGTAATCTTTCAGCCTTGCGTTGCACCTGTTCAGCAATTGCATCGAATCGGCGATTGTCACGGGTAACCATACCTTCCACATGGGTTGCACCTTCGCCTGGCGATATCTATATGCAAACGTTTATGAAATTGATAATACAGTCTTTTTAAACTTCATAAATCAAATAAATGCGTGGATTTGATGGTCGTTGAACACAATACTAAGTCTTTTAGTCATGCCTTTTTTTGCTAACAGGTTAGCGCTAGATTATATCGTGCCTTGTGGTAGGTGCCGGTACAGCCAAAGCTAGAAGCGCGTAAACTTGATAAGTGGTAAATTACCTCTTATGGTTTTACAGCCTGAAAACGGAACGCAATTTTTTTGCTTAGCAGGTCGTCTGTGCTGGTAACATAGTAACTAATCACGGCTGGAGACGACCACCAGCCTAGACTTAGAGAATTTAGAAAATACAGTTTCCTAAATTTGCTAGCGATTGAAAACCTTTGCTAGCATGAGGTCACCAGTGAACGCCCATCGGTTGAAAAAACAAAGTCTTATAACAATGGCAACGACTTCAACTGATATGAATCACTTAGTATACCTGGCATAGTTGAGGTCCCACTTGGTTAATGTTATCTAGAAGAGGCCTGAATTCTTGTAATTCCGCTTCTAGCCGCAGTATGTCCTCTTCTCGTGGTTCTACCGACTGCAAACAGGTTTCCGCACTCGCCATCCAGTCAGTTAGTCTAGTGGAAATTTTTATTTAATTATTTGCAGATAGATACATTTATGCTATAACATATAATGATCGATGACTACTGGACTAGTATAAGTTGTTTTTCAGTAGTAATAAGCTGTTTTCCTAATTATACTAGTGAGATTACCGTGTGCAATAAATAGTATCTAAAAAAGAAGTTTAAGATGACAAGGTTTTTTAAATAGGGATTATGTAAAAGGTAAAATATATCTTTATAGCACAAAAATAATCACATAATCTAAAATTTTAATAAAGTATACAGCAGAATCGAGTATATTCGATTTGTGTCACTATTTTTCTGAAGCAGCGACTTATAAAAAATAGATTAAATCTCTTTTCCTTATAAGAAATATTAATTAAAAATACAACTAAAACAAAAATTATGCTTACTTAGCATGGCTGTTATATAACTGTTGCACCAAGGGGAGGGTCTCTGAGGCAACACGTAGAAGATCGGCACCACGAGACGTAAGCTCGTTGTATCTCCTTTGTAGAGCATCTAACTTGTCTTTGAGCTGCAACGCCTCATCACCAGAGATGTGTTTCATTAGCTCAAGTCCCGATTCCACAGTGCTGTCTACACCTTCCTGTTTTGAAGCGATCTCTTCTGTCTTTTCCTATAAAGATATTCATATTTTATATGTATATTCTTCTTCAAATTGGTATTTGAAACATATATCTACAAATTACGAAGAAAAGTAAAATCGGGATATGTATATGTATTATCTAATGTAAGAACTCTCTAAGTCAACACAACAGATATAAATTTTATTAACTAGTTGATTTTGAAAAGAATAGACATGTTTTCTCATGACAAGTGTATTCGTCTGGTGTAAAAATATGTGACTATTGGCTATTTCAATTGTAATTACTATAGAAAACAAAATATATCCCCAAATATTACATTAAAGCTGTAAGAAGGCTATATAAAACAAACAATAGTTATGTGATACTTATAGGTTAACAAAGACAGTTTGTAATCGTATTTTTAGCAACGAAAATTCCTTTTTATATCGTACGTATGTACACTAATTTTATATAGTATATAATCCGTTCACACGCCTATAACAACACATAGCATCCTGTCAAATTATACACGATAAAATTTGACCTTTATAATAGCCTTGAAAGCACTAAATATAAAGGCGTAACGGGGTCGTAAAATGCTTTCCAAATAGCACAATTTACACTTTGTGATTTTTTTTAATGTACTCACGGCCAGTTCATCCATTTGTCGAAGTAATTTCTCCATGTGTACAGGGAGGATCTTTCTCTTAGCCAGGTACTGCTCCATGGCATCCATCCAAGCAGACAAATCCTGATATGTCAATACCAAATGTCGGAGTCCCTTGCGAGAGTTGTCAAGAAGTTCACCAATATTCAAACTATGATCCACTAGAGCTTGGTATCTAAAATATGAAAAAAAAACATATGTATATATCCAGCTATAGACTACTATAGTCACTCACTCATTCATTACAAGATCTTAAAAAGTATCCACGGTATCCACTGGAGATTTAACAAAGTGGCCGCTTTCATATTGTAGACAGTCACAAAGTATACATCCCCATATTTCCACGGAATTCAGAAGGCAGGTGAGACCGTGAAAAACGGCTAATATAATAATAAGCACACTTTGGATATTGTGCTTTTGGTTTAATTATAACAACATTTTGTTAGGGGCGTACCTGTCAGTTGCAGCTTGCAGACGGTCAGCAAGTGTTGCCGCCTCATCATCACCAACAAGCCCCATCAGTTGCGATGCCGTCTCCGTCAATTGTTTGAAAGGTGGCTGCTTAGTTAGAACATCGTCATGGAGAAGCTGAAATATAAATAGAATGATTAGGAAAATACATATGTCTTAGAGCACAAGTATGTAAGTAAACACAGAGCGTCTCGGTATGTTCCTTGGAGAATGAGACAAACTTCGAGAAATGAAGGTATTACTACACCGACTTCAGTAAAGATTAGCTTTACAACCAGAAACCACGTTACTCGCTGTTCAAAGCCTAACTATAAAATCAATAAGATTTATTAATAATGAAGCTGATGAAAACACATTATTGGACTTATTATTAATTTAGTTAATTGAAGAAATAGTATTTTTTATTTTTCCAAATAAATTAAATCAAAAGAAATATTGACAGTACCTTGTGTTCTCGTATCTTTTGCTGAATCTTTTCTTCATCTGTGGGGACAAGCTCCAACGATTTCAATTTACGTTCAGTCACTCCAAGCCATTCAACAAGAGGTTGTAATTGCTCTTGGAACAGTTTCGCCACCTATTAAAAAACAAAGGTGAAGCATAAACTAAGGAATAATATAATGTGTGATACAGTTCACATTTTATAATTGTACAGTATTTTCTTTTAAAAAGGTTAACATTGCGAGGAGAATAGGACTTTTGAGTAAATAATACTTAAGTAAACTTTTTAGCATCTATATAGTGCTGGTGGGGCCTTATTTTACATGCATCTTACCTTCATAGCCTGCTCTAAATCTAACATTCTTTGCTGTGCCCCCTGTGTCAAAGCATCAAATCTCTGCATAAGCCCTTTAAGTTGTTTTTCAATGGCCTTCCTCTCACCGCTGTCGCAACCGGCAGCTACCTCGTTGCCCATGGCGAAAAGAGATGACATCGAGTTCTGACGGTCCATTAGCATCTTCTTGAGGAACTAAAGATACATCGTGAATAATTATTAAAGTAGTGAAAATAATTATAGCTAACCGGGTTAAAACCTTATTATATGTACATAGGATCACGGTTAGATTAAAATAAAAACTAGACTGAACCTCTTCCGCTTAATCCTCAAGAGTTATTAAATTTAATCACATAGGTACTCGAACCTTGGAATTAAAAACTAGTTTAGTGACTACGGGAATTAGACTATGACATTTTTTGCAACCGTATGTCCTTACCTTCTGTTCTTGTAATTGTGCCTTTACTACTTTGTAATCAGCAGAGGGTGGTTTTTGGTTGTTGACCATATCTTCAGTATCAGCTAGCCACTTTTCTAGACCGGCCAGAGCTTCGGCGAATTTACCAGACTGGAGCAAACCTACATCAAGGCGACGTTCCCGTTCGTTCATCTAAGAAAAAAAAAACAACTTAGTTAACTAAACTGTTCCTCATGGAGTAATCCGTGTAATTTCCGCACCCGTAAAATCTGGTAATTTTCTAATAAATCGGGTAACGAGACACATACGGATTCTCTAACAGTTCAACGGGATCGGAAATTACGCAAAAAGTTCAGGAAGTTAGAAGAATTTTTTTATAGTAATTTTTAAAGAGAACTAGCGTATTGTTTTATTATCTTTTGTATTGTAAATTATATAATAAAGCAAAATGGAAGAAAATTAATCTCTTACCTTCTCCTTAAGAGTATTCCATCGATCGTTCATCTTTTCCAAGTCTTTCTCTAGCTGTTGCGTTGACACTCCTTGTAAAGCGGAACGGACTAGACTTTGTCCGATCTTGTTGCAATGTGATACATTCTGTCCCAAAGGTTCAAGAGTCCTTTGTTTAAAGTCCGCAAAGTCCTTCTGTTGAGCGCGGATTTGCTCCACCTCCGATGACACTGGTTTTAAGCCTCTCACTTGTTCTGATGCCTGCCAAGAAACATTAAAATTTACACAGGGTTTGACAGTTTTCTTGTAACAGTGACGATAAAACTACCGCCAATTCAGGGCAAAAGCGTTATGAAAATATTTTTATTACAGTATTATTATTGTTATCACATATATACAGCCAGTACTGAGTATAGTACGATTAAATATATTATTTAAAGTTGAAAATACATTTTGGCGGAAGTATTGACCTTTCGTCACTTTGAAACTTTTTCTTCATTATCTATCCGTATATCCTTGGATTTGTGAAAGTGTCTATAGAATATGATAGTGTCTATATAATGTCATTAGGCAATTTACTTTACATTCCACAAAAAATAAGTGATCCAATTAATTCTGCAAATTAACAAGTAGATTTGAATGAAATCCAGTTTTTCCATTTAACTTTAGAATAAAATAAACTTATTCATATAAACTTTACGAACCCGCTTCTATAAAAAAAATTCGAGACGTCGTATTAGGTTTTAATGTATGAAAAATATATTAAAAGTGGACTTACCTCATCGACGTCGTCCATAACGGAGTCATAGGCTTTGTAGAAAGCCTCCAGTTTACTAAGTGTGTCATCTAGGTCTTGTTCTTTAGAACGTGCCCGTTCGTCTAGTTTGGCCAACTGTTTTCGTATGCCTTCCACCTAAAAGTATTTCATCATAAATATGAAGATTTATTTAGAAAATATTCCTCAATATAAGATTTGGCTGGATAACGTGAAAAATAGTATGTGAGGCAGTTAGGGCGTACAGTCAGGCTATATCACCTGCCTTACAAAACACCCGTGGTACGTACACGATTTTTTTTACAATTGGATGAAAAGCTCTATCTCGTAGAGTTGTTTGGGAGGGATTACTTGTGTGGGGGAAAAACAAATAAATGAAATATACTGTAGCAAAAAATACCTGATCTCTAGCTTTAGCAGAATCGGCATATCCACTGTCAACTAAGTTCTCCGCGGCTCTTTCAGAGTCGGCAACCAAGTCATCGGCTTTTTCCAGTCTCTTGTAGAAGCGACCTAGGTCATCTAACTGTGCCTTGACCGTTTTGATCTCACGTCCTGGTGGTTTAATAGCATCTAATTCCTTTTCAATGTCGCTCAGATCGTGGCAAACGCCTTTAATTTTTTCCTGTAGACAAAAAAGCGTTTAAAATTCTAGTGTAAATTTGTAATATCAAATTATATAAAAACAGCAAATGAACGGCGAACGTAATAAATTAAAAAAATTGTAGAAAATTAATATTGATATTCTTCAGTCGTCTGATCTAAAGCACACTCTTTTTTTAATAAATAAATTGATATAGTTCCTTTTAAGTCTGGATCAAAGAAGAAAGTTCTAGTTTATTATAATCATTAAGACAATTTACCTTTTAATAGGAGGCGCTATATAATATTTCGCAGAAAGAGATGCGATTGTTAATTATATTAATTAAATTTCATTAAAGAAACAATATTTGAAAAACTGTTACATCGAAATATGTATTTCAACTTGAATGGATGAATAAGAAGTATTTTTTTAACGATTTCAAATTTGAACAAGACACATTTATAGGGATAGAATAAACTAATATAAGAAAACAAGCGATATAACTAAACATGTCATAGTTGATATTGTACCTGGAATTGTGAGAAAGCAGCAGCTGCTCCTGCCAAGCGTTCTCTGGCATCTTCAGTTTTTGCTTCCAGGTCTTGAAGGCGCTCTGCCAAGGTTCTAGCAGTCTCTTCTAATACAGGTCTTGCTCGGTTACCCGCTTCCGGTCCGCCGTACTCAATGGCGAGAGCCACGATATCGTCAGCAGCAATGTTGACACTCTGTTGTAGACGAATGAATAAAATAATTAATTAATCTATAATAACATTATAAAAGTTAATAACTTAAGTTTAACTCTGTGTTAAGGAGCACGGTAAGATAATATATAGTATACGGTAAAAATAATGGTGAATATAATCAGACCTTGTCTACCTAAATTTATAGTACATTTTTTAATAAGATGGGTATCTGAAGTGTTATTGTTTTCAAGATGAATTTTAAATCAAAGTCCCTTGGGCACCTTGATTTAAAATTAAGTTTAAGCTTATTTACGAGTTTTATTGCTGAAAAACAAAAAAAAAAAATTAGAAATATTAAATATTACTCCACATAAATTTTGATTGTTGTTTCGCTAACATTTTTGCCAAGTATTCTTTTAAACTTATAAAACTCTTTCTGTGCAAAAATACCTTGGTTGTGAATGTAGGTACATTTTCTTATTTCTCTATTAATCTTATTGTATACTAGTCGTACACACAAAAAAGAACAATACTCATATTAAGAAGTGGCTAAACAATAGGTGGTGGTTTATTGCGATATCTTTTAGACAATCGTACAATATATTATGCATTTTTAACAAATGAATATTTTTTATCCAACCGCAACAGACATTATAGTCCAAAAATGTGTGTGTAAATACTAATGCACTCTGCCCCCTTACTGTCATAGTCTAACGAAACAGTAATTATGAATATCTTTTTTTAAAAGCGATTTGACCACCGGGAACAGGTTATTATTATGAGAACTATCGCATTCCTAACTTGACTTTAATTAGTACAAACCTGTAAAGGTGCTCTCAAAGCGTGTACGTGGTCAACCAGTCGCGCTACAGCCTCTCTGGCGGCTGCTGGAGGCGCTACCAGTGCAGCCTCCAACCTCTCCTCACATCGCACTAACGGAGCTTCAACAGCTCGTACCTTCTCAAGGAACTCTCCGAGTTTACGCGCCGTGGATTCCAGGTATTCCACTTGTTGAAGTACCTCTGGATAAAAAAAGAAATGATGTGTGTATTTCATCAAATAATAGTTAAAATAATAGTTAACCCCGAAAATTCATGTTTTTTAAATTATTCAATAAAATTAAATACCTCGAAAATAATGAGTATTTTTAAATTTATTTTTTTCCGGTTGAAATGTAATACACACCGTTATTTATTCTGTCCCATCTCTCTTTCATGACATCTAATTGTTTTCTAACAATTTCTTGGTCCACGTCACAAGCGGAGATAAATGTTTCGCCCAGGGTTCTATTGTTTTCGTATTCTCCGGACCTGATCACATAAAACATTTCATATTTTTAAAAATATTAAGTTTTATTATATAGATATATTACTATGTTAGAGATATCATATAAAAAATAGAGCCAATTCCACAGTAAAGGGGTGCGCTTGAAATTAGTAGCTCCATCTGGCACGAACTTCTTAGCTCATTATATTAAGAAAGTGAAACTTTATACCTTTTATGGGTGTAATAAATGGCCCTGCACATTTTTTTGCAAACACCATTATTAACTAACTGATTTTAATTAACGAATTAATATTTGAAAAACTGTACGTCATCCACTATTATCAGTCCACAAACATATTTCAAGCTAAGTGGATGAATAAAAAGATATAAAAATAGTTTATTAACAATTAAAATTTAGAATACTATGAACTAATACTATGCAGTAGAAGAAGTTCTAGTGACGTCAATCTGCTGGTGCTTAATTATTCCTATACCAACGGTCGTCTGCTAAAAATCGTTATCAAATAATAAGACTGCCTTTTTAGAAATTAAAATATTTGATTTTTTTTCTTATGTTATTGTACAAACAATAAATAAATAAAATAACTTAATATCAATGGGAAAAACTAACCTCTTCCAAACGTCGTTTCTTATCTGTTGTAATTCTCTCAGTTGTTTCTCTACATCTTTCTTAGTAAAAGCAACTGGAGGTAGCTTAGCCAATCTATCTTCGGCATCGGACAACCATGGTATGAATGACTCCTGAGCTTTAGTGTATTTACGGGAATGTTCCTAAATGAAATACAATAAATAGTTGTTACTATTCGTTGCTACTTATTTTATGAACTGTTTTATTCTAAATAAATATATTATTATGTGGCTGGGGGTACTAACGTTAGCAACAATGATCGGTTTATGTATTACTTAGAATATGTAAATCAAATTGTATATTAATTATACCATATAATAAGTTTACCATCGCAGTCTGCAGTCTGGTTTGTCTATCGACCGTCTCCCTCTTGAGTTTTTCCCATTGAGTTTGTATTCTATCCAAGTCTTTACGCAGTCCACTATAAGCTGGCTTCTTCTCCATCTCACGACCTGAATAATAAATTGAATTAGAAAATAGGGTTCAGTTCTCAGTAAGATTTTACATGCTATTATAAATAAAAAGTTAGTTACACCTTATATTCAGCATTCTCATCATTAGGATATAATAAGCATTACTTCAACAACAACAATCTTATAGGCATATACGAATAATTGGCATTAAAATAGAAAAACACTAGGGCTACTTTGCATTAAGATAGTACATCTATATTTCCATAAAGAAAAATCTTCTATTACGACAAAATTGCATTATCAGTTTGGCATTAAGGTAAAAGATTCACTTCAAAATCACACGTTATTGTATTTAGGATAAAAGAAAAACTAAGATGTCACAGGTGATTGTTATTAAACTCAAAGAAATAGTAAGTCATGACGACTAATTGGTTGTTAAGGTAAGTATAACAGAACTAGTACTACTAGTACTAGTATAACTGGCTAAATGTTGCTTACCTTTGTCTAATAACATAATGATCTCATGCTCTCGTTGTGTTAGGTCGCGGTAAAGCGGTTCATGTTTGGCCACTTGTTGTTGGAGCTTGTTCTTATCAGCCGATACTTGCAACCTTCCTGGTAATGATGATAGCTCAGATTGCAGCCACCCCAGTGTGCGGGATACACTTTCCTCGAGATTACGGCCGTCCCTAATATCACATATATATTATTAGAAAAAGCTTACCATACCGTCTTGATTATACTCAGTCAAGTAATGAGACAGGCATGTTGCCTGTCTTGTAACTTCTATATATAAAATCATTATTTAACCTGACATTACTCAACTATATAAGTAATTATAGTTATTTCTATTGTTAATTTTATTACTGTATAAATATAGAAGAACAACTATAGTTGTATTTCATATTTTTTGGTCTTAAGCACCCTATATATCGACGTATTTTTTTATTGTTTTTACATTATAACTAGATTTTTGGAATAAGTGGTTTAGTTAAATAATAAAATGTTTATGTCATATTTAGAAAAAAATAGCTATGTCATAAATCTCGTACTGTGTAACCAACTTCTTCAATTGTAACCTAAACGATTATGAAGTCGCAAAAACAAAAACTTTCACAATTTACGGATAATAGAACTACATTCTCAAATTGATTAATTACTTTAGGGCAGCTTCAATCTCTGCTTTCTTGTGGTCCAATTTTCTTTGCAAAGCATCATACTGTCTTGCCGCTGCGGCTAACTTTCCTTGAATATCCTGTCTTGCACCGGCATCTGCTAATACATCAGCCAGAGCAGCGCCTGCCGCTTCTAAATCAGCTAGAAGTGGACGCTGGCCCTCCAGTTGCCTCTCTAAGTTCTGTAACATTCAAGAACAATTTTTTAAGATTTAGTAATACATATAAAAACTACATTTAAAATATGTTTCACGATTACATACAAATTATTTACGATTGGCAATGGTGTATCGATATATTCATCAAATTTAGCAAGTTACATTTTGGGGGAACGTTTAGCTTACCTCGACTTCTCGCAGTTGATCGGCAGGTTCCCTTTGTGAGGATACATCGTCTAATTTATCGGATATAGCGTGCAATGCGTTCCTCAACCTGGCTAGGCCGGCGTCAAGTTCACGAGAAGTATCTGCTGCAGCGCCTAGACTCTCTGCACGTTGTTCCAGTCTGACGGACAAATAATCATTTTATAACAATCATAAAAAACAAGCAAAATAAAATTGAAAAATTGAAACTGAGTTTTCGCTAGGCGGCGTTTTAGAATTTTACACATTTATTTAACGAATTAGTCTTTGAAAAAACCTGTATTAAGAAAAAGCGTCACACAGTACAAGTTTAAGAAATGTACTTGAACTTTAATAAATTTAAAAGGTAAATAAACATTACATTCTCTTCCTTTAATAACTTCTGATTTAAGAGACGATATAAGGTATATCTATGTAAAATGTGTATATTTTTTTAGGTCGTATGGAAGAAGTCGCTATTAAGCAATGAGACCGATACGATCTTAGACGCCGTGCAATCTTAATTTAATTGGTTTAATGGCCAATTTCACCAACTTCTACAGCTAAGGGTCCCCTAACTATTTGATGCTTTAGGGAATGTTGGTAAAGTTTGGCACTAATATCTTTTTATATATATTCTTGTTTGCCAAGTGCGGTACACCGCACCTTTTTTATTAAAATATTGTACACAATATTTTAATAAAAAAGGTATTTCGATTCCAAAGTATAAGTTAAAGAAGTATTTCATACTGTACATTAAACTTCACGATAACTTACTTGTTTAATAGATCGTTCCAACGATCTTGTAAAACTTGGAATTTTTGAGCCAATTTCTTTGCATCAGGATCATTTTCTGGCAGCCTCTGGAGGACAGTGTGAGCAACTTCTTCTAGATGTACAAGCTGAGGTTGCTGGCTGCGGAACTCTTCACGAAGAACTTGAACCTATTCATATATTCTTTATATAATACCAGGTAGCCATTAATATAAAGGCAAACGAACTATGGACTATTACTATAAACGTCTCGTTACGTTATAGACGACATCTACATTTCTACATGTCATCTATTTATGTATCTATATATGGATTTAATATTCAACAAAGAACTTCCCGAAATCTGCTTATACACGCTTATTTAAAAAGCACGTTTTTTTTTGATCTTGTTGCTTATGTGAACACTTGTATTTGTCACATTTTATATATCAAGGCGTACGTTATAAAAATTGGGCTAAGTCAATTGGAGAGAGTTCAAAATCTAAGGATATTATACTATTGGACGGCATTACTATATAAAAGTAATCCTAAAGAAAGCATTTCCCTATATTGAATTAGAAATGGATTTGGAACTGACTAATTATTGATTTTCAATCAATTGTATAAGTACCTGTTGCACTTGTGTTTGCACCACTCTGGAGTCTGAAGAGATAGGTCCTAGTGCTGCCATCATACGCTCTTTGGATCCCAGCCACTGTGAAAGCGACGCGTGAGTGTCGTGGAAATCTTTCATTTCCTCCATTACACGAATCCTGTTTAAAAATGATGAAAGACATTAAACCAATCGTTATAGCAATGTTGATCCTATTACAATTTAACTAACATTCTATTAACATCCCAAGGCTGATCAAACTGCCTGAATAACACACACACAAACGCACATACTTATAGATATGCATGAAATTAATAATCCCATAATGCAAATTTTTAGTTTAGCATATAGAAAAAAAAAGGCTATTTTTTTATTGTGACATAAGCTCATCCTGAAGTAGGAAAAGATGACACTGTAGCCACCACAAAACATTATCAGGTGTCATTGGTTGTTGGCCTAAAAAATTGTTTAATGTTCAAAGGGTTGTTATGTGAAATCATCAAATTATTTTGTGTAACTGTTCTTCTGAAGCAGTGATATATAATTTACCATTCTCATTTTTAATTAAGATTCATGTTAATTTAATTTATTAATCTTCATAAAATGTAATTAAATACAATAGTACAGTATTCAAGCGTTAAAAAAATGTAAGTAGCGGCCCATTAACGTCCCACTGCTGGGTACAGGCCTCCTCACTCCAAGGAGCGAGGGTTTTTAGAGCATAGACCCACCACGCTGCTCCACTGCGGATTGGCAGGCATAGTACACAACAAGTGTACTCTCTATTCCTTCACTCTCATAGTCCGATGTGACGGGAATCCGACACGACCGGAGAGAGATCAGGCGCAGGACCAACGGCTTAACGTGCTCTCCGAGGCACTGGGGTGGATCACACCGCCAACTTCCCAACTTCGGGCAAATATTGAGAAAATCTTAATAGAAAACTTAATATTGGTTTTTGAATTGGCCCGACCGCCCGCCCGACCGGGACTCGAACCCAGGACCTCATGTCCGTAGTCGAACATGCTAACCACTAGACCAATGAGGCAGTTACTTCAGTTAATTCAGGCTGTTAATTCAGACGTTACTTTAACTTTATTGTGTAAGCTTGTATTTTATTTTTTAATTTTTTATTGTACTTCTGTTTTAGATCCAGCATAATAAAATATGCACCAGACTTTTCCCCGAGATATGTAGGTTGTATAGTCTCAACGTTGAATGTTTAATCAAGATAAGGACCATTTTTTTACTTTGACAATTTATTTTGTTATTCATTTTACGTACTTGTCCTTGAATGCGTCATGTAAAGCTTTCCACCTCGCAGCAACTTCTTCAACTTCGTCATGTAACCTATCTGCTCCCTCCACTGTTTGTTTACGACGTAAGAGTTCTCGGACCTAATAAAAAGTAATCAAAATTAACTTGCTATCGAAAAAGAAGATGGAAAGAAGCATCTTTTTCAAGTACTTTACGTTTACCCGTCAGAAGAAACGCACGAGCAAATGTTTTTAGTAAAAAGTAAAAAACTTTATAACAGACTTTTAGGATTCTAATTTTGGGTAAAGACTGGAACTCCACTTCAGGGTTTCAATCCTAAATTCATCACTCTGCCCCAAAGCGGATTTGCAAGTTACATGTACCCTAGCATTATTCGAAGATATGCAAGATTCTTCAAACAGTTTTCCATCATCAAAAAGTATAATCGTGATAGTTAAACGAGAATGCTATTAGCATTTAAAATAAATTAGATGTATTAGTTTCTTACCCCCGTAACGAGTAAGACGTGCCAATGATCAGAAACTTAACTTAATACGTAATTTGAGTAAATATAATTATTTTAAAAACATCATTATGTCACATATTATATCGTACAGAAATTTGTTAAAATAAATTATGTAAATATATATAAAGTATACGTATTAAATAATTTATTCTAGTTGACAAAGTTAAAAAAGGTTAATTGGAAGTTTTTATTTTCTGTTTTCAGTATTTTTTGGAAAAAAAAAGTCAAAGATACAACATTTTTTAAATTGAACTTACTTGTGTCTTAGTGGAGTCTAATATGCTCTGCTTTTCGTACATCTCTTCGAGAACAGCGCGGGCCTGTTTGATAGTTTTATCAGCCTCTTCTTTATTGTTTGGTACAGATTCTTTTGGAAGTTGTCTTTGCACCTGTAAATGATTTTGTTAATTACCGTGAAAAAGAGCTTCACATAAGAGAAAGTAAACAATTAACACAAAAAATAATACTCAATTCATACACCGCCTACCACGGACTTCTAAATCTCATTATTTTCACTTGAAAATAAATCACTTTGTTCAATTCTAAATCAATCGCGAATTGTTTTGAAATTTAGTGATGAATTTAGTATAAGAAACTAACTCACTGAGAGTTAGTTTCTTATACTTATGTATATTAGAAATGTTAAAGATGTTTAGTTCGTTCTTATTATATTTTCAGTACCTTGCACGCAGACCATATAATACATTAACATAGCATTTTAAATACCTTATCCAGGAAGGTGTTAAGGCCACGGATGCTATCAAGATGTTTTCTGACTTCCTCTCTGATGGTGTCCAGTTCCGACTGTCTGTCTGCTAGTTTGGTTCCCAGTAGCTCATATCTATTGTTGATTTCTGATATTTGCTGCTGCACTGGAGATAGTTCTGACGAAGCAATAAAAATTATAGAATATGAAGCCTTTTCTGTATATAGTTTTGTATTTGACTGCAGTTTTACTTGATGGTAAGTAAGGCCAGTTTAAGACATAAACTCGGTACGAGGTAATTTACTTACTAATGCTATCTACAAAGAGTCATACACATATAATTTTATTGTTTGCTAGCAGAGTGGTAATCAGCTCCAAAGGTTCCGTCCAACACAGACAGAAAAATTAGTAAACACTTTGCCCAAAATTGCCATACTGTAAATCGAAACTTGGAGCTCCACTGATGGATGGATGGATGGACATGCATCCATACCACCTGAACATACGCAAAAAACGTCATCAAATGTTCTAGTCCCTTATGGGGAATTCAAACACATAGGCACACTCATATTTTTGACGCACTTCATAATTTTTATATTTTTATAATACCTTCAAGGTGGAAGCCATCCTGGCTTGAACGGCGAGAAGAGAATCCAGATGACGCGGAAGCGGGACTCACAAGACCTCGTGCTTTGCCAGGTGATGGTGACCTACCCTCCAAACGACCTGTTTTTACATTATAGCATTTAGACAATCATCAATATCATATTGAACAACAGAAAAAATAAGAATACAAAAATACATACTAGGCGTCTGCCTCTTAGTTGGACTATAAAGCTGTCTTTTCCTGTGGGGACTGTCTGCACGCTCTCCGCGTGTTAACGCCTCATAGGTGGCTCCTGCTTCGTTCACCTACACAAACATTATGACAACTTTACAAATGACTAATATATGCTCGATCATTGATATAGGATCGATTTACGAAAATACCGAATTAATTTCAGTCAAATTAGTACTAGTAGTATTAGTAATACAAGTTGCAACAAAATTAAGTTTTTAACAAATTCACTAATAAATATGCAATCGAAACTGTGAGATTTATACTTGATTTAATTATAAAGACAGACTCCCGATTTGATAGAAATATTATCTTTACTATAAAAAGACGGCATTAGATGTAATTTATTTTTAGTATATTTACGTTTAAGTATGTGTTTGCGTAAGTACGTTATTTCCAATTTATTGGGTAAATAAATTTCTTTTTGTGACTAGGCGTGTTAGTGTAGAATTATTAATTTATTTATTAAACAAAATAGGCAAACAAATAATAGGAACCTTATCGATGTTGATTGAGAAGTCCCTGTAGTCTTTTGTGAGAGGACGCAGTTCGTCTTGCTGCTGCTTTATAACATCCAGGTCCACAGCGACTGGGCGTAAATGTCCAACACGATTTTCCATTGTTTGGAGCCATTCTAATACCTGTTAAACAATTTTTAAGCAAGAATTTTTTACAGGGATCGATGGTCGTCTACATGGAGCCTATCAGAGCCATATAAGGACATGCACCCATAAGATCTAATCGAAAATTGAGATTTACAAAAACACATGTTATTAAAGCTGGTCATGATTTAAAAATAAAAACATATATAACAGATTCTCAAAGACGGTATTATTACACACACACACACACACAGACACACGCACGCACGCACGCACGCACGCACGCACGCACGCACGCACGCGCCCACACACACACACACACACACACACACACACACACTATGGACTACATATACAAGATGGACTTAAAAAATATTGATAAGGATATTAAAGAGCGCGAAGGCACTTTTGTCGCTACAGGGATCCCTCTCTGATAATTGAGCAGAAGTAAATAGGTCCAAATACGTTCTTTCAGAAATGTTTTTATTTCTTCTGGAAATCTACTACTTAACATGTACAAAATATTAGCAATGAGCAACAAAAGTAAGTAAAGTAAGATCCCTCTCATTATCTTTTGTTGCAAATTCATATACTACGGAGCGAAAACGTTTAGGTTCCTTTGGTAGTCTAGTCTGGTGACATGTAATTCATACCTGAATCCTTAATGATTCGTACAGGCTAAGCTGATTGGCTCTCTGTTGGGACAACTTCTGCTTCTCTTCCAGTGATACGTTGAAGTCTCGCCATTGGTTCTCCAAGGCCTGCATTATAAAAATACTAATCGTAATTAACTATTTTTAGGGTTTAGCTTAACTATATTAAAGCTAATTATATTTTCATACAATTTGTTACTCCTCCAGAATACCAAGTTAAATTGTAAAACATAAGCATACTCATAACATTTGTAGTAAAGTAAGTAAGTAGCAGCCCATTAACGTCCCACTGCTGGGAACAGGCCTCCTGACTCCGAGGAGCGAGGGTTTTTAGAGCATAGACCCACCACGCTGCTCCATTGCGGATTGGCAGGCATAGTACACAAGTGCACTCTGGACAAACCATTTAGAACGACGATGTCGTGGGTTGATAAATGACGTGATGTACTTATTGAAATTACAAAAACATGAAAATGTAATAAATGAAAGTTAATTTTATACGTAGAGGCCATCGAATTAATTGTAATCAGTATATACCTTCATTCTGTCGCGTACGACATGTGTATCAGTGACGTCCTTCTTAGAGATGAGCTGTTTGCCATTACGTAGGCATTCTTCCAGAAGTGGCATTTGTTTGTCCCTAGCGTTGGCGAGGTCGGCCAATCGGTGTCGGTCATCTCGTGCGTCGGCCAATTCCGACAATTGTGAATGCGCTGACTCTAACGTGATCGCTTGCTGAGTGAACTGCATCAACTCCACTGAGACCTCTTCCAAGAATTGCCCGCGTTTGCTCGAACGCTCTAATAACTTCTCATACCTATAATAAGATAATTGTGAAAGAAAGTTTAGGAAACTTGTATATCGTGAGTGAGATGGCCTTGTTGGCATAATGGCGCGATTTAGGAAACCATGGGGTCTACTTTCTATTTATTTTCAGTATATTCTTATTTGTGTATATTTTATTATGTTTGGCTTGGTGGGAGACTTTGGCTTTGTTGCAATGTTCAAATAAATTGTAATATTGCTAGTACAACTTATGTTAACAAACAAAATGTCGCCAATTTGAATCAACTAGAGCTTAGTCGCTGCTGTAGTGAGTTGTAAGCTGTTATAAATTGATTTTGAAAACTTTAAACAGAAATATTAGATATATAAAATACAGACCTTAACAACACGCAGGTACATAACACTTTTATTGTACACCATAAGAAAAATACATACAGAAAACACTTTAAATAAAAGGCCGGTTTTATAAAACCAGATTTACTAGTCAGATACGCGTACTAAACGATTAAAACAAACTCCACATTCACATTTTAAAATAATAATATATATTTACATACCTTGAATAAATATCTTCTGCTCTTTGTTCCAATTTCTTTGCAATTCTAGCGTTTGATGGAGTTAAAGCGGCGTCTCGTGCTGAAGAAAGTAATTTGTTCAAAGTGGCTCTACGAGCTTCCAATTCAGAATGGCTGAGCCTTTGTTCGCGAACTTGTTCATCAAGCCGCTCGCGGATCAGCGAAACCGGTTTCACTTGTCCCCTGATGATAATGCACATTAATAAGAAGGTGAATCTTATTGACCAATTGATCAACAAGTAATTTAAACAATATTAAAGTCAACTCCTACGCATGCATTTCTTAAAGTCATTATATAGAAACAAAACCTTTTATGAGAGCTTAGTAGCTCTCTAATTTCTTCCTGTACAATATCTCGCCAAATAAGATTTTTTAAAGAATTCATGTTTAAGAAAACTTTACTAGACAAAACTTTACGTTATCAAGTCTTCTCCAGTACATTAGTACAAAATGTATTTGATCTTGTATTGATAATGAATAAAATATGTTATTGACGATTCAAAATTGAAAAATCTTTAGTATACAACCCTGAGAAGAGTGTTGCTTAACGTGGCCTTAGACTACATTATACCTAAAAAAACACGCAAGTTGTGTAAGACAGCGCACAAGGGCGGCACCAGGCGAAAGTTCCTAAGGAGTCATCTTACATGTGCAGAGGAGGGCCACCGATGGGGTTTAAGTGGGTATAATCCTATTATATATAACCTGGCTTTTCTCCTAAAAGGCCGGGTTTCTTTAGAAAATTTCTCTCCGTGCAAAAAAAAAAATTGAAAAAGGAGAATTACATACTTGAAATTGTTCTCGACACTTGTTAGCCATTGTGCCTGCGTTTCCGCGGCGTCTTGCAGTCCCTGACATTGCAGTAAGGCGGCCTCGAGCTCTGAACATCTTGAACCAACAACGTCGCTTAACTCGTTATATCTTTCTGTTATCTCTATTACTGGCACTTCTAGTTGTCTTATTTCGGATGGTGTGAGGTTGCCTTCCAGCGATTTGACAAGTTGTTCGCAGGCCTAGTACAAAAAACATTATATTATATTTAGACAAAAATAAATTTAAGTTTATTATGAAGAAATATACAAGACGAGTGCATTTTTGAATTCAAGTCAAGACATAAATCGAAAAATTGATAATAAATCAGAGAAATCTATTAAGTAGCGTCACGAAAACTGATTTTTTTAATTCAACTCCTTCGGTACGGTCCAATACAATTGAGCGTAAAGCAAGTATTGCAATTGCCTGCAATTTTAAATTTAATGTAAAGTGCAGAGACGAATCCGGAAAATAACATCGAAATCTTAGCAGCGGCATAATATTATCTGTATTTAAAATATTTTTATCATCATAGATTAGGCGTCGGGCTAAAGGGTTGATTAGATTTGAGTGGTTTTGTTTTTTGTGTGTAATATACTTACATCCTTAGCGTTGTCAATGAGCCTGCCTTGCGCTAATATTTCATTGTGCAGCGTCTTTGCTCGTGAAAGCTGTGCTTCTACCGCACGAGGTTCACCGCCTACAGCCTCTGTTACAACTGCTCTCACTTGAGGTTCGACCTGCTCGAAAGAAAATTATGAGCTTATTACAGTAGTAAACTAGGAAATGTTATTCGCATATGCTATATACATATATGCGTATGGTGCTCAAGCAGAACGTATAACAACAAACACAAATTCAATTACAAAAAAATATAATGTAAGTAGCTCTTCTAATACAGTAGTTATTAATCTAAAACCCATACATGCGGGTTTTCAAATCCCTCGCTTCGGCTAGGTTAACATCAAGTATTTTCCACTAAGAGTTAAAAATATTTGAATTTGCTTGAATTAATAAAAAAATATTCTATTAACGATTGAAAATTTAATGAAAATATATATTTACATATATGTATATATAAATATACATGAATATAGGGAGGGTATAAACTGATAGTAGCAATTGAAAAAAAAGTAACTCACCGTCTGCATCCAGCGCTGGGCTCTCTGCACTGCGTCCCTATATCTAGCAGAGCCGTCACTAGCAGTTCTGAGTCTATCTAACAACCTTTGAGCTCTATTCGCCAAGTCGGAGTGGCGTCTTCTTGCCAAGGCGGCGTGTTCTCTAACAATACTCTCAACAGGCACGGCTACATGTGACAATCGCGCCGGTAACGCAGTACGATAATCATTGAGGATTGTCAGGAATTCCTAGAAGATTTATAATTTTTAATATGACACAATTACGCATAAAAAAGGCAATTACAAAAACCTTATTTTGTAAGACAGTGTTTCAAAGAAAATCATTCACTACTGTATCACCCCTTGTTTGTTTGTTTGTTTGTATACTTTATTGCACATCAAGAAATAACAATTTAACATATTAACTTACTAATAAATACATGCTAACAAAAGGCGGCCTATCGCTAAATAGCGATTTCTTCCACCTTTGGGTTTAAAAAGCGGTGAGTATCGAAACTGATGGGCAATGGCATATACATACATACATCTACATATTAATACACATATAACACGAAAATATAAGAACATACATAGGTTATATAATAATAAACTTACATATAGTTAAAATATATCTAAATTTATACATAAAATAATATATAAATCGTCTAAACTTTAGTCTTTAAAAGAAAATGTTCATTTAGCATTTTTTTTAATTCCAGCAATGATTTTGCTTGTACTAATGATAGGTATTTTAATTAAGTTTCTTAATATGTAGAAGATTTAAAAATCTAAGTTGAAAGTTGATGGGTTTTTTTATTTATTTTATTATCATATAAGATTATGATACTGATAGCAAACCTTTATTTTTTTTATTTTTTATGTTCCGCTAAATATGACGGTGTGTATAGTTAGTCAAATATAAAAATATTATTATTACAAGAGAATGATTCAAAAACAACTTATTTCTGTGAGCGCACTGTTATAATAAGCAATTGATTTCTCAAATATTGCACCAAACGTAAAAGAGCTGATATGACCATCGAAATCACCAAAACGTTAACATACCTTAAATTAAATACTATATAAGCTGGCATCTGATTCATGATATTAAGAAGCCAAGATGTACAATAAAGTGTAACATTCAGTAAATTTTATCTTTATGTATGTTATATAAAACTAATATTAAATATCACGCAATTGAAACAATAACATTTTTAAATTTTACTTTGTCTATTTGTCCTCCTTCATAACAGAAATAATTTGAACGATTTTGACAACACCCTCACAGGTATAGTTGATGTTATAAGAAAAAAAAGTCTCATTTTATTCAGAAATTCACGCGGTATTGGAGAACTTCAAGAATAGACTGAGCGTTTGCCGTAGCCGATTGTGGCCCGTTACCTTAGTCGACAGCAAAATATTTATAATCTATTATTATAAATAAAAATTAACCTACTCATATATATTAAGGAGTGGAATATCAAAGATGTTTTCGTTAAACTTTAAAATCTTTTAGTGAAATTGTGTAGTCCAATGAAGTACTTTGTATAATAGTAATATTAATAAAAAAGTCATACACAGTTTTACGAAAAATGCGCGGTCGGAGGTGTATGAAATTTCCCACACTTATAGTTCATATAGAGAAGGAGGGCAAAATGCTTCTAATTTTGTAAATTATGCATATTAAATACATTGAATTAATAAAATCACATTATACATAAACGTGTGCAGAGTATATTTGCGTATATATCAATCGTTCGTAAATATTCGAAAAGTTATACACTTAGTTTTCTTCAAATTTCTGACGTCACTTTGTTTATTTTTCTCTATCTTCTCTTTTTACAAAAAAATCGTTTACTGAGAGAAATATGTATATCAAGTTCAATAGACACCAATGGTTTTTTGTTTCAATAAAAAGGAGAAATGTTTTTGATTTTAATTTCATATATCTTGTTTGAAAAAAAGGCAGATTAAAAGTATGACAGTGATGGGGAAATCTGTGATTATAGAAGTATAGCCGTTGAATAAAATCTTAATAACGTTCAACATTATATTTTAAACTATTTATGTTTGAATTTCAAACACTGGTACTAATTAAATATGATCGTTCTGATATCAAAATGGAATAAAAAGAGAAGTTTAAACTTTTTTTTTTGTATATAATTTATTGACACCACACAAAAAATAAAAAGAGAGCCTCGAATATATATTATTGCCGAACAATAGGCGGTCCCATCACTTAACAGGGAAAAGTCTCCTTTTTTAGGGTTGCCTATAGAGATATATATATGTCTATAAAAAGATTATTTAAAAGAGAGAGATAGAGATATTTTTAAGAAATTGTTTAAAATATTTAAGGATGATTCACGTCTAATTTCGAAATGAAGTGCATGTTACCACTTGATATTGATTACCACTTGGTATACACATTCATGTTACTTACTTTACTCTCGTCGACGAATTTCTGTGCAGACATAGTAATGAATCTCAGGTCTGCTTGATGGGCAATAACATCTGATACAAAGTCGCGTACATCGTCACTTTGGCCACCCAAGTTATCTACTTTGGACAATGCTACTTCCATGTCTTCTAACGTGCGATATGCACTTTCCATCCAGGAGTTGAATGTGTTTAATTCATTTCTATAAATCATAAATTGCATATAGTAAACTAGAAAGTTGTTGTCACAATTTTTTATAAATGGGCGTTTCCTTGATCTAATAACAAGAAAAGTTTATGAATTTATATTGTAGTATTATGAAAGAGCTATGCCAGAGCATATCACAAAAAAGGCAACGATGGCGGAGCACTATGGGCGCCCTCTGCCCCATCTAGGGGACAGGACTTTAATATAATATAAATTATGAATGTAACATTTTCATGTAAAAAAACAATTCAGTTTTAAGACTATTGTTATTGTATAGCTATTCTTTACATCAGCTATTATTAATAGAAATCTTAAATGAAAACTAAATGTACTTACGTGAATTTACCAAGTTCGTCTCTTGCAGCAATAAGACGTCGAAGCATCTTATCACATTTTTCTGTACATTTGTCACAGCGTTGTTTTAGCTGTCTCACTCCGCGTTCTAAAGCTGCAATCTATGACAAATAATTAAGTTAAAGACTATATAAAATATTATTTTATGGAATGTAAAATAATGTATACTAAAAGTGAAATTTAATTATCTGTTGATATTTCAATTTATTGTTACGGTAGCAGATTAGTACAACAAACCTCATGTGGCGCTAATACATCGCCACCGGAAACAAGAAGTTGCTTAGCCTGGTCTGCACAAGCCGATACTTGACGTTGGTGACTTTCGAGATCATCTTTGATAAGCTGAAAAAATAGATTTAAAAGAGTTTTACTGTTTTTCTTAAATCAACACAGTATGGTAATTTAATTTAAAGATTTCTGCGAAGGCAATGATTACCTTGAGTATGTTGATTTGATTACGTAGGTCATCCATGTCTTCTTTAACTGCTTCCTGATTAGCCAATCTTTCTTCAACAACAGCGATCCATTCCAGCAATTTCGACAGAGTCTCATCACAAAGCCTGTACTTCTCCTCTACTGCTTGCTACGTATTAAAATAAAAACAAGTTATTAAAAATATTAACATACTGTGCTCATCATACAGAATGTACATGCTAATTTAGAGCTGTTAAAGTGCTTTGTTGACTAAACTACATTGAAATATTTCAGTTACTACCATACTATCCAAGTTGCAGTGCAGTGACTGTACATTAGGTCGAACCTAAGGATGTAAATTTACAGTGCTGTTTATTTACAATGATGAAGTCAAGCAACACTGAATACTCACAAAAAAAAATAGATAACGTCTTAAGAGCTATAAAAATATTACAGATTTGTAATTGAAAGATGTTTAATATATGTGTAATATAAGCACAAATTACGAAACAGACATCTATGCACAGAAGCATATACGTAGAAACATATCCAAGACAGAAACACAAAATGGCCAAATTACAGGAGCGTGAGTATGAGAAGACACAACCAGTCCAATTTGTTGCGTTTAAAACACAAAAAAGTGCAAAAAGCTTTGCATGCAAGCAGTGAAATAGCAAATGACAAATACTAGGTATATTTTTATGTATTTGAGATTTGCTAAATGATTTATGATCATTACATAATAGAGAAATGGTATCAACATTTTCAGGTAATGTTATTATTAATATTTAAGTTATAGTTAATCAATTGTTAAAAATTTAATAAAGACAAATGTACCTTTTGAGAAAATCTGAAACTTTAAATAAAATTTTTGACGAAAAAGAATAAAAGTAACAATGTACAAATAGAGGCAGATACATTTTTATCGGACCAATTTACATTTATTGAAGTGTTAATGAGATCTTATTTCAAATATCAATATACTGTTAATCGTGAAATTGAAAAAAAAAAGAAAATCACATGAAATAAGTTCTCATCATTTCAAATTTCGTAGATCATTTATAAAAAGATCATAAATAATTATCAATACTACCTTTGGTGTTTGTGTTTGTAGAAAATGTTTTACCATTCAAATTGTGAATGTTTGCGTCACGAGTACCGCCTGATATTATAAAAGTATAGAATCAATCATGCATTCCAAAATTTTGTGAGCACGTTCTCATGGAATGAATATATCGGAAACAAACTTTGAGTAAACGAAATAAAATGCTAAGTGAAATTTAATTCCATACATTTTTTTTTGAAACCAGCAGTCATAATTTACTGGTTTTCGAATGAGGAAGCAAACAGGTAAGCAGAAGTTCGATGATAAAAGTTGGGACAGTATAATGCTCGTTTTGATCTCCCTGATCTATTTCTTAGCACAAAGTGAATATGGGGGTTAAATAATAGGCGATACGGTGGTGGTTCTTAAAATCGTCGTTAATATGATCCCTCAAAGGCAAGCATTCACGATTTAGCTCAAAAGGGCTGTTTAGCATCGCAGGCAACGGCTGGAAATAAAAAACAACATACATCGAGCCTTATTACAAAGTGAATAAGCACATTTTCACTCGTTTAACCGGTCTTGACAGTTTTGTTTAACGTAGTAACAATTGTAAAAAGTTAATTTTTACCAACACTTACATCATTCTTGCCTACTTTAAATAAACATATTTAACTGAATTCTTTGAAAACTGCTAATTATTATCATGCATATAACTCTGTATTTAAGCCATCTATGGACAACACAAAACGAAAAAAAAAATTAAGACAATCACTACTGTGAAACAAGAATCGAAAGCACGATTTATTAACGTTTAAATTTGCTTGTAATAAATCAATCGAAACTATAAAACATATAACTTGCATATATTTCTAAATTTTATTTCGACCATTACAATACAATATCAATAAATGAATTCTTGACTTAGTTATAGGTAAGCAACTGGAGTTTCAGATCAGTCTATTAAATAAAATATCGTTGTTATTCCATAAAATGGTTCTGCCTACAACTCAGTCACAGACAAAGTCATGGGGGTGTTTTCGTGCCATGCCATTGTTTAAGCCAAACGCTTAGGTTATAGATCACCGACTAAGAGTGGAAATATAGGAAGTTGTAAAGCAATACCTTTGCTTGATGAAAGCAAAACATTTAAATAACCTATATTTATTCAACTTACCCTGGTTTCTGCTGGCAGCAAATACCCCTTTTTAAGAGCTTTGACTAAATCTAGACTTAATCCTTTCTTTGGATCAATAACTAATCTTCCTTCTACTGGATTTATGAGTTGTTGATCTATTGCTTGTACTAACGGCCATATTTTCCCTGTTTCCGGTTCTTTCACTACAGTACTAGAAGGATCAACAATACCTTGTTGGATAGCTTCACCTAAGGTAAGTCGTTTTCGATCAATAACACTCGTTGTTATGAATGGGTCGTTGAGTGCGCCAGTTGTAGGATTATATATTCCGAAGTTCAAAGTTTCAATAAGAGTAAAACTTTTTTTTGGTGTCATGAGCAATCCACTTTCGATTGCTGCGCTAAGAGTATTAAGTTTAGAGGTATCTGTATCTAAAATATTTCCTTTTTCAGCATCCATCAACCCTTTACGGAAAGCCTCAGGAAGTTTTATGAGCCTCTTCTTGAGATTATCTTTGATGAGCGCTGTGTCTGGATCAATGTAGCCCAAAGAAGCGGCATCTTTAATAGTTAATACTTCATTGGATTCTGGATCAGTAAACCGTGCACTACTTACATTAAGGCAACCCTTTTCTATCGCTTGTTCAAAAGTGAAGGGTTCACGAACATACACAATTAAACCATTTTCGAAGCCAAAACAAAGTACATGCGAACTACTGTTTTGGGTATCAAATAATCCCTTAACATTATTATCAATAATACCATCACTAATGGCTAATTTAAGAGGAATATATTTATTTTTGTGGGGATCTTTTATAACAGCTGTATTTGGATTAATAAACTCATACTTTATTGCTTCGTCTAATGTGAATTCTCTAAGTAATGGTTCTTTAGGTACAGATACACCTGAAACATATTGGGTACTAATCCTGTTTAATGTTAAAGGATGCACGACAGATACTAGTATACCTTTGTCAAAGGCTATATCTAAACTATACGTTTTCTTTGCTTTAGTGTCTAGCACTCTACCTTTAGCTACATCAATGTCACCTTCTTGTATCGCATTTAAAAGTGGTTTAAATTTCCCCGTCGAACTATCTTTCATAATTGTAAGGTCTGGATTAATCAAATTAGATTCTATCGCTTTTTTAATATCTACAAATTCATTTGTTATAGGATCTACTATTTTACCGTTATCAGCTCTAAAAAGACCATTTTTAATTATTTCTTCAAGACTAAGGTTGCGCTTAGTAGTCACTATAAGACCCCGATTTTTCGCGTCAAATAAATTCAATTGGTTTCCATTAGGAAGGACATATACGCTATTATCGTCATCAATAATACCAGACTCAATAGCATCCATCAATTTGACATACCTACTTGATGGAATGTTTTTCACAAGAGATATTTCCGGATTGATAAGTTCTTCTGTAATTGACATCTTAAGGGATAGTTTCCTATCTGAAACTGGATGTATAAATAACAGTTCGGTTATATTATACATATTCATTGATAAAGTTTCATAAAGAGAAAAACCAGCACTTTCGATATCTACAATAAGTCCTAAACACATTGCCTCAGAGAGCGTAATTTTAATGTCAGAACCAGGTTCATTAAATTTGCCATTCCTTTTGTCAATTATTTCGCTTCTACAGCATTCTGACAATGTTAAGGGTTTTTCAGATTTTTTATCAAAGTAACAAAGGTATTTTGGACTAATAATTGAACGTCTCATAGCTTCATGTAAAGTTATTTTACGGTTAGTCAGAGGATCTATAAATTTACCAGTTGCGTCATCATAAAGACCTTGGTGAAGCGCTCTTTGTAAACTAATCGGAGCCTTGCTATCTACAAGCAAACCAATTTCAAATGCTTTAGCAAGATTTATTTCTTCATTATCATTATGTATATTTTTTATTTTCCCTGCTGTGTCATCAATTAGACCTGTTTCTATAGACTCCGGCAAAGTAATCTTATCCCATTTACCTAACCTATTATCTTGAATATGGACAGAATTTGGATCTATTAAATTCTTTTTAATTGCCTCTGCAAGAGTGAATTTCTTACCACTTTGCGGGTCCATGAAAAGACCTGTTATTTCATTATAGACGCCCTTTTCTATTGCTTCCATGAGAGATAAAGGTTTACGCACTTCTACTAAGATGCCCCTTTCAAAAGCTTCACGAAAATCTATCCTTTCATCGCCCAGTAAAATAGTACCTGTTCTACCATCAACAATGCCTTTATCGACCGCAAATTCAAATGGAATAACTTTACCCCCAATATGTACTAAAGTAGATTGCGGGTCTAACATACGCTTCCTAATAGCTCTATCAGTCTGCATTTTATCTTTATTTTGAGGGTTTGAGAATTTTCCAGTTTTGGGGTCGTAGAATCCTTTAAATACAGCTTCTGGTAAACTAAGTTTGCGTTTTGCCGGTAGAATGAGGCCTCTTTCTGAAGCATCCGTAAGTGAAATTTTATCACCTTGTACAGGATCTTTAATTTTGCCTTCTTTTGAATCAACAATACCAGCCTTAATAGCATCAGCTAAAGATATAATTTCCCCAGAGATAGAATTTCTAATTGTTAAAACTTCTGGATTAATATTACCAACTTTTATGGCATCATCTAAAGTCATAGTGGCACTATTTATTGTTAATAAACCAGTTTCTGGGTCGTAGAATCCTTGGACTAAGCCTTCCTGTAACGACCAAGGCTTCGACTGACTCAGCAAGTAACCTTTTTCACATGCATCTTTAAGGTTCACCACCGGTGACGTAATTATACCGCGATCTAAGTCTATCAACCCAGATTTAACTGCCTCTTCAAAAGGAACAACTGTCTCAGTTTTATCATTTTTAATCATAGTATCCGATGTGTTAATAAGTTTACTATCAATTGCCTTAGCCAAAGTAACAGAGTCTCCTGTTTTAGGATCTAATATTTTGTAAGACTCTGGTGAATAATAACCTAATTCAATAATATCATACAATGAGTACGAAACTCTTTTAGTGGATATAAGACCCTTCTTTAGTGCAGCATCTAATGGAATGTGTTTACCAGTCTTTTTATCATTTAATTTACCTGTATCGGGGTTAATAAGTTTTGTATTTAGAGCTTCGGATAACGGAACATATATTTCTAAGTCTGAATCTTTGATTTCCGATATTGTGGGATGGATAATATTTCTTTCGACGGCGTCATCAATAGCCAACAATTGATGTGTAACACTGTCTTTTATTTTACCAGTAGTTGGCTCGTACAAATTTTTATTTATAACTGCTTCGATTGATATTGGTCTACGTACAATAGTTATTAAGCCTCGTTTAATTGCAACACTCATTTCAATTGTTTCCTGTGTTTCAACTATGATAATTAACCCTTCGCGTATTTCTATTACGCCGCGGTCCACGGCGTCCGATAAAGTTACTATTTCATTGGACCACGGAATTCTCATAAGTAACGATTCTTGATCAATGAGACCTTTTTGAACTGCTTCCCCAATAGTTACCAACTGGCCCGTGTTTTCATCTTTAATTTTACCAGTTACTGGATTGTACAAACCTTTTTCAATGGCAGACTCAACCGTTATCTGTTCTGTTATAATCGTATCTTCAGGGGCTTCAACAATCCATCCAATTTGAACGCATTCTAAAAAGGGTATTCGTTTGCCTGTTTTAGGATTTACCATATGACCAGTTGTTTTATCGATTATCGGTATTGATATGGCTTCATCAAAGGGTATGTAATTGTCGGATTTACTGCTTAGGTCTTTAACTAAAATAGAACTTGGATCGAATACTTGAAGTCCATAAACAAGTTCCTCAAAGGAAATTTTTGCTCCGGTTTTTGGATTTAGGAATAATTGTTTTTCTATATCATATACTCCCATTTCAGACAATTCTTCTGGGGAAAGTTTTTGAGAGACTGATAACGAATAACTAGGCTTACATTCTTTTACAATGACACAGTTTTTAGAAATTACATCAACAGGTGTAAATCTACTTATCTGTTCTTGCTCTAAGGAGTCTTGAACTGTTAGGGCAGACTCTACACCATTAATGACGATTCGACAAATTTTTGGCTCTATTTTACCTTGCGCGATTGCATCAATTAATGGAATATTTTCATGAAGAACTTTAGGTGGGTCAGATTTCAATTTGGTTACGTTCTGTTCCGTAATTTCGTCAATTACACGCAACGGCTGCTTTTCTGCATCAATTAGTAATGCTGAAACTGTTTTGACGTCGTCTGAAATAAGTGATAATTTATTATCAGTGCCAAAAGATGTTTGAACATCAGGCTTTAACTGAGTTATGTTTGTGATACCGTCGTCAGAATCTGTAACGCATTGTGATGGCTCTGCTATATCCGAATAACCTATAATCGAAGTTTTCGGAGATAAGTCTTTTGACTCGCGTCCTTTTACTTCAAGATCTTTATCTAACGGTACCCTTTTTTCTATAGTAACTTCTGAGGTTAAGGTATTTTTCAAAATATCGAATATTTTTGACCCAGCCAAAATTGGAGCGCCTGCGACAGCTATTATTCCCATTTTTGCAGCATGAGTAAAACTAATCTTATTACCCGCTTCATCTGTAACTTCAAGGGTACCTCTATTTACGATACCCTTACTTATAGCATCTTCCAAAGTAATACGAGTTCCTGATTTTGGATCAATAATTGTTACTGATTTACATGTTATTTGGTCGTCAGAAATAAGAGGGTCTGGCTCATGGCCCATTGTCCCAGTAGTAATATCTGAATTATCTGTTGAAACAACTTGAGTCTGGGTGACATTTCCTTTATCAGTATATAATGACTGCATAACATTTTTAGTTTCATTTTGAATAAAGTTTTCGCTGATGTCTGCTTGTTTAATTGGAGTATCTTGTTCAGGTTTCTTGAAAGGTGTTTCTTCCAATAAAGATGAAGAATTGTCTTTTTGACCTGAGCGCTCTTCCGTAATATGATAGGTTTTATCATCAGTTTGACACATATTGCTTGTGGAAGCATTTTGCGTTACTTCTATTGTTGTTACTTTACTAGTCTTAGAACTAATAATTGTGCTCATATGTTCAGATATACATTCCGTTGGTTCCGACTTAGAAACTATTGTTACTGTTGTAGTTACGGCTTTACCGTCAGGCATAATTTGATGAAATTCTTTAACGTCACTTTTTTCAGTAGGAGACTTTTTGGGGAGTATAAGCGTTTCTAAATTTTTGGAGTCAACGGATTCAGTATTTTCTGATATAGTTTGCACAATCGTTTTTGTTTCCAGTTTGCCAGGATCGCTTTTAATTTTTGATAGATTTACTTTGTCCGTATCTAGAACCACATCACTAAGTGTAGCTGCAGCTATTTCATCCATTTTTAGGGAATTTAATTTACTATAATCACCCTTAAAATTTTCATTAACAGTATTTGTTGGAGAAACTCCATCTTCTGAAATAAGTATGATTTGATTGCTTTCATTACCTTGCGGTTTCACCTGGAATGTTTTCATGGATGTAATATCTTCATTTTTTGCGTCATTGCGATTATCATTTTTGAGTTTCAAGCTACTTTCTGATTCATTTATTTCAGAATGTTGTAATCTACTCGGATCATTTTTAACATTTTCTGTATAAACTATGCCAAGCTTATCATTCTGGGATGAAGGTAAAACATTTGCGAATTCAGTTTTCTCAGATTTGATATTTTGAATTTGATTTAAATAAGACGGTGTTTCTTTTATTTTCGTAGTTTCACGAATCTGCATAGTGTTATCATTTTTTGTAGGTTTGTGGACTACTGTATCCCCCAAAGCTAGGTTTTGTTTAGAATTCATTACTTTGCTTGTTATATGTTTAGCGCCTTCTGCAACTGCTATTCCAGCCATAATTGGTGCTGCAACAATTGCCACTATACCCATTTTTGCTGCATTTTTGATATCAATTAATTTTCCTGAATTAGGCTGTTTAATTTTTCCGGATTTCATATCTATTAGACCTGAGTGGACGGCTTCCTGTAACGTTACAGGCTTCCCAGATTGCAAATTGTATATCACTGAATCAGGATTAATCACACCTCCATCAAGGGCTTCTTTAAAAGTAATAAGCTTATTTGGTAAATTGGGATCTCTAAATTTTTGATTTTGGTCATCATAAAGAATTTCAAATGCTTCATCAAGGTTAAGCATTCTTAAATTTTCTTGTTTATCCCTCAAATTTGACGCATTGTCTTTAGGTATTTCTGTATTAAGAAGACCACTAGTTACGGCTTCAGAAATGGTAACAATTTTTCCCGAGTTAGGATTAGTAAATGTACCCTGTGTGATATCAATGTAACCCAAATTTAAAGCATCTTCAAAACTCATATTAGTGTCGCTTGTGATGAATTGCTCTTTACTACTGTGTTCTTCTCTTATGATACCCTTTTGCCTAGCTTCCTCGATAGGAATTATTTCCCCTGTTTTTGTATTTTGTACTTCCTTAGCATTAATCAAAATATAATCGGCTAAAAGCTCAACCATTTTAGTGGTTATAGTGTGCTGCGAAGTAAATGTTTCCGTGATTGTCGTTACTATTTCACCCGTTTCTATCATCTCGCTGTTATCTTTTATTCCAAGTAAACCTTGCTCTATTGCTTTTTCAATGGAAATTACATCTTTAGTTTTGGGGTCAATCCATGTACCCTCATTAAGATCGACTAAACCATCCCTAATTGCTTTATCTATTGGTATTGTACTGGACGATTGGGGAAATGGAATGTTCATTATTACACCCTTTTTGATTGCCTCATTCAAAGGGATAATTTCTCCTGTGAGTGGATGAGTAATTGCACCTGTTTTTGGATTAACAATCTTTTGTTTAATTGCTACGGCTAAGGTCATTCCTGCTCTTGGAATGTCTTTAATGAAGGTGGGATTCGTTTTATCTGGAAAAACTTGGGCATTTACAGCAGATATTAAATCTAAAGCACCGTCACTGGTTTTTACAATATTTTTTTCACTATCTATTATATTTTTTGAAATAGCATCACTGAGAGGTATATTTTGTGAAGGCGTAATCGAAACACTTGATAAAGGATCAACAATATCACAAATAATTGCTTCTCTTAAAGATAATTGGCTCCCCGTTTCAGGATGAATTATTTTACCACTGGATGGATGCAACAAACCTTGTTCTGCAACTTCAGAAATTGTTAAACCTCTCGCTATCGGTATCAATACTTCATTTTGTCCTTCACTGTCTAAAACACCTCGTATGAGAGCCTCTTTAATAGAAAGGGTATCTCCATGTACTGGATCAATAAATCTGCCTTCATTTTCATCAATAAAACCTAATTCGATAGCTTTAGCAATAGTAAGTGGTAGTTCATTTTTATCTTTATTTAATTTTACAGATTTTAAAATATTAGCCGTATCAAGATTTATTATGCCTATTTCTACAGCTTCAGGAGGCAAAACCACGCGTTTTCTTAATTTTTGTAAAACTACGGTTTTAGTTTCTCTCGAGAGATCTTGCACACCTTCTGTTAAAAGACTACCATACTTTTTCTCTTTTACAAGTTCGTTTTTAGAAAGTTTAACAAAATCTGTAGGTTCTGATTGTTCGATAAAGGATTTTTTGTTGGGAGCTTTATTATCAACTGAAAGACTGTTTTGAATAGATTCAACTGTTATAAAACCTTTAGATACTGCCGCCCCAACTGATAAAGGTTTAGTAGAAACTTGTGAAATAGATATCTTAGAGTCCGGCATATTATGCATGTGACCCTGTTGATGAAATTCAGATTCAGGGAATTTGTAAGACTTGGAATCAGTTTGTGTATCTAACATTAACTTCCTGTCAGCTATAGAACCTGGAGTGATAGTACAAACACTTTTCGAAACGACAAAAGAGCTTTTCTCTTGCGTTATCTGATGATTCTGTGATTCCATCATTTCAGAATCAACTGTTTTCCCTAAAATAGAGTCTTCATAATTTTGATAAGTTTTCGCGTCAACTAAACCTCGTTCATAAGCTACTTCCATAGGTAATTTTTCTCCCGTATGTGGATCAATAACCATTGTATTTCGTACTACTTGAATAATTTTTGAAGCTGCTACTAAAGGTGTTCCGACTACTGCGATAAGACCTACTTTAGCAGCATCAGCAAGACTATTTTTTTTTCCTGAAAGGTCTCTATATTCCCCAGATTTTTTATCGATAACACCATTTTCTAGTGCTTGACTTAAGGAAATTGTTTTTCCAGTTTTTGGTTCTATAACATTAACTGAATCGTTGGAAACTATACCACTATTTACGGCTTCGAGAATGTTCTCAGAAATTCCGGACGATGTCGATATCACCAACGCCGTAGATGGATCGTAAATAACACCTGGTGTAATTTGAACGGGTTCTAATATAGATTGCTCATCAGAGTCTACAGGAGACGTTGAAAGAGGCTGTAGTTCAGAAATTTCCATTTTATCAGGTAACCCTACAGTGGACGTAATTGTAATTATTTTTTGTGTAGATACATTAGTTAATGGTGCGACAAAAATAACGTATTTTCTTTCGATAGCCTCTTTCATTGTTAAAATGCTATTATCACATTTAAAATGACCAGTATTGTCTACAATATTTAATTTTAGAGCTTTATCTAGCAAAATCTCTTTTTTGGATCTTTGATCTACCACTAATGCCGACTGTCCATTTACTAGATCAAGTGTAATCGCCTCTTGAAGATTAAGTATTCTATCAGTACCTGGAATAATAAAATCTCCAGTTTCTGGATCAAATAAATTATGTTGGATAGATTCTTTTAAAGACCAACCACCACAAGGCAATTCTATAGTATTTTTCTTTACAGTATGAGAGGTTGTCGTCGGATCAGTAGAAGTTGATTTTAATGTTACTGTTCGAATTTCTCGAGTTAGTTCCTCACGTGGTGAGAGCGTGTCATAAACAGAATAATCGGGGCTTTTAACTGTTTCAGGTTTACTATCGTGGCTTAATTTACTTTCCGGGCTAGGCGGCAAGTCTTTGATAAACGATTTTTTAGTGATTTTTAGTTCAACAACTTGACCAGGGGCTAAATCCTTTTTAGTAACACGATCTGATAGTTGAATAATACGAGGTTCATTTTGATCAATACCTAACAACCCTTCGTCTAAGGCTTGTTGAATTGTTAATACAGTACCGGTTGTTGGATCTGTAAAAGTTTGTGTGGTCTCATCTATAAGACCACGTCGTATTGCTTCTGCAAAAGTTATTATAGTTTCAGTATTTTGAGAAGTATTTGTGTTTGTTACAGTGACGTATCTTTTAACCGTTTTAGTTACTGTTTGGAGAGTAAGAGTAATATTTAATAAAGAATTTAAAAGAGCGGCACCCTCGGGGGTAATTACGTTTAATTCTACGGCTTTATTAAATGGAATGGGTTTTTTAGTACATGAGTCAAGAAGATATCCCGTTTTAGGATCGAGAATATTTTTAAATACAACATCTAAAACCGATAATTCTTTATCATTTTCATAAATGCCTATTTTCCTATTAAACATTTCTAATACTTCGGGCCGCACAATTGATACTTTTGGACAATCTTCTAAAAATACAAAATCACCACTTTCAGACTTTAAGAAAGTTTCACCATTGACATATTTTAAGTTACCTTTGCCTAAAGCAATATTAAAAGACACAAATTCACCAGTCTTTGGATCTCTAAATCCATCAATATTAAAGATAGATTTCTGCGATACAGATGTAATCAAACCTCGATCTACTGCTTCAGGAATAATGCAAATCTCGCCTGTCAAATTATCACGAAATTTATTATCAGGAAGAATGATTCGAGCACCTAAGGCCTCAGAGAGAGTTAATAATTGACCGGTTGTTGTATCAGTAACGCATTTTATACTATCGCTATCTAATACACCGACAGATATTGCTTCTAAAATGTTCAAAGGATTTCTATTAGTCGGTGATAATATCTTACCATCATTTGTCATTAAGTTATTATCACAAATGTCTTTTAGCGTCATTGGTTTACAAATAAAGCGTTTAATAGCAGCTTCTTTAAAAGACATCTTTTCTTTAGTAATGTTGTGAACATATTTAGAATGTTTAGTATTTATAATATTTTTCTGTATGGCTTCGGCTAATGTCACTTTATTGTCATTTTTGGGGTCTACTATCTCTCTAATATTGGGATTTATTAATTCATTTTTTATTGCTTTTTCCAACTGGAACCTATCACCTGAATTTCTATCCAGAATCCAACCATTGTTATCCACTAAATCTTGATTGATAGAATCAGATAAAGACAAAGCGCTCGATTTTATTTTAATAATCTCATTGTAAATTAGGTAACCCCTTTGATAGGCTTCTGCAATGGTTATATAACTTCCATTAGATAGTCTGTAAAGACCTTTTTGTAAATCTACTTGCCCACGATTTAACGCATCCGATATACTCATTCCATGGCCGGGCCGTTCACTCTCTACAGTCACCTTTATTCTCTTCTCAGCCGGATCTATTAGTCCTTGTTCTGCATCGTAAAGCTCTCTTTGTATTGCTTCTAGTAACGTAACTTCATTTCCATCTTCGGTCATACCGCAGGGTCCTGTAAGTCTGGCGGCTAACTTAGGATCTATTAAGCCTTCTTTAGCAGCCTGATCTATAGTAATAGTTTGCCTTGTGTTAGGAGAAGACAATAATCGTCCTGTTCGGACGTCCAGTATTCTCATGCTAATTGCTTGTCCAACGGTTAAGATTTCCTTTGTTTCGGGATGAACAATACCTCTTGATTCTATGATATTCGGACCTTCATACATTTTATGAACACGTTTCAGATTTCGTATATCGGGTCTATCATCGTCACCAATGATTGTTTTTGTCGTGTAGTTTGGCGTGCCGAGTTTGCCATTCGTCATTGATTTGATTGGAGTATGACCGTCGAGTTCTGTAGTGTGTGACGTCTTGACGTATCTGTAGTTATATTTTAGGATCATTATCGATTTGAATAAGTTACTATACGCTTATATTATACATAAAACGAAACTCCAACATCGAATAAAACGCTAGTAACATCTTGCATGTTACACTTATATGCTTTTGCAAAATAAGTCTGAAAATTTTATAAAATACTTACTTTTCCGAAGTATAATGTGTTGTGTAGGTGTGTTCAGTGGTTGCAAGGTCTTGCATATTGAATTCCTGACGGAATGAACGAGCAGGACGCGGCGCCATTGCCTCCACGAGGCGCTGAAAAGCAAGATGATTCTAATCAGTTTTGCTTACGATGCTAGAATGATGTTACTTAACGTTTCAAATTCCGCTAAAAAGTTCGCAAAACATAATTCAAAATCTCATAATGTTCAATCATAAGCTTAAATCCAGTCACGCGTTGTCCATCTAATACTATTAACATTTTTAATATTTGTACTTATCAGATTTTATAAATAAGTAGCATTTTCTAATCTTTACAACTACAGCTAAAAGAAGACAAAAAAAAACTAACAACAAAGACAACAATATAAAATTGTTCTTCTCATATTTTGGTATTTATTTTAAAAAAAGTCGTTTTGATATTATAAATCAACACATTAATTGTATTGATTTTTGTGGTTAACCCCATACACTGTTGGTTAATAAATTTATGTAAAGCAATATTTTCTTCAATTGAATTATAAGAAAAGCTACAAGCCTAATTTTCTCATGTTGAATAAGGAAAGTCATGGGGTTTAGGGTAGGAAAGGGTCATAAAAATAAAAAATAAAAGAGCTGGGAAAACAACCTACAACGCATAGGCGTTCATTTTAATAATATGAACTTACACAACAATATGTTTTGTATTTAATGGCAAAAAAGCGGGACTAGAAATTACCTATATAAGACATACTGAAAATTCCCAAGACTGTGTTTCTTCCACTGGTTCTTTTGATAAAATTTATATGATCAATCGGTACTCAAATGACTCTCTTTAACTTCTCATATTCATATTCTGATAGGAGCAGTTACTAAATACTTTATGAAGAAAAACATGTCATGGAACGAGCCAAAGACAAATAATTTTGTCACTTCAAAACATTAGAATTTTGATCAAAGTCTATACTAGCATTGCTTAGGCTTTTTTTAAGACGTACCATATAATATATCAATATAAGTTATTATTGAAAATGGATAACCCACGAAATATCTACCTATAAATATAACATTAAACTAAGAATTATGTAAAATACCAACCCGGCATTCGTATGCGAAGTCATACTCGTACTCCTCCATGTTAATCTCACAGCACTATTGTCATTTAAACAGTTTGTGCGAAAATTTCATCGTTCACAACGTTAAAGAACTTAATGTGTTTAATAAAATAACTATTACATTTACGTTACAACACTATACCATTTTGTTTACCTAATCGATTGAAAGTTATTTAATTACGACGTGGTTAATAAAATATAATATAGAATACGTGATTAATGCCAGAAAATGTTAGCTATTAGTGAATATGACAATTAAAACAATGATTAAAACACCGGACGGCACGAGTCATCGTAGTATGTGCCAGTTGGAAACTGAATGAACGCATGAAAACCGTAAACCGAAAAAAAAAACGTGGATTCTATATTTAAATCATTTCGTAACAGCTTCCGAAAGCGTCAAGTCGTACCGCACTATTGTAAAGATGATTGTTTCATTTTTGTATCGTGTAATAGCGAATTCGGTTAACAGCTGTTCAGGAGTAATTTTGAGGTTAGGAAAATTGACGGAGCTCAATATTTAGAGGGTGCGCGCGCACCCCGATGCGTCTGTGCGGTGTTTCGTAGTACGCTACGGACGAAAAAATATTACGGCCATGGAAAGGGGAAACAAACTTTAGGGTTGAATATAAAAAAAACGGTAGAAGCATATTCTATTACTCCACTTTCAGATGTCTTATATATAGTAACTTTATTTTTTGTAACTGTTTCACTAAATCACTTTCAACTTTCAATGTTTATATGCTTTTAATATTGGGTATATATTATACTAGCTCGCGACGTTACCCTTGTAAGAATATGGAGAAAATGATTCTTAGTGTGCGTTATTGCGAAAGGAGTCCCTATACTAAATTTCAATTCAATCAGGGGATTAAATTTTACAAGAAATGGTTTAATTAAGTTTCTCACTATAAATACTTGTATATTTGTATAGGGTACGTCTCGTTAGGTTTCTGAAATACGTGAAATAATTTGATAATCAAATAAAATCAGTTCCGTGAAAATGCTTGATATTTACAAAACAATCTGAGGTGTTTCAAGGTGGAAGTGATTTACAGACATAGTATAGTGTTTATAATGTTCGGTGTATATACCATTAAGACGCTATATTTTAACATATGTACTTTATGTATAGCCATTTAGTTTCAGTAATAATTGATTTTAACTATGTCTATTATTGTATGTTTAATAAAAATCAATTAATTAAAGCAATTTATAAAATTTATACTAGAAAAACCGGAGCTTCCATTAACACAGTACTATTTTTGAGTGAGGTATCTCTCTTAGCAAAAACATCGAGCCAATGCGTCTTCAAAGGTCGACGACCGAATTAAGACGTGCAACGATCTTACGGCAAAGTAGAAATTTATTAGTATTATTTTAGTTACAGATATATTTCAAGAATGAAAATTTAAAGAAGTAATTTAAAAAATGAAAGTCGAGTATGATAGAAATGTACAACCATTTCGTAATGTCACCCCATAAAGGAAAGATATTCAGGAATCAAAAATCATACATATTATCCAAAATAGACATTTAAAAAGAAAACACTAGGAATGCTAGGGACTCCTTTTAGACATTCTAAAGGAAATCAATATTTGACAAAGTTAGTTGTCGCAAAAATATTGACACAAACAACGCACGATTCAACGCATGATTGCAAAATACTTTTACCGTGTTAACGCTCTAATAATTCAGAAATGCAGTGGTAATATTTTACTTTTTTAGAAATCAATATTTATCACTTTTTATTTAGCAGAGATCGTCTAAAACATGTTGTGTATACAAGATGGAATATTTACGGTGGATTACCGACTCATATTCCTTTTTTGTACTTGAAATAACCTTGCCATGTAGGAAAAACGTATAATCCTCATATAACAGCATTCATTTTTTAGGTATGTGGAATAACCTTATTGTCTTATTTTTTGTCATTATACGCTATGAAACAAAGCCGATATACTGAGATTAAAAGTAAACAGTTTTTGACTAATACACTGCTATAAAATCACAAGACCTAATAATCTCACCAGCAAATGTCGCGTGTCAGTAAAAAATAAAAATAGGCGATCTGGCACTCGATTGGTCAATTCTAAAGGGATTTCTTGCCTACTTGCCAAATGTCACAATAAAAGATATTTCAACACCGATGCATAAGATTGTAAATAATGTCAACAAAAATATAATACAATACAATATAAAACGTCTAATACTTTTTTAATGTTATCTTTTTAAAATTATTATCTTATATATAAAATTCTCATGTCACAGTTTTCATACCTATACTCCTCCGAAACGTCTGTACCGATTCGTACCAAATTTTATATGCGTATTCAGTAGGTCTGAGAATCGGCTACTATCTATTTTTCATACCCCTAAGTGACAAGGGTTGTTCACCCCTAAATTTTTTTTTTAAATTTTGGGCCGGCTCAGCTAGTATGATATAAGCGCAAGTCCTCCAACAGTGAAAATGAGAAAATTTGTATTTCTGATTTTATAGCACTGCGGTATTGTTCCAATCAAGGTGACCAAAGGACTCGAAGTGGAGGCGTAATTAGTATTAAATAAATATGAATACTATTTAGTAAAGTACTGCTTGAATCTAATACGTTCTATCTTTTTTATTTTTGAAGTCATACTTCTTTTGGCGCGTTAGGGAAAAATGTCGAAAGTAATTTTTTACGTTGCACGCGCATACCGTCACAAAAAACCAATACCCTGAGGATCTTAATTATTTTATTGTATTACTTGTAAGATATATCATGACATTGAAAATATTAAAGTGACATCATTATCAAAATTATAACTTTCAGACTCAACCATAGAAAACAGATTATAAACTATTTGTATTCAATGAAAGTGAAAGCAATAAGGCGAAAGATTTTTTGAAAAGATTTTTTTTGCTTATTACGCCCCAAAAGTATAACTTCTAACGCGTGTACATAAGGACATACACACTTTTTTATGTTGTGTTCTTTATAATTCCGAGATGGAAACGCTAATTAAATAACTTAATCGCAAAAGAATTTGAAAAATTTCAAGAACAGATTCGGATCCCACACTTAATGTCTACTTAGAATATCTTTTTGTAAACAATAGACAAATCTATACCTTTTAAGGAAACTTCTATTTAATATTAACTAATTATATTGAAAAATCTTTTCAACAAGAAATGTTAAAGAAAAACTACTAATTGCAACAGTGTACTTAACATAACATTTATTAGAATATCTCGAGAAGGACTTAGAACGTTATTTTATCGCTACGAAGTGTTTTAATGAACGTAGATTACAGTAAAGATTAGTAGCACAATATATATTGCAAACTTGGCTAGGATAATGTGAGACATAAACATTAAAAACCTATTGCAATTACGTCAGAAGTCTTTTTTATGAATAGGTGAAGAGGTTATTTAAAACATGACATCACATCCGGTTGACGATGATAATTCCGGTCATTCTGGGAGTCGAGGTTATGCAGTGGTTTCACAGTTGATGATTAAGTTATTGGTCTAAGACGTGTGACTAATTCTGTTTTAAGATTAAGATGTTACTAACATATTGTATTTCCCCTATTAGAACATGTGGTCCTTTTATTACGCTTTACACATTTTCGTACGGGCCAACGTTTGACTTGTAATGCCATACGATAAGTGATAGTACAGAATAAGCTTAGACTTCGGCAATTAGAACAAACAATATACTAAATTGTTGGTTTTGTTAGTTTTTCATGCCGGAAAATGACTAGCATTGTTAGGACGGAAGCCGTATCCGAGTCGCTAAGCGAATACTAGCCAAAGGTATTGATTTTTTTTGTTGCTGTAAGTTGTAGTTATTTTTTGTTTAGTTAATAGTTCACTTTGACCTGTCAAAGCTCGAAAGTACTAAGGTGGGCATTGTTTTTTTCATCTCGCTTTAGAAGAGAGACCCTTGTATGTTCTCGCAATGGTTTTTCTAAATATTATGTAAATTAGTTGTTTTTTGACACACTATTATGGGTGGGTACTAAATTGAACAGACATTACCGCTTTGTAAATATTGTGGTTGCTTTGTAAAAATTTGTGCTTGGAGAAAAATCAGTTAAATGTTTATGTTAATTATATTATATTAAAAAACAATTTTACTGAACACAATATTGTTACAAGAAATCCGATTCCGTGAGATAAATCTTTCGTGACACATTCTAACTGCGAGAGAATAACACATGACAATACAATATACTGTTTCACTATTCCTAATCTAAATGATTGGGTTAAATAGAAAATAGATATATTATAAGAATTAAGAAAACAACAGATGTGTGTGTAATCTATAGATATTTTTGTTTTTATTTAAACACTGTATCCGAAACATTGTCATGGAATTTATTTTATTTCAATTATTTTTTCATCCAGTAATTGAAATTCTTGCATTCATAACCAATTTGTCGTTTTTGTTTAATTTTGTAATGGTAAAATTAATGATATTAAAGCTTTTACATGTGATTTACTAGTAAAATTTGATGTACGTAATTTCATATAATTATGACAGCCTTTGCATTCAAAAACTACTGAATAAATTTGTGTGTTATTTTAATAATTCATGTGTATTTATTATTTGTTTAAGCAAAAGTGCTGAAAATCAACGAATGCATTCACAGAAATGCAATAAAAAACTTTAAAATTTCACACAAGGAACTTAAACTATCACGGGTAATTGTTTGGATTTGGAAATTATTTCTGATACTGAAATTATCCAATGTCATATAGATATTATTTTATCGCGAAATGTTTTGAATTTAACTTATATTAAACCGCAGAAAGTTGAAGTATGCAGGCGATAAAACATTACACTGAAAGAGGTGTGTAAACAAGTCGCGTTTGTTGTGAGACCTTGAAAATAGTTAACACTTCATAGAGCAGGCAACACTGATTTCGCACCACAATTTTAATCCGTCGTTTGAATTTCGAACGCCAATAATAACGCGAGAGGTAATTGTTTTGTCACGTCACGCGTCAAGCGGCGGTTGTCGTTCGCGCGATACTAAAAAAAACCGGACACAAATCGTCATGCTATCAAATCTATATTTATCATTGATAGCTGCGAGTATATAAATGACGTACCATGTCACTTATACTTTTTATTTACTGGTCTGTAACTGTCTAATATCCTTTTAGGCCTTTCAAAAGACGAAGAACAATCAGAGCCGGCAAAAATTGGATGCAAAAGGGCAAGGCAAGAGGAAGAGAGGTATATGCCACAGAAGCACCAATTACTACTATACATATAGATTAAATACCAATTAGTTAAGAATTTAAAAAAAAATCTTCTAAAAATAGGGATAGTTAAAAATGTTTGTAATTAGATTAATTGTAAGTAATAGAAATAAAAGTAATATAATTTAATTTTAACCGTGTAATATACCTATCATATACTAATTAAGCTCAAAATATATATAACACGTTAGACGAAGAAATTCAAAGACTTAACACGATGGATGTTTCTATTCCATTCCAATGATTAAGATTATTTTGACGTTAATAAATAATGACATCAACATATGCATGCCAGCAATTAGTAAATAATGATTTGAATTTAAATAAAAAATACGATATAGTTACAAATAAAGATTTTAATGTACTGTAAAAGTATTCTATTCATTTAATGCAGCTTTTTGTGTATGATTGATTTAAAGACGTCATCTTGTAATTTTGATGGTTTTATCAAATTTTGTGCTATTATTATTTTTGTATATATATAATACTAGCTGAACCCACGACTTCGTCTGCGTGGAATGTTCAAGTTTTTACGCCTTATGGTTCCAGAGATATCGTAATGAGTCAATAGTTAACACCCCCGCAACCCCCCTTGCAGGTGCAATTTCTCGAAATCCATTCTTAGCTGACCTCTACTCGGCAAAAGGAATATTCCTACCAAATTTCAAGTCCCTACGCCTTATGGTTCCAGAGATATCGTGATGAGTCAATAGATACCTGGATATCTCATTTGTATATATAGATATAGATTTTATCGATTATTCATACTACTATTCGACTATTCGTACTTTAAAATTATGAAATGTAAATCAATTATTTTGCATAAGAAAAGTAATTTAAAAGCAAAACGTTCAATCAGTTACAATAATAATTAAGTTTGTAATTAAAATCATACATGCGCAGTTACAAGCAATTTAGAACAAGGTATACGATGGTAATAATCGCTCCAGTATTATGTCATCGACCACACAAATACAGCAATAACAATATAATTTCCTCGTATACATTTAAATATTGCGTCTTAAAAGCTTTTTAAAAATGACGACCACAATACCAAAATTCTAACAAGTTTTTACTAAATGACGTTGCGTTTGAATACTTAATGCAAATAACGGATTTTGTAAGACTATGACATCATTGAGGAACGATTTTTTTCCTCCATTTTAGTTGTTAAGTATAAAATATAATTGTACAATTTCATTATTAGTAGCTGTATAAAACATCTATGAAAATATAAACAACTAGCATTGCCACGCGGTTTCACCCACGTAGATACTGATTTCGTGGAAAGTCAGACTTATTTTTTCTTAGATTGACATTTTAAAACTCATTACTTATATTGAATGGAATGTCCAATTTTAATAATTTAAAAGCATTTTACAGTTATTGAAACAGTCTTTAAGAGGACAAGGATTAATACAGAGGTGTGAATAATATGTTTTGATTGTTATCGGCACTTTTATTAACTTTTAAAATGTAAAAAAGTAGTTTTAGTGGCATAACTATAGTAGTTGGACATATGGACTTTGTTATAAATATTAATACGTTCTATTATATTGTAGAACATTTTTTCTTCTATCATCAATAGATTCCGCAGCGCACGTGATGATAGATTTTTTGTTACAAATTTTTCACACCATGAGTTACATCCCTATTTTTTTTTTTTGAGATTCTTTCTAAAAAAAAAAAATATATATGTATAACTGATGTGACTCGGTGAAATCGGTCCAGTAGTTTTTGTGTGAAAAACGTTACAAACATTCATACATACAAAAACATGAATGTTTCCTCTTTATAATATTAGTTTAGAATACATTAAGAAAAACTTTTAATTTCGTCACTGAACTTGAACAGGCAGGTTTAGTGATATTCTACAAGGGAGATTAAATATTAATAAAAAGAGGGACTTGCTTTTGAACTGTAACAAAGAGTGTATTGTATACTTTTGTTGTAGATTTAAAAGATGTCACTCACAGCGACGAAGTTATTTGTGCGTTTTATAGTGGTAAAGTAAGTAAGTAAAAGTAATACGATTAATAATAAATGATATTTAATTATTCAATTAATAATTGAAAAACTGTATTTAAGTAAAGTGTTATTCACTACAAGTACAAAAATTGTAATAATATGCACTAAATTCATTAGAACATATATCATGTCTTGTTTAAACTAGTAAGAAATGACCGATAATGACTAAATATATTTGTCAGGTAGTTTATTGATATTTAATTATATATATAAATATATCAAATGTTTCTTCAATACTTATGTTGTTACATTAATCACGTGAGCAGCTTTCTCTTTGAAATAGAACTATTTCATTTTGTTAACACAAGCAGAACGTCATTCATTCCATCACGAAACTATCCGCGCAAGTAATTTTTTTTGAAATATAAACTACTCTTAGTAAACATTTATATCCAATATGGTATTAAATATCGGTCAATTGTATTCGTCCGTAGGACCCTTCATTTTTTTACCAAAGTGAGGTTAGCGTCAAAAGTTAACGTCAATTAATTAGGATTTTTTGATTGACCGAACAAATAAGATATAGAGAAAAATTTTAATGTTTGAGGTGAAACTTCTTTAGGCGCGTGAGGGTAAAATTTTTACGGATGAAAGGCGTGATTATCGTCTATATATGTCATTTTAATTTGCCACTCGTCATTTAATATATTATTTTTCATAAAATATAAATATTTCATAAATATCTTATCTCAATTTTAAATTCAAAAACAAAATTTAATTAATAATTTCTATTATTGACAAAAACCACGTGGCATTTTTATTTACAATTAGTGTTTTGAGATTTCAATAAATTATTTGTATTAGTTTTCGACACTTTTAACATTTAATGACAATTATATTCATAACATATCTTCCTTTTTCCCTCCTTTTAAGTTACGGAAACTTAAAGTTTTAGATTTTTATAAATATAAACAACATTTAAAAATTATCTTGCCAAAGAAGTTTCACTTTTAACATCTGTAGTTTATACGCACGCACTTTTATCTTTTTAGTTTTGGCAGCCAATACTTTGGATTACGCTTATTACGTAATACTGTATTTTATATCATTCTGCAAAATGCAATGTACGTGACCCGTTTAAAGTCAGACAAAGGACACGCAGACCTGCACTTGGGAAGGATTATATATATTTAGTTCAAGGAAAAGATTTAATATATCATTTAAATTATTTATGGATACAAATTTAGTCTTCTAGGCGCGATTTCTTTATTTGTTTACATTCAAAAATCTAATTTCTGAATACCTACCATTACACCACACTATATATGAATTAATAAAATTTTATTAATTCATTCGAGTTGCATCAATTGAATATTCACGCAACAGCTTTAAAGGTTTCTTTCTGTTATAACTTTAAAAAGCTCATGCTAGATGGCACAGAAATTGACTTTTTTATAATATTAATTTATTACCAACAGGGACGAATGTAATTGCAATTGAAGACTGAAAAATAGGCATAAATCCTTATTCAGAACTCGTAAGGCACCGAAGCAGGTCTTTGTATTCGTTATAAAGTCAATTACGCGTTCCGCAATAAAGCATTTATTATCGACCCACATCGTCTACATGGAGTAGAGAGTGGGTGTAGTTCTGCCATATAAAGGAATAGGATTGGATCATAGCATGTTTGTTTAGGAGTCACCTAAATTGTTTCTACCATTTTCGGAGTATCGTAAGCTGGGTATTACTTTATACAAAATACATCCTGAGAGAACTTGTATTTTATGTTTGAACCTTGTAAAGTATTTCATAATCTTTTAAATAAATAGAAGTCAGGCGACATTTGACTGTTTTATGCTGTAAGATTGTTTTTATTTAGAGAAGATAAAACCTTTTTCGGATTTTTTTATAAGATTATAGGTCGACGAAGGTGTCTCTTATATTGTGTCGACATTAAAAGACTACGTGGTATCGCTGTGACCCCAATTATAACATATTAAAGGTCTATAATCTGGTAAAACTAAGTTTTATTTCGCCATAATGCGGTTCTCATATTTCCGCGTTATAAAATCAGACTAAGTTATTAAACGTGAGATAAAGCCTTTCCTAGAGAACATACAATAACTTAACTCTAAGGACCTATTTTGAATTACCAAAACTTAATTCTGTTCTCTCAGTTATTCTTTATGTTAAAAATACTCGTTCTAGAAACTTCAAAATCCTTATCTAATTTGTTATTCATAACCGCCGCTATGGTAAACTAGTAAACGACCTTCTGCGAGGTCCACCCCGATAAAATGACATAATCGTGACATCATTTGCCGTGAATTAAGTGAAACACGCACACTTGGCACGGACACTCGAGGACAAAAGATATTTGAATGACTATTTATTTTACCGATTTTGTAAGGATTATTTTTGTAATAACAAACAAGGCAAGAGGATTATTCAACATGTTTACCAACTATCAATAATTTCATACGAGTCTGTTAGTAAAATAATACATTTTGTAAATATATGTCTTTGGCATATTAGCTGCTGTTGTGCAGAATGACATAGGCTACTTCTCATACTTAATTACCAATATGAATGACAAAAATTATAGATATACATCTATAAACAAAATCACAAAAGCCTAGCATTTCGCCAGAATCATTAGAAATTTTTCTCCTTAAGACATAACTTATGTATAAAAACACAAATACAGTACTTTGCAATAAAACAGTGAGATGCCTGTAAGGAATCAATTTAAGCTTAAATGTAAAGTGGAATAAAAAATCTTACCAAAGTAACAATGTCTCCAGGATTGGCAGCCGCTATTCTTCTTAATCTTTCATATAACATGTCCAAAAGTCTTTGATGCTTGGCGTTCAATTCGTCTAGTTCCCTAGCAACTGCCTCCGCGCCAGAAGGGATTTGTTCACCAGGTAATATATCAGCTCGTCCTCGATTTCTTAGACGCTCTGCGAGTTCCACGTCTGCTTGCCGTTTAAGCTGTCTGGTGTCCAGGGATGGATGGATTTCCTCACACAGCCATTCGACATACCTCTGGCATCTCGACGAGTGAATCTAATTCGAGTTAGGGGTGAAGCGCGTTTAGTTAAGGTTAGTTCAAGCGACCTGTTCATAAAAAATCTACAACTGAACATAATTGTTACCAAAATAGACAGTTTTCAACTCTTTTAATAAATTTAGTTTTATTTAAATTTTAAGAACAAATCGCCAGAGGTTAAAATCAAGCGTTATATTTAAAACTAGTATAAAAATAACCTGGCGCACAATCTTTCTTTCATCGGCAAGTAAAAATGTATCCATTTGTGTCTATTGAGTTTTACATACAAAATAAGTAACACATCCAAATATAAAATCATACAGACGTAAACATCCACTTAGTATACATTCTGAGCACATCCACACCAGTATAGGGAAACAATAGACAGTTTATTATTATTTACATAGAGTCCAGCTTGATATTTCAGGATTGAGACATGCTGGAAAGTTCTACAGGTTCCTTTTTCAGGTTTTAAAGCGTGCAACACCCAGCGTACGTACACTTTAAAACACCAATCGTGCATCGCTAAGGTTCCCGAAGCAAAATTAATCCATGTCACATGAATATCCATTTAGAAGATGTAAGCATATTTATTGAAAACATAACTTTTTTTTGTGTATGACATAAAGTACTATACATTCCAATTATATTAATTTTTATTACCTATGATTGAATAGTCTCTTACAATATATATTTAGGACAAGATTGGAAGACATACATTGCATGCAAAGCGTAAAGAACATTGACCTTAATATTCCTTAGAATAAATCAGACTTTATTTGATTGCGTCGCGGCAAAACAAGAAATACATTTGAATTTTAAATTCGCCACGAATGTGCCTTATCGGCATTTCTAATAACAGCGTTTGCCTTAGTCACATTGCAAAATGTAGGTAGCAGTCATATATTGCCGTTTGTATGAATATGTGTATTCGATCTCACAAACATCCCACATTCAAATATGTTATTAGTTAATTGCATTTAGTTTCAAGCTTTGCAAATTCCGAGGTTATCAGGTAGGTCAATTAAAGCATTTTTAAACTGCGAAAGCGTTTATTTATCAGCATGCTTAAGCTTCATGCAAATTAAATGAAGGAAAGTAACACGGGGGCAACTGATAAGAAGAAGCCATAGGTGATCCGTGGAAAACTATGGTCCCCGGAAGCCCAGAGGAAAAACATAACAAAACCAGGATATGGAAAGACGCTGGACAAAACTCCACATCAACTTACTCAAATACCTTTCACATTCTCTCAGAAATATATGAGTAATAGTAACTTACTCATAACTTTATAAAAATACAAGACATTCCTATCTCAGAGATATGTTGTTCTCCTAAAAATTTTGTATGGCAAATAACGCAATGGGAATTCTTCACCTATAATTTAAACTGTCAAACAATCGAATATACAATAGCACTATTCTCTGCAACATATCGGAGTATAGTACAATTTTTCACAATCTTAAGAACATCCACCACCCGTCTTCGTGGGTAGTGAAAAAAATCATAAAAACAATTATTATAAATCTTACCTTTGCTTCACGAATGAATCTTCCGCCGTCTACGTTAACCTTTTCTATCTTTGGTGTTCTCTCGACAGCGCTCGTTAGTAAAATCTGCAAATATTTTATAAGCAAACAAAACATTAAACAATCTTTATAAGCAATGTGAAAAATTCACTCACAAAGACAAATAGGTATTAAAAATTTTGAGATAACACTGTACATTAATATGACTTTTACAATATATGGGGTTCCTCTAAATTTATATTCAAAACTCAATAACATTTTTTATTTAAATACAAATGTTTAAAATCTGGATGTGACCAAGTTGTAACGTTTTACGATAAAATAGACACCTTTAATTGCTGTTTTTTTTATAATAAAATGCATACCTTTTAAATAGACAAATGACACATTTTAGGATTTTATGTGCATGAATCAGTAGCATTTGACAAACTTACAATATAAAATGCTATTCTTGTATGAAAACTTGTTTAAATTTATTTCAACATTTTTGGTAATTTGATTTTCTACAATATATTTAACCTGTACAATATAAACCTACATTCATTTTGGTCAAATATTTCGCCTATTAGCTTCTGACTCGTTTGTTAGATCACCAATGATTTTTTACCTGATACTGATAACATACCCTGGTAGGCTCCAGCTGTTCTTTAGGCCTTATTTCAATAGGTGGCTGAGCCTGTAGTTTGCTGTATGCGTCGTCAATCCATTCTGCTTCCTTTTCTAATCCGGCGTTGTAATTGCGAAGTAGTTGATACGCCGCTTCGCAACTACGTAGTCTGTTAATGATGAAACGTGGAAAAAATATCATAATGGTTTCTTAACTTTTTTTATTTATTTAAGGACCATCAGTAATTACTACATTGAATATGCTTATAATGTAAAAACTTAAATCTACAATTTTGTTAAGCGTTTAACTTTTTATGGTAGTCATAACATGAGTGAAAAAATAGTGAATCACGGAAGTGGCTATTTGAAGCTTTAGATAGGTTTTGCTGTTGAGAAAGTTTAGTGTCTGGACGTGTGATACCAGGTATGGGTCAGTGACCACCAAGAGTTGTTCTTTCATGCAATACGGCAAATGTTCCCAATGGGATTCGAGCACTAACTCTAGGTATTTTTATATGAATTTGTCTAAGTAGTCTGGTTTGTCTAGTAGTTTTTATTGCTGACAGGAAAGTGTTTGATTGTGTGCACACCGTATGGTGAGTGATGGATACAGTCTACGATGGAAGCGCGCTAATCTGGTTAGAGGCAATTTACCTCTTAAGGTTTCTAAACGGCATTGTACCGAAACACAAATCTCTTGCTTGGTACATCTTTGCTTGCAGGGTGGTAATAGGCACAAGTCTTCTACCAGTCCAAACTCAGACATATTTAATTTAAATAAAATTAAATTTCCTAAATTCGCCCTACCGGGGATCGAACCCGAGACCTCTGCTAGCAAAGCAAGTACACCACTACGCCTCATTTATCTAACGAATCCACATTTCGTATGTATCAAATTATTCCTCTTACATATACTTTTACTTTAATAATTGGTTTTATCGTACTAATACTATAAATATGAAAGTTTAGTGTTTTTATTAGTTATTCTTAATATCATTTAATTTGTTTCAGGATTTTATAAATATGTAATGTTTTTATGTCCTATGCCCAACATATAAAGAATGAAATTCCATTTGAGATATTTAGACGTTTTTATAATATTTGTTTTTGTAATTTTTATGATTCTGTCATCCCAATTGTTACTGAATGACCGTTGTTTTAAATACAACATGGCTATTAAAATAAGACGCTTAAACAGCCTATTATAGACGCTTATTATTAGTACCAAAACAATAAATAATTTATTTTTGAAACTGAAAAGGTTGTAACTTATGTATTCATATAGGGAATTGATTTCTTTCTCATCATCATATTACATTATATTAAATTATGCTGCGATCACAACTAAGTGGGTTTTATTCACAATTCATTTACAAAAATTAGTTTCTTATTTATTGTTCTAACAAGCTCTTTTTAAATGCAGCAAGTAAATAAACAAAAAAAATATTTTACCTTTCAGCTAGCTGCCCACACACATTGCTCCACCTGCTATTCAGCTGTGACACTTCTTTGTCGAGACGCTCAAGGTCTATATGTTTACCAGATCTGGGTAATGAAGAGTGCGGTAAGGCTGCCCTAGAACTTTCTACCAAACGGCGGCAATTCTCCGCATCATCGTTCATTTGATCCACTTGGATTTGTTGCTTGCTGACTGCCACTTGCATTCGGAGTAAGTCCTCGTGAATCTAAAACAGAACAAGTAATTTTAAAAAGTCAATTCCTAAGTCATCTATTACGGTTTTTTTTTAATCTATACATGTCGACGCTGTAAAGCCAACGCAGTAATCAGCAAAATATTGTTTTTACAATACTCTAGGATACTAAAAATTAGTCTGTTTAACAACAAAGCATAAATCCTACCGAGTGCGGCAATTACGTTAACTGCAGTCGGATGATTGAAAAAAAATCAACATGCTTAATTATTTATTTTATATTTCTACAAAAATAAATCTTTAAAAAAATCTAAAGTACTATATTAAAAGATTGAAATGTAGAGAGAGTGTAAGCTAATGGTAAGAAGTAATAAAGTAAAATACTACTTACGTCTTTCAGCAGTTCGACATCGTTTGGTAAATCGCTGAACTGTGCGAGTTTTATCTCAAATTCGGATATTGTCTGATTATTTTCCTCTATACTGTTCACTACTATCTCAACAAACTTTAATCTATAACAAAAAACAAGCAAAAATAATTATCAAATTGCAATTTTAAATGGCCTGCTTTTATTTCTGTACAAAATTTTTCACACAAATATAAGACTAGATAATAGACGATCGATAACATTATTTATGAAATTTTATTGTATCACAGGACTATTGAAACCCAAACTACCGTCGTATCCTCTTTTTTTTAAAGAACATCTGATGATGATATTAAAGAACGATCTCAAATTTAAAGTTACCAGGGGGTTTCTTCGCGCCCTTTTGCGATTGTAATATATGGATTGTAGTTTTGATAAAATATGTTTAATAATTATTTTATATACGAGTATGTATTTTCTATTATACCTTTCAACGAATAACTGACTCTTGGATTGCAGGTCATTCCATTTGCCCATGACCTTGTCGAGATTTTTCTTCATTGCGGGTGTCTTGAGTGCGATGCCTGCCAATAACACTTATATGACTTATAAAAATCAATACTGGAGAGCAGATAATGTATTTCAGAAACATTAAATATAGGAAATTGTATTTTCTAATACGTCTTTGTCTGGAATGGTGGGAAGCTTAGCATAATTATCACTCTACCAAGAAAGACACTAAGCCAAGTAAAAAATTTGTATAACGGTAAAATACTTTACATCATTTAAAATTATGTGTGCACTATGAAAGGGTTTTTGTTCCTTTTTAATTGTATTATTTTAATGGTAATAAGATACGATTGACTTAAGAACTTAATATCGCACCTCTAAACGTATTTTGCACTTCTTCTACGTCAGAGGATAACGTGTGTAGACTGCTTTCCCAATCCTTGTGCTGTAATACCAGGTGCTCCAAGGAATCCAAGTCCCTCGGGATGTGATTTGCAATACGCTCATGTAGCTGTCGTTCGAATACTTCCAATCTCTCCAGCAGATTCGAAGACTGCTCCGTGAAGATACGTGCTGCATTCTTTGAATCCTCTGTGCCAAAAAATACGAAATGTAAATACCCAAAGCAATGGTAAACTACCTACAACGAAAGTTATTTTACGATTTGTTATATATGTTGCAAAATTGTATGGCTTGAATTACTTACAACTAAAAGAAAGACTAGTACATAAAGGAACAAACTCTTGTCAAAAACTAGTCCGTAAATTCTTGAGCTCAATACCTAGGACACAAAATTACGATTCCCTTTACCGAGTTGATTTGAAGTATTAAATCCACATTATAAGTATGAGATTAGTGGATAATTTAAAACAAGTACTTTGTAAAGAATCAATCAAATATTAATAAAAGAAACACATTAAAAAACATATTCCACAGCTGTATAAATTTGTTTCAGATTTAAATGAACAAAATAAACACAACCTGTGCCATTAAACACGAACTATTATTATGAAAAATAAAGCCTGTTTAAGTTTGATAATACTGTATCACTTCTATGCAATGATAAAATATCGCAACAATTCACCAGACGATATTACAATGACCGTCAATTTGAACTAGACAAAAAAAGCACCTGACAGCTTATATTCGCACCAACTTCTCTCCACAGAATGTTCCAAGTAAACGACAATTGTGTTACGTAACATTTAAACCTAGTTTAAAGTACAAACTTTATAATCGGAATACAGTACGTGTCGGATCAGATAGAGAAACTGTAAACTGGAGGTCTGGATGATACAGCCACAGAGTAAAAACGGCCGCTTGACTAATATTCGGCGAAACAATCGTGAAACAGATCTAAATTTAACCTTCATATATTTTCTCTAAGGACTTTGTTTCATAACAAAACCACCAAAACAAGACTAAATCTTTCATTCTATATTCTATTTGTTTTAATATTAACACTTCAGAAAATATATTTCGTAATAAAATATTACAGAAACATCATAAAAAATATACCTTCAAATTCTGGGAATGTCGTTTTAAGGTCAGTTTATTTACTCAGCCTAAAACTATTCCTAATAAAATTGAAGGCAATAATAAAGTTTCTAAATTGGACTTAGCATAAACAAAATACGTTGAAGAGTGCCAAACGATCATTAAGTATGAAAAATATTTCAAACGTTATGAAAGAACCCACTAACCATGATATTGCCCTGCTCTGGCTCAATGTTATGTTACTCATACGCTTGGAAATCCCATTCCCGTAGAAACTCCCGATATAAATTAGCCTATATAGTTACTTATAACAAACAGCGATATCCACGTCTAGTCAAAATTATTGTATTTAGGAGAAAAGATAATTTCTAATGTAAGTACTGTGTAAATATATAAGTGTACTGAGTCTTCAAAATATCTTTCAAAGTGGCTCGTTCCTTGTAAAAGCAAGAAATGTATTTTAACGCCTTAAATAACTATAGACATAAATGTATACTAAGCTAAACCTACGACTTCGACTGCGTGGAATGTTTTTTGGGTACCATTTACATTAATTTAGGCAAAGGGAATATTCCTACCAAATTTCAAGTCTGGACGTCTGGATATGTCTTACATATATAGTACATCACGCGACTGTCAATGAATGTATAAAATCTTTGTGAAAATGTAGCTTTTAATATAAACATTACACTGTAACAACACCTACACTTCGGACCACTTTATTGGAAATTGCTGCGATAATAATCTCAGACACCAAGTCAAGGCCAAAAAAATTGACCTGTAGTAAAAATCAAATGACATCACTTTGAAATTGCTAATAAATTACAATACTTAATAAAGTAATAAAGTTAAATGATCGCCCTTATTGTCGCTTCAACTGAAGGACGTCCATTGCTGGGCATAGTTCCCATGACCTAATAAGGGACACAAGGCCCAATTAAAAGATGCAAGTTCCTTTTTTCAACAATTTGATTTCACATTGATATTAATTACAAGAACACTTCAATTGCTAACTTTAAGACAACAAAATACATACACTTTATTGCACACCACAAACCCGAAACAAGTAACACAGAAACAAACTTAAAAGAATAGTACAAATAGGCGACCTTATCGCTTATTAGCTATTTCTACCAGGCAATCTAAGGGTTAGAGAGATTATGTGAGGTAAATAGTTTAGGTAGTGTCCCTTACTATATAAATACATACATACAAATATTCCTACATACATGTATATAATATATAACTTAATAAATGAGATCTTGGAACAAATTGATCAAATAGATGTCGTCATTAGGCACATAAAGGTACATAATAATTCTTTACCTGAAAAATCCAATGATTTAGATTTAGATATATATTATAATGTTTAACAGGTAATCTTTTTACAGGATTTCCAAGGAAGATTTTACAATCACTTATAATAAGAAAAGAAAGGGTGATTATGACAGATATTTTTGATTATTGATTACAAATACATCAATTGGTTATTGAGACAATTTTTTTTTCATCAGTATAGAAATTCAACATTTGCCATACGCGACTTCCAAATATGAAAATTAACAATTGCAAATTTTCAACCTTCTTTCATCACTTTCCTGAAACTATTTCGGAAGGGGGAAAGGGGAACAAATAATAGATTTGAGTTATTCACTTATGCATTTCTTCTCGTCGGTCGATTATTACGATCCGAATCAGTGAGCAGAGGGTACAATTTGTACACATATCTAGTCCGATTCGAGCTACATAAACTCGGTGATGTCATCGAGTCATTGAACAGTGCAAGGTCAAAGACAAAGTTAAGTCTTTAGATAATGACCTGAGGTCAAGACATTGGTGGTATATATTATAAGAAATTCTCTAAGAATTAATTGACAGTTGTGACGCAGTTGAAAAACACAGTTGTGCATTAATTATATTTATCACTGTTGGTCTTCAATTATAGTTTGATTTATGAACTAAAAAGATTGCTTTAGAATCGGCAACTGAATAACAACTCTTAATAGATGCGACCTGTTCGTTTTACTAAGATTTATTAAATAGTATTTAAAAGAAATGAATCCATTTTTAATGTGGCATTTTTGCACTTCCCGTTTTTATCTACGATAATTTTCACGAAAAATAGTCTCTGACAAATCACGCATTGACTGCCTTAACACATTATATTGCGTTCCCTTAATTAAATCTGCTATTTACCTACATGGTATGCCATAAAAATATATCAACTTTATCTTCATTTGTGAACCCCTCTTGGACCCACGTGAACCCTAGGAATATTGTGGAGGATGTGAGAAGATATTCGAGGCATAATAATTCATATCACGTTTAATTGTTATCTAGAGTTACAATAGAATTAGAGCATCATTTGAAATTAAAAATTGGCTATCTTGTTTATATATCTGGAGGTATAATACTAGGTTGAACAAAAGCGTTAGAGCGTTTGTAAGGATTAATTTTGTTACAAAGGTAAACGAAGTTTTTACCACGTCTTTGTTATAACGAGCACTGGTAATGTCATACCATTAGTACTATTTAAGAACTTGTCTAGATTACGTATTGAACGTTTTTGAGAGGATTCAAAATACGGCTTCTATTAAGTATAAATTGCAGTTTTGCAATACACATGAAACATGGGGTTGTCGTAGCTACACGACTAAATCAATCAAGTTAAACACAGATCATTAAAGTGATATAATACGTAACATTAGGAGGTGTCACTTGAAAGCCTTTGTAAGATATCTTTTTTAAGTAGGAATAAAACAATATTTAACATTTTCTTTAGTACCTACATCTGCTATAAACTTTGAAACCATCCAACCAATTAATATACTATAGAATAGATATAGAAATAGATATACTTTTCTTATACTAAAATTAGGTAACTTTCTTTCTTTTTTTCAACAAATAAAATCCATTACGCCGGGTAATCTTTAAGTGATAAGGAAATATGCCAGTGGTAGTGTAGTAGCGAAGTTAACAATTAATTGTTGAGGTAACCATGTCAACATGTTAGTTGTTATTTTAACTACAGACACAAGCGTTAATGTGTTAAGTTACAAAATTGTATGACGGAGAGATTTTAATCTCAACTTAAAATTAGTTGAATTCAATTATTTATACACAAGTTTATGTGCGAAAAATATTTCCAGATTTATTTTGAGGTCTCAATTGAAAAAAAACAGACAAAAATATTCATTTTGTTACAGATTATGTTTAATTATTATTAAACACTAGCTGACCCAGCAAGCGTTGCTTTGCCATATAATAACTATTATCGCTATAAAAATAGGGGTTAGTGATAGAAGTGTGTAACTTTAGGCTTGTATTTTTTAATTCCATATCATAAAAAAATAACATAAAAAAAATTGTCCATAAAAATAAATAAAAAATTTGGTGTGAACGGGTGGTCCACAAAGGGGTGTAAAATTAGTTGTAAACCTATTCTCATATCTACTGAATATACATATGTAATTTCATCTTAATTTCAGTTTTCTTATTAAATTTGCTGAAATCCTGCTTTGCAACTATCTCTGTATACTCTAATAATACTATGTAACTCCACAAATATGCACTTACCGCCTTTTCCCAGAGAGAAGATTCGTTTTATTTTCTTCATTTTGTGCTTTTTAATTGTATATGTATCTTAACAGAATTCCGTCATCTTTCATCACAATATACAGTGACTTTTATGTCACATTGAAATGAAAACCGTTTGATTTCAAACTAAACTTTTACCCCTTCTATAAGATTTCGCTAAATATATTGCATAATATCATTCAGTCCATCACGAAGAACTATCACTGTATGTATATTATATATTCCTTATTAAAATTTTAAAATAGATTTTAATTTAAAACATTTTCAAAACAAAATCACTATTTCGTGACACAACACGTCTTCATTAAGGAGAGCGCAATTTAAGATAAGAAAATTGTTCTCGCTAATGACGATACTGCATAGTACGGCATAGTAATTGTGACTGACAGATCCCGTAGGACGGTAGCAATAATCCTTTGTCATGGCTAGGAAGCAGGCGTACCTTTAATATTTAAGAGATATTTTTGGCGCATGACGAGTCTCTCTAGAAATAGTCTAATTATTTCTGAAAATTTTGTCGCATGATCATGCGGATAACGGATTAAAATAGGAAAAAAGGATATCCCTGGTAGACTTTGAAACCATCTAACCGATGTATCGCAAACATTGTTAATCTTGACCGCTAACTCATCGTCAGATCTACAAAAGTATTTGTGATTGACTTGAAATTTATGTAGACGGTGACTTTCAAATCTCTACATTCCTACGGGATCGGAACAACGTGGATGATATCGCTAAGAACACCTAAATAAAACAGATAAATTTTGCTGAGTAAGAGTTTTGAGTAAATTCAAGAATGTGATTTTAATCATTTGCATCTTATCAAGGTATCGTTATGTCGTTTAGTATCTTCGCGAGAAAAATAATATTAGCTTATCGACCAATAATTAATAATTATGTTTAAAAAAAATTTGGTAACAAACGGCTTAACAAGTAGGTAGATAGAATTTTGAATTTCTTCACTGTTTTATGTTACCACGCTCAACCCCTTTCACTTATCAGCAATTTATCTAACACGAAGATTGCATGGAAGCCATCTATAAATAGCAATAAGGCCGCCTTATTGTACTGATCTGTTTTGTATTTTCTTTAATAAAAGTGTTCTTTGTCTCTCAATTTTCAAATTCATATATTCGGAATCCCAAATCATGTCCTCGAAACATAAGCATTTTAAATTATTGTAAGCCAAGTTTTTGTTATAGAATATCTAGATTTCTCAAAACTATTATTTATACATTTCATAAAAAAAATCCGCTATATTGTTTTCCTATGAGGTCGCTAAGTACAGTACACTTTATCTTAATGAAGTTTACATAAAGTAAACAACTTATCTGAGTTATTGCACAATCAAACCTGCTAATACAATATATCATCTAGCTAATGTAACTTAATCGCCATAATGAGTTGGTAAATATGTATGTAGCTCGAGACAATCAAGTAAGAGTGTCGAGACAATCAAGTAAGAGTGTCACGAAGTTATATTCATTATTCCTTGTAACGATTTACAACAAATGAACTTATTTTTAAATACGACACTATCGGGTGACTGATTTTGTTCGCCCGTAGAATACATTTTTGACATCAACATTGAAATAAGTTCTTTTATTGTAATTATATAATATCTGGAGAACGTTTATTGCATTTATTACATTAAATATATAAGACAACAATTTTCGTATCAACTCAGGCGGAGATGATACAAACATATGCAGGGCTCATTGTATGACGATCTCTGAAAAACTATGTCGTTACACAATTTTGTAAATATTTTTATTTCATTGATAATTCAATTTAATTCACGTTGTATTTATAAATTGAGACAAAATGCAAAAATATCTTAGTAGCACTAATAAAAATCTGCCCGACATCTTCCTGAGACCTTATCGACTTCCTGTCTGTAAATTATGCATAATATATAAGTTACTTACTTATATAACACAAACGTAAAACTTATACAAACTGATTTTTTGCAATCTCTTTGTCTTGTATGTATCAAGTATATCTAAAAAATAAAGTAGGTTATTTAAAGATCTCTAACGTTTTCTGTTTCGGAAATAGGTCAATTGAAATCAAATTATTTGGTATCGTTGAAAACAGATTAATAAAACAGAAAGGCCGATGGACCATGTGTGCCCCAAAAATACTCCATTTTCCAATTAACATTAATTGAATTGATCAAGATTCATGTGCAGTTGTATGTCCAATAAATAAAGCGTACTGTGCTAAAAGAATATTTATTCAGTAAATAATATACAAGTGTATAATGTTAAGTAATCGCTTGTGTCAATAATTTAATTTCTGCTAACTGGGTTTAAAAAATAATGAAAGTCCTTATTGGGAGACTATATATAGAAAGACGAAAACAAAATTAAACAAACTCTCCATGACAGATGATATAGATGATGTGAAGTTTCAATACCTAGTTATTAGAAATATAGGATATATAGGATTCGTAGTACAGTTTGATCTATCTATGTATAATATAACTTAACATACAGTATTTGAACACCGTATTTCAAAATACTGTATAATTTACCTTTTGTCTGTTAGGTTAGTTTGAAAACCCTACTTTAATAATAGTTTTCAATATCTCGTAACGATTGAGTGAATTTAATAGTCTAAAACCACCTTCGCATTTTTAATGAAATCACACTGGTTAGTTGGTTTTAAAGTTTATAAAGGACATAGAAAACACAATCATCCTTAAAATGCGTTTTTATCCATAACAATTAAAGAAGAACCTTGGCGAAGTCACAGGTCGCAGTTAAATTATTAATGTGAATAAATATTGCTTATATTGCTGATACAATATATCATTCTTATTTATGTGTACGTGACTGAACTCCACGGTTTGATAATTCGTTTCATATTTCCATATTTCCACGATAACGGCAACAAGACGGCCTGGTTGACGCAATAGTGCAAATACTCGCTTCGATAGCAGAGGGTCCGGATTCGATAACCAGTTAGGCAAACTTAGGAAATTGTTTTTTTTAATTTGTGTGACTTTGGAGTGGTGGGAGGCTTCGGCCGTGCCTAGTTATTCTATCAGCCAAGCAAAAAAATTGCGTTCCAATACGATGTTGTACAGACACTATAAGAGGTAATTTACCTCTTACCATGTCAACGTGCTTCCACCTTAGATTGTATCAACGCGTAACATCAGGTGAGATCACAGTCAAGCGCTAACTTGTTAGCAAAAAATAAATAAAAACTACTCGAGTGATATCGCAGCACAGTTGATATTCAAACTAATTTAAACACGAAACCCAAATTAACGTAAACACACCACTAAAACTTACGACAACTACGATTTATCAAATAATTAATACTTTAGTTTGAACGGGATATAATAACACATTCGGGGTATTAAACCATTAGCCAAAATTTTCTTGTATCAAGGTTATAACCATTTGTATAAATTGTTTCAATTTAATATAATTGTTTTAGAAGCGCAATAACAATGGGTTTAACCGGGTCGTGGGGTCGAATTGTTTGATCATAACTGGAAGTACTAATCATTAGTTTATGGAGTTTTACATTTGCTGAGGCATTAAAAGTAATCACCCAGAATATGATTAAATCTAACACTAATCATTTTATGTTACACAAGCGAAGTTTAGAGCCTAGAGAATATGCCTTAAAAGTTCAGGGTTCAATTCCTAACTGGGCTAGTTTTACATATTTTCTAATAGGACTAAATTAGAGCGTGATTTAGTTAGATAAATAATAACTCGATTGTGGGAACTGTTATAAAGCTTGGAAATCCAAAGATCCAAAATTTCCGATAACGTAATAATTTAATTTATCTATAAACACACATGTATATGTATCATAAACACATATATTATACTAGCTCGCGCCCGTCCGACTTGTCTAGTACAGATTGAGATTAAGAAATAACTACTAACCCCATCTATGTCAAGCAAACAGCATCTAACAGCGCCGCCTTTAAGACTTGCGATGATAACAACAGTTATGCAAGTCAAACACCAAGTTAAAGTGTCTTACGGATTAATACACATAATAAACTATCGGTGCATAAATCGATTGTCAGCCAAATCTATTTACAAAAATAAATATCATTTATCACTAGAATATTAATGTGAGAAGGCCTACCTTCAGCTCTAGCGCGTCGTTCGAATTCATCGAATAGTCTATTGACATCATCGATTTCTCGTCTCAAACGACGCAATTGAGGATCTGCAGGATCTCCTTCTGCCAGGAGTTTTTCTGCGTCTTCGTTGAGAGCGCGGCGAATGGCTTGACGTTGTTCTGCTCCCATAGCCACGAACTAAACGAGAATAACCATTCAAAACTTATAGATATTTATTTTACAGTCAAAGAGAGAGATAAATATTTCATCAAATAATACATCAACTTAAGCATAAGGTTAAAAAAGAAGTCTTATCACGTAGTAGCGATTACTGCCAAGCTACCTTGGGGTTAGGGAGATAATGTTACAAAATAGGGTAGGTGGTGGCCCGTTCGATTCCAGACAGAACAAATATAGGAAATATTTTTCTAGTATTGAACTAATGTGATACTTCGTCCGTGACCAGTTACCCCCTACAAGCAAAGACGTCTCATGAAAGACCCAAAATAATAAATATAACGGTTTTATAAATTATCTAAAGTAAATGTAATATAGTAATAAATTCTTGTTTAAACCCCATAGCTGAAGACTCTTAGTAATATTTAAATAATTTGTATATATTAAGTTAATTATATTCAATGTCAAGCAGTAATGCTCTGCTAACATCTATAATTGCAACAAGACGAATTGTACATTTCTAAAATTTCGCTCAAAGAACTATATGTGAACATAGTTAATTTATATATCTTTCTTTTGGCAGCCATGACAGCAAAGTATGGCAACATTATTGTACCGCATTATATTTCAAATCACAGTATTTAGATGGAGCTTTGCAGCTCTTTTGAATCATCAAATACAGTCATTTCTCCACATATTATTTCCAATTTACAAAGAATACTTAATATCTAAATTTACGAAGGTACATTTACCCCACAACCAACTCAATCGGGTATTCTTTTTTGACAATATTATTACAAATACTTAAAATCATAGTTAATTTTTTGTTAGCATACTTTAAACACATTTCAATTACAATAGTGTTTTACACAACGGAAAACTTACTTGTGGGAAATCCCATCCTTTGACCACCTTGATGGTAGCGAAAATCATATTTTGCCGCATTCGCAGCTGCTTCCTCTGCCATAGTTGAATAACCTTTATAACAAAAAATATAATAAGCAAAAACACTAAATACGTCTCTCTACATGTATATAGTGTATACATGACTGGATGACACTGGTGCAATATTGTAAACAGTTTTATCTCGCCTCATTAAATGACAACATTGGATTGTCTTGCTAAATATATCGATTACCAAAGTGTAAATAACTGTCATATGAGGTCGTAAAGGAGAACAGGAACCAATTATATTTAGCAAAGTGGTACTATAATTAATTAATAAAATAGCATTACAGATAAATGATATCCCAAATCTCCTAGTAATAATACCTCTAGAACTACGACGACGAATTATATGAAGATAAAGATCATAGAAACATATATATATATTAGCAATGTATTTTGCTCTCGAAAATATAATATATAAGTGATAAAAACAATGATAAAAGTTACAACATACAACTTACTCTATCATAAGCATTGCGCAAGGCAGCGGCAGAGTCAAGGGCTTCTTGACATGGAGGTGGTAATGCCAGTACGGCACCTGGTAGTTGTACTTCAGTGCCGGCCCCACCCAAACGCACTCGCCAACGACTACGCCCTGAATTGTCCACTACGGTCACCGCTGACCCCTTCTCAATGGCGACCTAGGTGAAAATACAAAATATAATATAACAATGCGTTCTTACAATATTGTAAAATTACATTTTTATAACCGTCCCTCACGCACAACACCTAAAGCGTACGAATGCTAAAAGTCTACACGCTTATACGCGATCAAGAGACGTACCATACTGCACAGTCCCCGGTATAGGGATACCCGCACTTAGTGATCGTAGACATTGCGAAAGGAGTCACTTTGCAAAATTTCAAGTCAATCGTAAATACAAGATCTCGTGATGAGCGAATGAGTGAGTGTAGTAAATAAGAACAACCTTCGCATTACGGTCTTCCTAATGAAACCAGTCTTGGGCACTTTTGTTGGATGGTTTGTACGATATATACTCTATAGCCTACATCTAAGTACGCCAAGGGATGTGTTTGTATATTAATGGTAAAGATGGCAATATTAATAATTTGATACAAATTATTGTAAATTAAATCGAACCTTAAATAATTGACTTAAAATAACATGTTCAAAAACGAAATGGCTATCAACGTAACTGCTGTTTTATAACAGTAGCAGATATCTTTCTTATTTTGAATACATACATACATACATAGCATCACGCCTCTATCCCATAGGGGTAGGCAGAGACAACATCCTTCCACTTGCCACGATCCTTGCATATCTCCTTCGCTTCTTTCAATCTCATTAAATCTTTCATACAAGTTCGTCGGTTTAGAGTACTCTTGACCTGGCCGTTATTTAAAATGTCCTGGATTTGGTCCAGGAACGTTCGCCTCGGTCTTCCCCTTCCAACTTTCGCATTCACTCTTGACTCATAAATCCTTTTTGTCAGTCTCCTTTCATTCATTCTCTCTACATGCCCAAACCATCTAAGCATACCTTTCTCAATTTTAGTCACTACGTCTTCTTTTATACCACAACGTTCTCTTATCACACTATTTCTTACTCTGTCACTCAGTTTTAATCCACTCATGCTTCTCAACGCTCTCATCTCTACCGCATTTATTTTACTTTTGTGATTCTTCTGCCATACCCAACTTTCACTACCATACATAAGTGTTGGCACCAACACTCCAGCATGCACTGCCAGTCTAGCCCTTTGAGACACCATCTGGCTATTCATAAAAGCATGCAGAGCACCATTTACCATATTCCCTGCATTCACTCTCCTTTCGATATCACTTTCACATGTTCCATCTTTTGTAAATTTAGATCCCAAGTATACAAATTCTTTCACCTCTTCCACTTGTTCCCCATCTATCAAAATATTGCCATTCATCATAGATTCATCTCGTTCAAAAAGCATAACTTTCGTTTTGTTTACATTCACTTTCATTCCTTTCCCTTTCAAAGCTTCATTCATAATATTTAGCATCTCCTGAAGCTCGTTAGCGGATGACGCAAGTATTACTTGATTATCAGCGTAGAGTAAACATTTGATGAGTAATTCATTCATTCTTAACCCATTATTTTGAAATGTACTTTAAATTAATGAGTTATGGTTAATTTATTAAATTATGATTCCTCAGTGTTAAAACTAAAAAGTTTCAAACTGAGCTGCTGAGGTTTTCAAAATTGGCAAATATTTTTCTTATTTTCGTTAATTTACGAGTTATTACGAGTAGTATACATAGTCTGCGGTAAAGAAAGCGCTGCAGTATAGACAGACTATCTGTATCTAAAGGTTTCCCGTAACCATAAGCACTGAAAACTATTTAAAAAAAATATATATATTTAGACAAGTGATAAATGAGCGAGAATGACTACTTCACAATTGTTATGTACTCACATTGGCGTGTTTGTATTGGCAAACAGTTTCAGCCCTTAATGGCCTGGTGACTGGCGCCCGACGTTGCTTAACAGGCCTAATTTCCTGGGCTTCCTCAACCAGTCTGGATATAGCGGTTCCTTGTTCATTCAACTCTTCGCGGAGGTCTTGCATGCCTTTCAACAGACGCTCACCTTGGTCCAGGGTGAACTCAGATTGTGAGAATGTCGTGTTTAATGCTTCCTCTCGTCTGCAATAGGAACATGTTAGATCAAGTGAGGGGTACACACACACACACACACACACACATATATATATATATATATATATATATATATATATATATACACACATACATACATACTACACGGTCTACAGCAATGCGGGGAAAACCGTACTTAGTGATCGTATACATTGCGAAAAGACTTGCTTTACTAAATTGCCGTTTTACTAATCAAACCTGTCTTACGTCGGTTGGATGGTATATAATATATATACAGCACACATCCGCAAAAACAATTTTTGTGTTTCATATATTGTGTTTAGATAGAAGCAGCTTTTGTCCGAAACTTCGTCTGCTTTGGACTATTTATGTTAATCAAACATCAACTCTGATGTTACCTTATATATATGGATAGTATACTAATACCATAACAATGAATTAGTCAGATTATTTTGTCGAAATTCACGGCGTTAACTAATTTCACGTCATAATATTGCATTTATACTTATGTTCGATAACCACTTTTACGCAACATTTTCTCCTGTATAGTTGATCCCTGCAGACACAGTGGTAACCTTAATATATCGAGCCATAATTTAACGATTTTTTTTATTTTACGAAGGCTTTGGAAATTCACTGTCCGTGAGAATTAACGAAGAATTCACTTTAACGTAACGAATACAAATTTGAAATTCAAAAATTCTTTATAAGCAGGCCTTTGTATTAATTAGCCTTAATATTACGAAAACATATGTCGAAATCCTTTACGAAAGTAGATCAAAAGTCTTTATTATCCGATTGAATCAATTATTATTAGATTGGACAATATAAACTCTAAAAATGATAATATAAAATACTCACTTCTGTATCCATTTCTCGGCATCTCTAACTTGCTCGAAGAAAGTGTGATATTGTGTTGTGTGCTTTAAGTGAGTTTCTAAACATAGAGTCAACTGCAAAACCCATGCCCATTGAGACTGCATCACCTACAAAAAAGGATACTTGTTACAATTTTTTTCTATATTATTGCATTGAAGTATATGAAAGTTTGCCTGCCAACCCGCAGCACAGCGACGCAGTGGATCTGCGTACTAAAAAGCCTTTTTCGTACAAGTGGTTGTGCCCAACAGTGAGATGGTTAATAGGCTGCTGCTTACCTTTACATGAAAACTTTGCAATTTTTCTGTTTTTCTATGAAGCCAATGGTGCAAAAGAATATTACCGCAAATGATGGTTTAATAAAAGATTGCAATATATTTTTTACGTAAATACATAAAATTGGAGTGTCTGTTTGTAATAGTTTTTCAGTAAATGCATGTGAACGCAAATACGATATCTCGATAGGAGATCTCTGGAACGGCTGGACTGATTTTGACGGGACTTGCGCTTGCACATAGCTGATAAGTAAATTAAGCTACCTTTATATTAGAATAAAAGGGATCCGGAATTAGGCCGATAACGCCGCGGGGAATATGTAGTTGTAAATAAATTAAACTAAATAACTAGAATACAATGCTCGAACATTATAGCAGCTGTTAAACTTACTACTTAAAAAAAAATTACTACTTAGTTTAATTTCCAACCATAAGGATCCGAAATTACTCATGCCCAACTACTTTGAAACACAGGAAGAGCCAATATAATGGAGAATGTTCTTATGGTAATCAAAAACTAATCTAGAATTCCATAAAAAGACAGAAATTTAACACCGATGAATTCTAGAGGCCAAATATAATAGAAGTTTGTACCTGTAAATGTGCTTCAATAGTCTTCATGGCGGGATGATGTTGTGCTATCAACGCTTCCCCTCTATCAATTACATTACTGAATTGTAGCTCTCTCTTCTCTAATGACGACATGAGTTGCTGTGGGAAGAACAAATCAGATTTAATCTTGTGCGAAAAACCTACACAGTAACACATTAAGAAATGTAATTCTACTTAAAATACATTATCAGCTAATAATTCTACTGGTGAAATAGAAACAAAGTTAAAAGGTTGACGTAAACGTCTGCCTCATTGGTCAAATTTCAAAATTTCTTCAAAAATGTTGACAAATCTTAAAACTAATTTTTAGTGGCAACTTATAGCTACCAGGCTTAGGCGACTTATTCGATTTAGTGAACAAGAATATAATATATATTTGAAGAAATAAGCAAACAGATACATCTTCGACTAGGAAACAATATTTGAATACAAATTTTACTTACAATTTCATTAACGTATAATATTATCATAATATAATAAATTTTGCGACAGAATTATAAAAGTTAGATATTCTCTATAGAATACACCTTCACGCTTGTCGATGGATGAATGGATTGACGAGAATTTTCGGGACCCTTCAATTTTAATACCACTAAGAAAGTTCAAGACGTGAGATTTTATCTACATAAAATAATTGATACTAACAATGTGTATTGATAATAATATTAATACTATTGAACAAGACACATTTTGTTCATTAAGGAAACTTTTAATCGCAAAACAGCGTACCGATACCAAATATTATTTCAAATAACTCTCGACTTGGAGCAAGAAGTACAAATGAAAAAAAATCATTAAAATCAACATCGCAACAGGGGATTTCCAAACGTCGAATCCTCTAACTATAAAGTGCCACATAAAAACCAAAAAGTAAGAAATATAATTATAAAGTAAAAGGAGGAATTTTATAATAGTACAGTTCTATACTAAATTCCTACTAAGTCACTTAATACTAATTAATGCTAATATAAAATAAGCGTATAAAACAACGTGCAAAATAAATAGTAGAATGTAAATGAAACGTGGAAAACAAACCTCTCTATCGTCCCCAAATGAATGCTTGCACAGAAAATAAAGAAAATATAAACTAAATGAAAACAACATCGATAGTATGTTAAAGTGTTAAGGCTACAGAGCCAGTGTTTAATGAAGAGGTGGTGAATGGTGATAAACTATTTACATTTATATATGTTAATACGTATATGCATTCTCAGGTAAACTGTACAGTTAAGTTACATAACAAGACTCCTAATACACTATATATGCCAGAATATGCTTTGGCAGATTAAATGTTTTAATTGTGTCTTTTGGTATCCTTGTTCGGATCATGCTTACTTTTTTCATACTTAAGGCCGGAAAGATTAATCAAATTTAATTTAGTTCACAAGGATATCGTGATGTTTCGATGGCTCTATTTCAGATTTCCATACGATCTGAGGCCTTTTGATACCCCCGTTCGGATCAGCCGTAATTATTTGATACTTAGGGCCGGAAAGGTCAAGAATTTAGATCATGTAGTGAATATAGTGAAAATTATGCAATTTTTTTGTCATTTTATGAATAATGTCAAAGTTTTAAACTTCGTCAAATAAAGAGTCTTGAAAGGGCAAAAATCAAAACATGCAGTTAATACTCTGCTTATTATTTTGTTTATACGTTCCATAGTAACCTCTATGGGGGACATTCTTTACACTATATAAAGGAATTAATATGAACAGTTTTAAATGCTTTTACTTTAGAGGGCATCCATTAATTACGCAAGGCATTATGGGGTTTTGGTTAAGAATCTTACCCAATCGCAACTAGGCGATGGTGGATCTGGGCAAGTCTCCCGCAATTTTTGTATCTCAAATAACTATGTTAAATTTTAAGAAATTTGAATTTGAGCAAACAACCGTGGTTGTACTTCAATCCAATAAAATCATGTATTGTTCATGTAAATCCAATAAAAATTCCCATAAGAGACGATTTTAGGAAGTCGTGCTATCTCTTAAATCACCATGGGGTCAAAACTTTTCAACAACCACCAACATAATCAACAGACGCCCCTTGTGTTAATTTTAATTAAACTGCTTTTTCTATATATTCTGTACTCTGGTTATTCTATATTATGAGTAATGAATAACACCAAATGTCTACTATTAAAAAATTACCTCGTAATAATGCTGTACAGCTGGCAAATTTATATGTGGATCCGCCCAGTCACGGGAGAGCTCCACCTGTTCCTTCTCGTTGAGCCAGTTGAGCTCAGCCGTTGCAGATTGTAAGAATTCTTGAAGTGCATCCAGCTCAGACATGCTGCGTCATAGATAAGTTAAAAAATACTAATTCGTTACTGATTTAAATGGCAGAAATAATTTGAGTATCATAAGATTTTCCTCTACCAAAAAATGCTCAACAAAGCTAGAAAATGCTATCATTATAAAAAATACGCACGATATGAATCGTGTATATCTTATTTTAACAGGATTATCAGAATTATCATACCGAAAAAGGGTTAGCCTAAGTATTTTAAAGCATACTCACCGCTTAGTGCTTGTTGAAAGTAGCTCAGCATAAAGCTTTTGAAGTTGACTCAAGTGTTGATTGTAGAGATTTAACTCTTCGCCGCTAAAGTTCGTTCGATTATGTACACATTGTTCCACCTATAAAGATTAATGTATTAAAGTAAAAATTTCTTTAGGTGGTCTGGGCTTAATTTTGTGAGTCTTGAATGACACTGAGCTGAATCGAGGGCTAACGTTCATTCGAGCAATGGTCGAGAGTATATTTCAATTTATTACTTAATAAAACATTATAAAGGAATAAAAGTTTACATGTCTCTGGTGGAATCTGAAGGACACAAATAATTATCTATGTTGAGTTATCAAAATATTAAACACAGATTAACATTATTATCATCACAATGTATGAAAATAAAAAAATTAAAGTATAACATAAACGAATCTTGTCGATTCTATATTTCCTCTCCTTATATGGTTACTTGAACTTTATCAAAGAGAAAGTTTATATTTATTCCGAGTTGATCTTATAAATGGCTGAAAAGATTATCAAGTATTTAAATTTAGTTTAAATAACATTATAGCACGTTTTTGTGTAAATGTGAGCGCTTGATTACGATTTTGTCTAATGGCAAGTGTAAGTTATAGTCTAACCTCATCAATCATTTAGGAAGTAAAGAAAATCATTTACCGTTAAACAATTTATATTATATAAACATTATATGGGATGACAATATTAAGTGTTACGTAAGTTGACCAAAACATTTAAAATGGAAATTGTGGTTCCAGGAAGGAATAAAATAGGCCCAAAAATGCAATTTAAAGATACCTTTGAGTGGAATTGATCGATTTGTTTATGCTCTCGTTGATGCTTATCTAGTTCGTGTTGCACTGACGGCAAATCCGATCCGTAGTCGGATTCGTGAAGCTTTTTCTGTAAGAGGACAATGAATAATTTATCACTTAGTTCAATATTAATTTGTAGTTCAAGATTTTAAACGTGTAATCTATGCCTTGAATTTCACGTTTATATTTTAGAAGTATTTCGTAAAATTGATATATCTAATTTGGTGACTTTTGGCTATGGAGTTTTCTAATGATTAAATTTAAACAATTATTGACACATACTTTCTTTCCATTGGCAAATATAGGAATAGGCACTTTGATATCATTATGAACCAAATGAAAAGCATTTTCTCTGAATATATTTTACGGCTACATACGGTACACCAAAAGTATCGAAAGGGTTAAATAGAAAATGTTTTATATACATATGTTCCAAAGAGAATAGGAAGACAAGAAAAATAGAATGGGGATAGGATCCCTTATCTACAAAAAATGATTCTTCCAGAGACCCTATATCTTTTACATAATTTTGAAAGAAAGCTCTTTTATTTAACACTCACCAGTTTGTCTTTACACCATCTCGTTGCTTCTTGTAGTTGTTGGAACTTCGGATCGGCGTCGTGTACTCTAGTCTCTAGGACAGTTCGTGTTTCCCTTCTTACAGTGGTCTGTTGTACTGGCATCCGTACAGAAGACAGCCGCGGTAACAAACGTCCGGTGAATGCTTGACGTGCGTTTAACCATCTATCATGAATTTGTTGAACTCTGTGGACAAATATAATATAAATATCCTATTCCTGACATTGATTAGACTGCAGCCACGTCATTCATTCTCCATATAAAGATTAGCTATTTGCATAGTTGCTCTACGCTCATAAATCGTATCAAAAGAAAAATTCTTTATTCAAGTTTTTAAACTGAAATTTTCGTAATTATTGAACAAATACTATTTATGGGCAGATATGGGGATTATATTTGATCATTACTCGTAATACTGCCGTGTAGCCGAAAATAATAATACTCTATTCAAGTAGGCTTATACAGCATTTTTTTTAGATCAATTTAAAAACCGGGGTTACTATCAAATTCAGTCCGGTGTCGCTTGTTTCATTCTATAAATATTTTTTATTGTATTTAAGTAAATTCAATCATCTCTTAACGATAGTGTAAGTAATCCTTCAATAATTTGAAGAATTTCCTCAATAATTAGAGCAATGGGACCATAGAGAAACATATCGTAAACGGGTCACTTTTTTCATTCCTCTATGTGATATGGGACTCCAACATACACAAAAGAAAACAAATATCAATTTTGAATTCGCCTTATCCAAGATCCGAACCCGAAACTGTTGCCAATCAAGCTGACCACTAGACCTGTCTAAAATCAACTATTGGCTAGTTGAGATTTCGTGGTGTATGGCTTCTTAAAAAGAATCAATTTGCTTTTAATGCCATGTTATTCTTCATTTGATGGCGAAAATATTCCTATTAAAATCAATTTCTATGCCGTGTAGCGCGACTTTTTAAACTCATCAGTGAAAAAATACTAACCGTCTGTGCAAGTCATTCGCCTGAGGGTATCTCCCTTCCCTTAAAGTATGCGAGTCCTGGAACATCTCCTCGATGGTATGCTCCATGCTTCTGAGCTCTTGTTCAATCTGTTCAGCGGCCATCTTCGCTTCCGCGGGATGAACACCACGTTCAACACGACGTATTTCACTTTCGATATGACGTTCAACGTTGTCGAGGCCAGCCTCGGTTTGTTTTATATCTCTGTTGAACAATTAAAAAACTATATATATATATATATACAGAACACAAAACTAATACCATACAGAGGTTGAAACCATCCAAAGGATAATTAATAAAATTCGTGGATGGTTTAGATCACTGAACTCACTCACTCACCACAATAACTTTAAAATTATTAGAGATTATTTTGAAAGTGGATCTTTTCGTAATGTAAAGGATCACTAAGTATGGGTTTTCCCATACTAGTGTGGGCAGATAGATAGAAATACTTTATTGCACAGAATTAAAGAATAAAAAACTTATGCTAAAACGTATAAAAAGAAAATATTAACCTATGTGCAAGGGCGGGCTTATTGTTTTAAGCGTTCTCTGCCAGGCAATCCTAAAATTGAGAACTAAACGGGTGACATTGTGGAAAAGCTAGTGTAAAATAATTCCGAAGATTTTGGAGTAAACTTTAATAATGTTAGAGTCTAACATTAACATCAAATCAATGCCTACTTGGATAGATATGACAAAAACATTAGCTTCATTATGTTAATGACGGCCCATTTTTGACAGTCCAATTTTTGCTGGTTTTAGTGTTTCCACATGTGGTAGTTAGACAAACCATTAAAGTTGCTTCAATGTCTATTAGTGGAATAAATAGACGAATAAAACTTCATAGAAAGACGAAATAAGTCTTTCTGATCACGGCTACAGATTTCCAGCCTGATGAAAGGTTTAACTAAGAGCTCAAATAAAAGTCTACTTAACACATGTACGAGAATCTAGAACACTAAACGATTTAGAAGTCGTATTTTTTCTGTGCATAAAGTAAATATATCTCAATTTATATTTAAAAAAAAACTGGGTTAAGTTTTATTTCGTAAACCTTAAAGTTTGAAAACGTGTAAAGGAAATTATTACTTAAGATTAGAAACACACAAACCTATGTAACTTTTCGGCAAGCCGCTGCAATCGCTCAAGCCTCCGGATTTCGTCCGAAAGATCTCTCTCTCGCTCCTGCGATGCCATCAGTAATCTGGACCATGACTGTTCTAGTGCATCTGGTCGGAGAGTCGGCTCTACTTCGATCTCGCCAACTGTTTCGAAGTATTTCTAAAAAGAAATAAACGCATTAATACTAATTCGTCAAGTGTAGTTCACTCAATAATATATAATATATTGTAGTAGATAATAGCAATGATGCCCATCAATAAATCATGTACCAATTCAGAGTTTAAATTCAGAGCAGAAATTTAATTCGTAGAAAAAGATGTAGCTTGAGCTGTCTTAACATTACACATAGGAATTTTTATTATTTATTAATTTTCAAACATAGGAAAATATTTGTCGTTTAAATCGACAATAATGAACAAAATGTTGATAGAATAAAAGCAGGGAAGATCTCATAGCTGTAATAGAAAAACAATCATGTCTTCGGCACCTGCGCCGTGATGTGTAAGTTACTTCTACAGATATTGACGTAGGAAATAGTATATTGAACCATTTAAATTACGGTGTATATTTGTGTACTCGTACAAAAATGATGTCCTTTATTTCGAATTTGATACCTCAAGTTCCCGGTATTGGTGGAAAAGCTTCTGCTTCTCACGCTGCCGCAGCGGCACCTCTTCGTTGCGGAATCGCGTGCTCTCGCTTAGCAACTTTTTCATTTCAATCAAAGTTGACGGGAAAGCACGATCCTAAAATAGTATTGATCGTCAAAATATCGTCCACTCTATACAATTTTATATCGCGATATGTTGACACTTCACTTGTGTAAATAATTAAGTTTTCAGCTTATATCCAATAGAATAAAATCTAAACCAGAATTTACGAGGTATATAAACGCTCTTTACTTTGTTCTGTAGATAAAAATGATTTAACACAGTAATTCTAAAAGCGTCGGTGGCGTATTGGTATTATTATTGGTTAATTAGCAGAGGTTTCAGGTTTGATTGAATTTAGGAAATAGCATTTATTTGTAAATATTAAAACTATCTGCACATCTTCGTGACACTAATCACGCGTTTCATCCGTAAAAATTTTACTCTCATACGCCTAAAGAAATTTCACTTTGTAAGATTTTATAAAATCGGGATGCTAGTGAAACAGCTGATATATAAACAAATGAGGCGATGTAAGATATGTTTTAGTTTAAAAAATATACTAGCCTGCATTAGGGAACATTTTTCGTGCAGCCAAGCGCGATGTTGCGCCGCTTGTTCGGTGTAAGCAGCGGCGCGACGCTGAGATTCCGCATCGAAAAGCGGGTGCACCGCCGGCGGCTCCGGGAATGTCTCGTATAAGGAGGAGATGTATGTAATGAGGGATTTCTCATCGGGCTCGTGTGTGTCCACATCTGAGAAGACAACGTTAACCATTAGCATTTACAATAAATAATATATCACGCATATAATAGTACTAGCTGAACCCGCGACTTCGTCTGCGGATTATTTTTTTGTAGCATTTTCATTAATTTTAACAAATGTATAAATAAAGAAATTTTCTCTCTTTCAAATTGTTTTACAAATAAGTAAAATACCCGCACTGCCCTTGAGGGTGGAATTACCTTAAATTTACTTTTGATAGATTCCATCGTGTCAAATAAAATTCTGACCAAGTACATACCATAACAGATATAGTTTGTAAATGTGAGTTTGAATTGTTTTGTTTGAATTGTGAATATTTGAATGTTTTTAAATTAACACCCCCGCAACCCCCTTGCGGGTGGAATTTCGCAAAATCCGTTCTTAGCTGACCTCTACCCAGCAAAAGGAATACTCCTATCAAATTTTGAGGTTCTACGCCTTATGGTTCCAGAGATATCGCGATAAGTCAAAAGATACCTGGATATATGGCCCTTTGAGACACCATCTGGCTANTACTTTTTTGTACACCACAATGTTATAAGAAAAAGAAAGAAATACATAAGCTATTACATAAAAGGCAGAGTACAAGAGGCGGTCTTATCGCTTGGTAGCGATCTCCACCAGACAACCTCTGGTACAGGATTATAGCAGAGCATAGTGGTCGATGTATTGTCATATACATACATACAAACAGCTACATCCTAATACACACACATTATACACAAATAACTATAATTACACATACATCGTCTCACAATTGCTCTCCAAAAAAGTTAAAGATATTTATAAGATACGAAGGCGTTATTAGGTTAAATAGTAAACAGTACAAAAGAGAATGAAGCTAATTCCCGGCGATAGCGTAAAAAAAACCACTTGAGCTTTTTACGAAAGTCACTGAATAAAATTATCATAGAAATTGGAAATTAAAAATTAAAGTAAGGTTATGTAAGTTGCTACTTACTCCCCTCACAGGGCTATTAAGGTCCCTGTGAGGGTTGGCAGGCTGCACATACACCAGAATTACTCCCGGGACATGCAGGTATATGTTTTCCTCTACCGAAAAGCACAATGGTGGATTGAAAAGAACAATCGAAAACGTAAGTTTCAATTCTCACGCGTCTCATCACAAACCATCACGGCTTTTCAAAAAAGTAGTAAAATATATATATAATCATGTCATGACGTATCATAAAATGATATTTGAAAGAACTGTATTAACATCAAGAGTAAATGAATACAAAAATAAACTATTCATTAACTCATGTGTAAATACGTTTTGTTGAACAAGTAGCGAATGAAACTTGATGTTAAACCAGTTTTGTTTTTTCAAATAATAATTCATTACTTATATGTTATTCTTTTGCATATAATTGTACAGTGTCATCTATAGAAAGCTCAGCTTTCTACATATTGAATAGCGTTAAAAAAGACTTTACATTTTATTTTTTTACGCGTAAATATTACCGAACAAAATATAAACCTCACCATTATAATTACGTTCAAACGGATGTTTAATCGCTAGAACAGCGATTTCTTCCAGGCAACCACGCATAAATATATAAAATTTTAATAAGACAAAAAGCTACGAATGAGGTTAGCACCCATTGTCTTATTCAATGTTGACCTCAACACGAAAACGGTTGAAAATAGGATAAAAATTGCAATGATTATTTTAATGTTGTTGCATTGTCGCTTATCGTATACATCTACTTTTGCGATTATTTACGCTAGCGCCGGAACTGCATACAGAATAAGCAAATTATAGAATGCAGTCATGATTTTAAGACATTAAAATATAAAAAAAATCAAAACGAAGCTTAAATACAACTTTAGTCAAAATCGTGTTATACAGTTAAACTAAAATAACATTTATACAACTATTATGTTTATTAAGTAAATTAATTGGTTAATTTTACGTGTTAAAACACGAAAACACGAAGCTAGAAATATTAGCTCAAAGAGACTAATGTTCCATATAAAAACTAACATATATATAGATATTGCAATGCGGAGGCACGTTCAAAATAAATTACTCGATTAAATCAAAACTAATCAATTCAATAATTCCACACTGATCATTATGAAATAACTACTTGACAATTGAAATGTTGACATCACAACAATTTAATTCTATTTTTCGCATAGAGTCAAGAACAATAGCTCGTAAAACACTGAACACCATCTTCAATCTTTAACCTGCCAGTTTTGTCAAACAATTGATTTGAATCAAGTGTGTAAAGTGTGTTCGTGTAGATGTCAAACGAAGCGTAAAACATTCAATGCATATTATTACTATTTTATACCTACGCTGTATGCGTACAAAAAGTTAAATGTATTTATTGTATAAGCTGTAATATTTACTTATACGCTTGGAATTTCAGTAGCCAATATGGAGCCCCCGAAACGACCCATAACAATAGCTGCCTACTGCCTTGAGAGTCCCAATAAAACAGGACTAGCTGTGTAGAAATATAATATACAAACTCATCGGAAACGACTTCACCGATTTCGATGAGATTTTTTGTGAAAATTTTAGTAGGTCCGAGAATAGAGGTCGTAAAGTTCATTTCACCCTTATGGGTCCATTTATTAATCGCGAAATAAAATTTGTGTGGATGAGCTAGTTACTATGTGTTGTTTGTCCAGTATCTACATGTTAGTTTGTCCAGTTGCCAACCTTCTTCTTTCTAAAATAAAGTTGTCTAAAGAAATCGCTACTTAGCAATAATACATACATACATAGCATCACGCCTCATTCCCATAGGGGTAGGCAGAGACAACATCCTTCCACTTGCCACGATCCTTGCATATCTCCTTCGCTTCTTTCATTCTCATTAAACCTTTCATACAAGTTCGTCGGTTTAGAGTACTCTTGACCTGGCCGTTATTTAAAATGTCCTGGATTTGGTCCAGGAACGTTCGCCTTGGTCTTCCCCTTCCAACTTTCGCATTCACTCTTGACTCATAAATCCTTTTTGTCAGTCTCCTTTCATTCATTCTCTCTACATGCCCAAACCATCTAAGCATACCTTTCTCAATTTTAGTCACTACGTCTTCTTTTATACCACAACGTTCTCTTATCACACTATCTATTGTTAATGTTTCTATTGTTATTTTCTATGCCTAAGGAGACTAAATAAAAATACACATGTTACAAATACCCTTAAACCAGAAGCAAAATACAGGTGAGACGTAAACAAGTTAAAAACAAATGAATATTTGATAGGCAATGGTAGTACAAGCTCGTTCTATCATATAATTCGTCACGCCTAATAGTTTTTGGACGTCTGTATACGATACCTTAAGACAATGCAAAGCAATTCGGTATCTTTTAGATCGATACGGTACGATGAGATTTTCGGTTACGACCACTTCAAACTGTATTTGCTATGGCATTATAAGTGAAAGTAAGCTTTACATTGTATATTTTATGTCTAAAAAAACGATTAAAAGCATCTTTGCCTATAGTCTAAACAGGCTCCGTATTCGTCATTAAACTGATATTAAATAAAACAATTAAAAAATTAACTGCCTCATAGGTTAGCATGTTCTTGTACAAACATGAGGACCTAGGTTCGAGGCCCGGGTCAGTCTATTAAGATTTTCTCTATATTTGCACGAAGTTGGGGAGTTAGCGGTGTGATTCTTATGCCTCTGAGAGCATGTTAAGCCGTTGGCCCTGCGCATCTGACCTCTCTTCGAGTGTGTTGGATTCCCATCACATCGGACGATGTGAATGAAAGAATAGAGAGTGCCCTAGTGTATTATGCCTGCCAACCCGCAGTGGAGCAGCGTGGCGGGTGATGCTCTAAACTCCCACTATCCTATGTGTGAGGAGACCTGGGCCTAACACTGGAACGTTAGTGGGCTGTTACTTACCTACTTTAATATATTATCATTAAATTAATTGTTCAAAGAACGTTGAGATTTTTACATACCGCTTTGGAAAAATAGTAACACGATTTAAAAAACAACTATATTTACAGAAGAGCCATTTATAAATTAAACAAACAATTTCAATAGATTTGATTATGAGTTTTTGATAAAACAGATTATAAACTATTCTGGATTCTGTCGAGTTCTTTAATTAAATCGTTGAGAATTTTTAAATATCTTTAATAAAGTAGCGTACATATATGTTAATACAAAATTATTTTCAGAGGAGTAGTTTGTTTAAATTCGTTTTGAATAAAAAACCATTATTATAGAGTAGAAAGCCTATACATAAAAATTCAAAAGAGTTCCCTGACAACATGAGTATCGGCCGTTAAAGTACGGAAGGGACGTAAGAACGGTAAAAGATGGTAATGCAATTAAAAATAAAGTGGTCCGGATTTCTTTCAATTAAACCACAACTGCAACTTTATGTCAAGCCATATGAACCCACCTAACAGCATTTCACTGCTCAAAAAATTAGTATATTTTTTTAAGTTTCATGTAGAACTTGTATATTATTGCCAGTTTCTTTATGATATAAATACAGAATGACATCTTTCTTCAGTTTTCTATATTTTGTAGAAAAAATTGTTTCTTTTTATTATTTATTTTACGATAGATCCAAATCATAAAAACTAATATTTTTTTTTGGCTCAGCACTCATAATTTTACATTTAATACGAAAGGGATATGATATTTTCTTGCCATTTATTTTATTTTCATATGATTACATTGACACGAGTCTTCGTGAAATGATCTATGTAAGGGCGATAAAAAATAAATGATAAGCCATTTAAGATAGTGGCATTTAACAAAATGTTTGTAACTTTACCTTCAGGATCCAAAAGCCTGGTGACTCCATATTCTTTTTCTACTACATGGAAAGCTGTTTCAAGGCGCTCACGGACTTGTCTTGATCTGTGAAAGATATCCTGAATGAGGTACATACACAAAGAGTAAGGTAAACCTGCGATGCCCTATTGATTAAACTTTTTAGATTGGAATATGGCTAAAACAACTGCTTAACCGCAATGCATGACACTGTGGGGGTCCAAGAACCAAATTCTCGGTACAAGAAAAGTAACTAGCTACTACTTATTCGAAGCAGATAGATGAAACCATCTGCTTTTGTTGGAAATGATATACTTCAAGGGTTATTTGATGATAGTTTGGATAGGTTTTGATTATGGAATCCATGACAAAGTAATGGAACTCCTCAACGACTTACAGCAAGGGTGCGATTTTTGGCAGAATATATAACTGTCTGTAATCAAATAGCAATGAGCTTATATTTGTTGCTGCATTGCAATATTTATAAGGTGTATTACGTATAAAGCAGTGGTAGTAGCGTAGGTCGTATTTTGAAATAACAACACACCTAAAGAAATAGTTAATAAATATAAGAATGTCAAATAAAACGATTATATTATTGATATTATTCAAATTATTCTACTATTTCTTCTACTCAAAGTACCCCTCCGACGCAGTTTAGTCAATTCAGTTACATGACACATTAATATCTTCCATTAATATTACTTGTGCTGGAGTGATTTCATCACCCACTAATGAGTTGACAATTTAGTTTCCTCTACAGGCAAAGTTATCATTTAACAGATGATCATAATTCCTATGTTTAACTATGATGATACTACCACACCTTGTCATAATGACGGGAAGTTCATTAAATTATACATAGATGTAACTAATCAAAAGATATTAAATGAATTTGATGAGTCTCCGTGATATTATTTATAATAAAAGTCAAAGTAAAACATACTGAACATACTGTGAAGGAAAACTTTTAAGATCTATTTATTTATGCACCTCTTAACAAACTTAGAAATAAAAACATAAACACAAAGGACACTTTATCACTTAGAAGAGAAAGTGGGAGAATTTAATAGACATGTGGTATCTATGAACTACATAATAATGTAGATCTACGTAAACTGCTGAATATGTAACTTCATAAATTAATTCGAATTTCAATACTTTTGCTTGCAATTAATTCAGATAAACGACTATGTTCAACAACCATCATATTCGATCATACTAGTTAGTAGTATTTTAATAACCTTAGGAAACATTTTTAGGGACCGGTATATTATATTTTAGAAGCCATCGTTTTAAAATACATTTTAATAGTTACAGTTCTAATAATCTCAGTCCTGTTTTAACCTGGTACAATGTAATTTACATCTTAATAGTGTCTACACTGCATTGTAATTTTTATTTGCTTGCCGGTACGCTTTAACTATTTGGCTTACACCCGAAGCATTCCAGCAAACAAAACAACTTCAAGATATACCTGATATTACGCCAGTCAATCAGATCAGGACGATTCCTGTGTATGAGCGCATTGAATGCAAGCCCGTCCCTCCATGAAGATGTAAAATCTGCAACTCTCACTCCCGGGTATTTAGCGGTAGAACGCCGAGCCCAGCTAAGCAGCGCTTCCCTCGCTGTTACATTCGGTTCCTGCCCGACTACGATGTCTGATATCTGTAAGAAAACATACAGGTTTAATATTCAAGTAATGTCTCATTTATCAAATATATCAGAATGTATAAATTCTGTGTTTATGAGGCATAAAATAAAACATTAAGGTATATGGCATACACAATAAGTTAATAATATCGTTTGTCTTTTCTAATTTTCTGTATCGAAATTTGCAAATTCGTACCAAAATTTTACTTTTTTATGTATCACAGAATACGAAATAACACTGTTTATTTGAATATTAACTGCTTCTGCCTCACTTTTCAAAAAACAATATATACACACTGGCATATTTAGCAGAACATAAAAATTTTTTTGATATCAGTATCATATAAGGTTATGATACTGAATCTGAAGAAATAAACTTAGAAATTCTCTTTCATTGTCGGTGTTAATGAAAAATGTTCTGAAATTTTGCAAGCTATTGTAGATTACTATAGTAAACTTTAAGAAATAAAATATTTATCGTATAAAGCTTTTAACATAGAAAAAATACAAGCGGAATAACTTAATTCACTTTTACAAGTCTTGAGTCATCGCAAGCGAAATTAGATTCCACGACCCCAATAACCAAAAAGCAATTTAGCAAGAGAATGTTTTGAATATCGTTAGCTATTAGGTTTTAACGCCCACAATCTATCTTCGCGGTTCAAGTAACGGACTATTGTTGAATCGTATCCAACCAAAACAATCAAAACACGCCTGTCTTGGGTCTGGAGTTATGGCACTAAGGTGAAAGAAAAGAAAACAAAATTCGCCGATATCGTGTAAGTTTAGAAATTTGTTAATAGTCAGTCTCTCTAGATTTTTCACGATTCTCTCTAGAACAAAAATTTGCGTCTCTCGTCGTAGATATGATTTAACCATCCATAAATAAATGCAAAAGTTTATGACGTTTTTAAAATATATATCAATTAATTCTTTAGGAAATTAGATAAGCTTCAATTATAAAATTTCACTGTTACAGATATTAGCCAAAGCAAGCAGCAAGGAAGAAAAAACATCGTACATCAATGACCTGCAGTCGCCAATATTACCTGAATGTATGTGTTATGATTTTATCCGTTCATTTAAATTGCTGATTAATTTCATAAACTTTCTAGTTTCGGTGAATAATGAAATAACAAGTCAGTAACCTTAATGATTCATTGCGTTTTATAGTTACTAAAGTTAACCGTTTCTGACAACATATCCTGACTAACTATCCCGGCGTTTGGCGAATATCCAATGCCAATTTTAGCCTGTAGCTATGACGAGTACTTAAAAGAAATACAAAAATTTACATTAGAAAATGTTTGCTTATATCCGATAGCGATCTCAAGTTGAAAAATGACATATTGCAGATAACTTCCATATCAATTTGTCTACTCAAATGGAAGCTTATCAATGTTTTCGTGTATCATAATCCCAACTGGCTACGATGTCAATTAAACTTCAATATTATCCAACTTTAGGGAAATAAATATTTTCTTTGCCTTTATTACAGAGCTTTTTTAATGTTATATAATGCATAACCACAACCACTCTGACAAGAGTGAAGCGACAAAGAGGAAGAATATTGCATACTACAGCCAGACAATAAAAGCTTCTTAAACTACTTAACTTATACGTTATCATTTACTATAATGTGTTTATAGAATCTTTACACTTATCATAGAAGTAAAATATAGAGTCGAGATATAAGCCCAATAGCCACGTGGTTTCTTGTTATGAGGGTTTTGGGTTTCAATTCTGGACAGGCACTCTTTGTAAAATCTATGTGCATGATTATTGTTAAAGATTCCTCCTTTTTAATTTCAGTGACGGAATACAAAATGAGGAAATAAATGCTGGGATATGTGTAGCCTACCAAAATGCATTAGTGAGCCTTGGTGGAACTAAGCTGGAGTGATGAGGCCTATGAAGAAGGACGCTCCTGCACAGGAAGGCGATGTTAATAGGCTGCTGCTTATTTTAAATACCTTATATCCTATTCTCGATGTTTGGTTTCGGAATTATTTTAAATCAAATTTACTAACTTTGTTGTTGATTGATAGTTCTTTAATTAATTAAAATGATTAAAGATATGACAACGGTCATAATCACAGGAATTATGCATTGTTTCATCAATGTTGTATTAATGTTGTATCATCTTTGGTCAAATACAATACTAATTCTATTAGTCATTTATTTACTAATCACCTTAATTTTAAAAGCATTTTTGGTTTAAAGCAATAACAACCAATGAATTATTTGAAAATTAGCGGTTATGATATTATGTACTCAAAATAGTAAATAAACTATATTTCGTGATTTTAACGCCTCTTTTATAGTGGCCTTTGCTGTTTTAAAGTATAAAAATAGGCGACGATAGATTGTAAGCATATTTAATTTTCGAAAATAAGTGTAGTAAAAAAATATACATCTCATTACAAAACAAGTTTGAAATCTTTATTCTACACCATTTTTTATTAAGTTTTACTCAATTCCATAATGAATATTGTTTATTGAACATATGTTTTTTTCTTTTTTTATAGCCTTGGCAGGCAAACGAGCTAGCGGGTCACCTGATGTTAAGTGATTACCGCCGCCCATAGACACCTGCAGCACCAAAGGAACCACCAATGCGTTGCCTTTTAAATAGGAGTTTATTCGCCTCTTGAATTTCTGTAAATCATAGCCAAGTGGGAACATCGTTGATGGGAGTTCGTTCCACATTATGCATGTACATATGTATATGTATCTGTCATGTGTCTGTCATGCACATATGTATCTGTCTTTAATTTTCTTAGGAATTGAGTTTCATATATCCTATCGTTATGCATACTACTGTTTTACACAGTTTGGAACAAATTCGAATACCACAATAAGTTTAGTTCGACAGCGCACGGATGGTCTTTTTAAAAACTTTCTGCCACACCTATATTAGAGTATAGTATAATACCATTGGTATTTAGATTCATAATCATCTTACAAACAGATGATTAGAGAATATATGATGTGTCAAAAAAATAAGTTAATACTTTTGTAGCAAATCCACAGATTATGTTAAGTAGTTTTATTTCAAACCAAAACGTCTTGATAATAAGGACAATCGAATGTTGTCCACGTGGGTGGTGTAGAAGTAAGCCTTTATGATGTCATCGCTCCAGTATGTGGTCCCTGACATGACTGTAACTTGTTTCAATTAATCTTACTTATATAAAAGCAAATATTAAAATTGGAACTACTTGAGAAAAGTTATGAAACATTTAAAAACAGTAAACAATTTGTTATTTGACTGGTATTGATTTATTATTTTAAACAACTGCTTTTCACTGAAACGTAAAATGAATTCTCACTGTCAAGCGCGATTTTATTATTGCAATTAAGAGAGATTTTCGGAGAAAAATACTTCATCACCCGTATTTATTGTAAATACAATGAAACAAAAAAAAATAAAACATTGCTGGTAAAGTATAAAAATATACGTGTATAGTTTAGTACAAATTTGGTACATTACATGATTTTTTTATTAGTTTACACTTGGTTAATTAGTATTAAATAGGGAATTAAAATGAAATGCCAAGATGTGATAAGTAAAATATTTTAGTAACATGATTTTGACGACACTCGCCTATAATTTTGTTACGCAAAAGTGTTTATAGTATTTAGGCAAGGAATCCTTGGTAAATAACGTTCTAAAAGCAGGGAAACTATAGACTACAACTTTCGACATCGAGAAACGGGTATGAGAAGAAAAAGTCGCCTGGAATCTTGCAAAAACGTGTCGTCGGTTGCTGAAGTAAGGCGGACGTGCAGTTACAACTAAGAAATCATTAAAGCCATCGCTTATATATGCTAAGTTTTAAAATAGCCATAGCTAGATGTAAAACATAATTATACTGAATTAATAAGATATATTCTTAAACAAAAATGCAATATATTTCACATACTATATAGATGCACACACACTTTCTGCATTTGGAAAAACTAAAGTAGGACATTAGAATACCTTGATTCTGAACAGAAAAATAAAAATATATAGCAAGTGTGTAAAATAGCTTGTAAAAATTGACATGTTTTTATTGCAACGCTCACATAAGAATAATGGAAGACTCCTTTAAAATAAATCCAAACGTAAATGATAAAGAGGTTGAAATCCTTTAAACTGCTTGAAAATGGAGCATAGATTTGCGGTTACAATAGTTTGGCTGTAATATAAAAATATCGGACAATGCTACATTCTTGGCCTTTGCAATAAGGATCGGACATTCCGTAGTATTACGAAATTAAACACGTTAATATTTAGATGAAAGGCGCATTTATAAATGTTATATGAACCTAGTGCTTTAGGTCATTTGATCGTATGAATTATTTAAGCAGGCAAATCTATTATAGGGTTTGAAAAATAGCTTTATAATTTGAGTCTCTTAGAATGAGACCTTACAGGTGAAAACATCAACATCATACATATCAAACAAAACAACTAGTGTGAGTTCAAAGTCAACACCGTAAACAATTGATTCACAATTGACCTACTAAATCTCTTCAATGTTTAAATCAACCAAATAATCAAGCGAGCCGTTGCGGTTTCTAATTTAACTTTAAATTAGTTTCTTCCAAACTATGGCTTAAGCTTTAACAGCTTTATTGTCGATACATGGCTCAAATCATTTTCTATTTCATAATATCAAAGGGAAATGCAACAGAGTTCTTTACAAATTGGACTAGGCTTAACTTTATCAAATACTTTTCTGTTAAATACATTCGTATTCACCAAATATATTGTACAATTATAATATTTTAGGACACACAATACTCAAAGTTTATTAAGTTGTACACTTAACGGACAAGTAGAAAGGTAGATATCTACCTATCATTCTACACTTTTTTGTACACGAACACATACAGGAAATACAAAACTAAGATTATAAAACTAAAGCTAGGAGCATACAAAGGCGGTCTTATTGCAAGCAATCTCTTCCAGACAACCTTTGTAAAAGTGGATGCTTATTTAATAAAGTATGTTTTTTTGCTTTAAATCTTATTGTTTAGTTTACAACTACAATAAGTAATAAAACCAGTAAAAATGCTTCTTATATATGATTGTATACTTAAATGTGTACGTGATATATAAATTTGAAAATTGTTTTTCCAATTATAACACACTTTTTAGGAAATTAAAACTTATCAACAACTCTACAATTATCGTTTGTTTTGACAACGGATATTTTAAAACGTTGACAGTGAAAGTATTTCCTTCCACATTTTTATTCAGTCCTCGTTTTTTATATCGTTCATTTTAACTAGTTTATTGAAAGGGCGTGATCGCTACACTTCAATAGGTCGTGGTAATACAGTTATCAGATCACAAGAAGAGAGAAACCACGATCCTAATAATTTGCTTTTATACGAATTTCGTGAACTAAATGTAACTAGAGAAACTCGTGAACAATGTTTAAAGCAATTTAACTTCATTCGATTTACTTTAATGGACACATAAACAGACAATTGAAAAAGTAAGTAAATTTGAATGGCTATTGAAGTATCTTTAAGTAAAAGTACTTTGCAAGCTATCTCTCTACTTAACGATGAAATCACTTTAAGAAAAACATATAAAGACGACTACAGCCCTGATTAATTAAAATATCGAAATGTATATGTAAATAAACTATATGTAAGTTATCTCTTTGTATATTATTATGCATTCTTGCTAGACATGTTGAACAACATAAAAGCGCGTAACATTTGCAACTTTTCAAGATCGAAATCATTTTATTTTTTATTGAAATCTACGTTTCAATATAAGGTGAGCTAAAATATAACCATGTCGATTATCAAACGAAGTAATTTTGTGTGATGAGTCATAAAAATAATGTTGACATCATGGTATTTCATCATCTGAGTCGAGAATTTTAAAAGGTTGCATCTGAAAATGCTGACATTAATACAGACTCCTTTTGGGAAGAATACAGGTATCGTATACCTTAGATTAATAAATATTTATTGTAAAAGAACGTCTAGTCAACTAGAGAAAATTGATCTCGTACTAAGTTTGATTGGACACGTGGGTTAGTATTTCACAAATCTAATAGTTAACATAAGTGAGTGAAAAAAGTTTTCCACTTAATATATAATGTAGTTTCTTTCTCTCGTAATCCAAGCCATTATCAAATTGTAAAAAAGTTCTATCGACGGCGACAATGACATCAAAACAATTAGTATATGATGAAAATGAATTAAAAATAGCTGTCTGTCAACAAAATATATTAGTCTACATAAAATTAATTTTGATGTAGAGATTTTATACTGATGTTGTCACTATTTTATTTGGAATGTAGCGGTTAATAGAATACCGTTACTGATAAATGGAAAGCCTCTAAAATTGGTTTCAAAGGCATTAAAACAAATAAAGGATATACGCCGGTTTTTATGTAAGGCGAAAGTCTTAATTAAGTATTTTCGCACTTTTATAACCCATTTTAAATGCATTTTTTATTGCATAGGTTTCATTTCATTATCATTAGTGTCTATCATTCCAAATTTTACACAAATGTTTTTACTGTCTTGATAGTAACTACCCATGGACCATGCATGCTACCCAAGATTATTTCAACGAGGTCCACTGAATAGAAATATTCCTAAGTTCAAAATACCTATATCTTAATGCAACTACACCTCATTAATCAGCTATAGGAAATGGGATCTAATAGCAAGTTATTAATACAACGGACATCCGTTGTAGATTCCATATAAGGCCTCATATGCGATTATATTTCGGGCGACTTTGTAAGGAAACAATCATATCCCATAACGTAGTGCATTACCAGGTAGATAAGACTAATAATAAGTATATAGCTTCAGATAAATTCATCCGTGTACCATGCAAACTGCATCTAATACCTTATAATGTATTATGAAATTAGTTAAACTTTTATTGACACAAAAATCGTTTAAAATTATTTAAACTGTATTTAAGTAATTTCAAAATATTAATATTTTGTTTCGTTCAATATAAGAAAATTTGAAAAATAAATGTCAGATTCGGCAGACCAACTATTATTCTTGCAAAATGTTGTTTACAAAATGTTTTGGATTAAGAATTACCTACGCAATTTGACATAAATGTGTAAAAAAACTGTGCGCACTTACATGCCCACGCAATCACAAATACACACAAACATACACATTTAAACTCAATAAACTTTTACTAGATTGCTATGCTTATAGGTCTAGTTCAGGGCTCAACTTTTACTTAGTTAAAAAAAAATAGACTGTATTGATAGTATATTCTTGTTTAAAATAAATAAAATTATATAATTGTAAAAATAACACCTTAGGGTACTGTAACAGGCATTTGCCTGGATATTTATATAGTCGCGCCAGAAAATGGACAAAGAACGTAATAATTCTTAACAACCGTTACTCAGATGATCACACGTGATATTATTTCTTAGTAACAAACCGCTACTGTGCCACAGCAAGCGAGTTGCTATTCGTAGAAATCTACAGATTTTACTGACATGCCTTATAAGGTAGACATACTAGTGGCCATGTAAGGTAAGTCTAACAGCATAGATGTTGCGACAAAGGGACTTATTAGTATAAGGTTTCAATGTATTTAAACTCAATTAATTAAAATGCGTGCTAAAAATTTTGAAAATATTACGCGTAATGCATCAAATGCACTTGGGATTATGGTCACAATTACGCGGAGCAAAAATACGCCAAATTATATTATTATCAGTACAACATAAAAGGCATCAAATGTTATACAAACTCGTACAAGTGGATATCATATATCATCTTACTTTCTCGATGGATTGCCCTTTGCTTTCGCTCTCGGAAGTTATTGGGATGGAACACTTTCGTAAGTCTAAGAGATTAAGTAGCGAGATACCAATAATAGCTACTACAACTGCATTATACGCAGTCTTGATTGAGAAGTTTTAAATATACTTCCGATAAAAAGAACACTCAGTATGTTTTTCGTAATCCCTACTCGATAACAAATTCGTCTAGGCTTTGATCCAGTTGTGCATGTTTAAAAACAATAACACATTTTATATATTTTTCTTTGCCTCATTGGTCTAGTGGTTAGCATGTTCGACTACAGACATGAGGACCTGGGTTCGAGTCCCGGGTCGGGCCAATTTAAAATGGATATTGAGTTTTCTATTAAGATTTTCTCAATATTTGCCCGAAGTTGGAAAGTTGGCGGTGTGATCCACCCCCGTGCCTCGGAGAGCACATTAAGCCGTCGATCCTGCGCCAGATTTCTCTCCGGTTGTGTCGGATTACCGTCACATCATATGAGTGAGAAGGCCTGTGCCCAGCAGTGGGACGTTAATGGGCTGCTAGTTACCTTATTTTTATATATTTTTCTTTGACCAATTTGTGTTTGCGATAAGAACCGTTCAAATTAAACACAACCGCACAAACTTCAAATTAAACCTCTCAGTTTAATTTGAACTTTGTGCTGTTGGGTCAATTAAGATAATGATTAAAAAATCTTCCCTTCATGTTTATGCTTGCCGGAAATTGCCCTTTATAGGCAATAGAATACATAATAAGAAATCGAAATAAAAATCATTATATTCGATAAAATAGATTATGTCACCCCAATACTCATATTTCGTCCAGCAAGCAGTCGCTATACGCACGGATGCCCGTGCCGCTTTGCGCCGGCGCACCTGTACGTTACATCCTGTCGGCCATCTCGATCCACAGGTTGTAGACATATTATTTAAGATTCGTACCATATATTTTTAATAAAGTAGTGACCGATTTGTACTAGAGTATATCCTAATAAAATGGGCCCTGAAAGAATCGGTGAGATACATTTTCGTTAGCGAATACAGGGAGGTCGATGAACTTGATACAATGGTACAAGACCCATCGCCAAAGAAAACACCAAGACTAATTATGAGTACGATAAGAATTGGAGTTACGTAACTACTGCAATCTCCTAATACAGAGACATTATAACATCGGACGATTAAGTTCTTTAAAACTAGACGAATCATATGCTAGATATTAAAACATGTAAATATCATTTGAAATATTACCTATCAACGTCGTGAAGTCTTTGGTAAAAATCCACTCCACAACCATGACCGAAAAAAGCTAGATAATTATAACATTACAAAATATATCAAATTAAGTTTAAAAAATTTCAACCAATAAACTCTAGCGACAAAAGATTCTCAGCTTTATATCAAATTCAAAGATTAGTTCGTTTAAAAATAGATCTCATAAAGAACTAAAGTTTGAAGTTCACGGATGATTTTAAGATTTGTTACAAATGAAAAACTTTAGCCTACTGAACAAAATAAATTGTGATAAAAAATTAGTTGATGCGTGAACATTTCGAAATCATTAAAAAGGCCAAACCGCAGTATCCGACAAAGGTTTCCAAACAAAGGTCCACAGACAATACTTTTTGTACAAGACGTGCGAAATTTCAACAATCGCGGTCAACGGCGCGCGTATCCGGCATATTGAATGATTTTATCGCCATGATTATAGTAACTGCCGTAAGATTTCGGAGCGATCAAAAATATTTCGGCTGGCATATTAAATCGCTGCTGACATTAATTAAGAAAAAGAAACAATTTCTCACAATATGTATATAGATTTTCAAAATTAATACCTAACAAGAAACAATAAAGACAGCGTTTTCGATTAAATACGTTATCGAGTCTAAAATATTCCGAATAAATGAAACAGAAATGTACTTATTACATAATTCAAGTAATAACATTGTTAAAAGTTGAGACTACGACGATGTAAATCTCAACAACTCTACGACTAACTCTTTAACAGTACGAATTACTTTGAATATCTACTTTGACTTCGTGAGTGGTGGCCTATTAGTTAAATCATCAGACCATAATACAAATAATTATGTGATTTTACAGATTGTTTGAAAATTCTGAATTATTTCTAGCTTCATTGTTTAAGACACAGGCAGTTTATGTCGTAGTACAAAGCTGTTCAACAGGCCATATGAGGACTGCAGAGACACGTTACGCTTGGTAACTAGTGAGTTTAATATTATTTAATCAAAATATTTAAATACTGTAAGAAAATAAATTTACTTTTTGTCGTCAGAAAACCTTAAATTTCATAGTTATATATGTATACACACACACATATATATATATATATATATATATATAACACAGAAATTGTTTGCATATACTTATTTCTGTTAGGCTTTCAAAAGAAACGATATTTGTAACATAAGCCATAAATGTCAAGATTTTACACTACTCTTTTGTAATGAGTAGTGTAAAACTATTCGCAGTATACATGAAATTTAACAAAGTGAGTTCTATCGTAATGTGGACGATCACTAAGCACAGATTTGTCCATACGGATGGAACAGATTGAAAAAAATTGCGATTGATATATACAATATACGGCGTCAGTTTATAGTTGTACAAATTATTATTGAGATGAGGTATTTAAGTTACAAACGCATAATTTTAAACGACTTTTTACAACAATTTTAACGATGTCCATTTTATAACTAAATGCGCCGCAATGATCAACGTTTTCTCAGTAATTATTGCACACAGCGTTGAAGCGTGAGATCAGTATGCCACGGAGAATACAGTCATTTGCATGTCGCTCTTAATTATGTCTCAACTTATTTTAACCTTTTCTAATACTGAGGAGTATTAGAATAGCTTAAGAGCTCATTTATTTCATAATAAATATAGACCATTGCTGCTTGCCACAAAATGTAATTATATAATTGGTCGGTTAAAAAATTTTGTTTTATGTCAGACGTCTCTACTATTTAACTTTTTTAATAGTGTCATTATTCTTCCAAGCAGCGACAGTTCAGAAAGCAGATTCCAATAACAAATCACTATTGCTAGGATTAAAGTGCAAAATTTTTTACGAGTCAACAAACAGTTTTCGAAAATTTTACGTCTAAAACCAAACAAAAGCTGAAATAACTTTACCCACGAAATTTTTGATGAGAAACATTTATATGTTCCAAAAACATACCTACAATGTTCTTTTTTTTATTTGACTGCGATGAATGACCTTTTATTAAAAGTAATGTAATGCTCTTTAATATTTACTACTTAATATCATATACTAAGACTTAACTAATCTTAACAAAATATTGAACATTATTCAAAACCTACACTTAACAAAATTATAAAAATTCACGGATAATAATAAATTGATATACTTTTCGCGTATCTTATGATGCCATTCTTACACTTATACTAATTAGGAAAGAAGTCGTTTTTAAGACTGTATACAATGATATGACGTGACAGAAATATGCAAATCAGGCGAACACTTTCGATTTAATTGTAATATACAGGGTTCCAATTTAAGTCAGTCTCTCTATTTTACTTTAAGATTCTATCAAATTATGTAGGAATGTTGCTTGCACTAACGTAAAAGTTACTGACATAGTACCACCAAATTTATAATTGCAGGCAAATTAGTCGTTCATAAACTTCAATGTGTTATAATATAGCATAAGCTATTCGTACATGAATTAAAAGGATCTAAATGGTACATTATCCTATTGAAAAGCTTTTGTTTTAAAAAAAATTTATGTTCCAAGATTATAGCCGAAGATATTGACCATAAGACCAATGTGTCTATAATGATATATTAGCTAAAAGAATTAAAGTATTAACCCACTAGTAATCCAAATCACATACAGTAAAGTTATTACTGCCCGATGAATCTGGTGCACGCTACAGTATTCGCATTATTTTAAGATCTGAACTTTAACGTGTCGAGAATGCAGCTCCATCTATTGTTGTCTTATCCTTTGAGTTAGATCTGTCTTGGTTCAATTAAAACTGTACTTTAACTTACGCTATACTACAATTTAATTTTCTATTCACACCATCAAAGGTATTGTATTTTTAGTATCCATGCAGATTATCTTTTCTAAGTCAATTTTTTCAATTACAAAATGTGGTTCGTTATTGTTTTAGGCAATTTTATTTAAAGCAATGTTAATATTGCTTAGACATGGAAGGTTAGATTGGTTAATAAGGAACATTTCATTACTTCCTTTTAAATGAAAATAGCGGAGCAAATTTTGCACAAAATACGATTTTTGAACTAATCATGCTCTTGAAATATCCATTAAAATTATGCGAAAATGTGTTATATGCTTGAAGATGTGTATGTACGTCGCATCAAAGAGAACACAACTATTTAACTTAATTGTTTTTTTTGTACTGTAATATTATGACAAAATTCAGCGGTTCATTGGTTTTCTGCCATAGTGGTTTGTTATAAAAAAACATTATAAGGGGACAAAACTGAAGCTTTTTTTTAGTATTATAGAATATGATTGTCCTAGGATCTTTCTACAATTATCGTATCTAATTCTATAAATATCAAAACTATCAAATGAATGAGGAGCGTATAAAAACAAATATCTTCTCAGATTAATTTTTATACATAAAAAGATTTCTCAGGAAGTTGTTACGCCGACCTTGTATAGTAATACATCAAACTGAGCATCAAAACGTTAATTTAAATGCAAATTTAAAGTTGTAAAACTAGGATCAAGGTCAATGAATTATGTGGATCGAAAGACTACATCTTTTCGTAGACGTAAATTTTTAATAGAAGCGCTAAAGGTTACTAAATATTTGTAGCAAAAATCAGTGCACTAATCGTACGTATTTCTCAAAGTAAGAGGCTGTACTTTCTGTTACACTAAAAATATGAAGTCGTGGCCGGGTAAGTCACGACTTGGTGACGTCACCTTCGCATGACTTCAAAATTCTCTACAGGGGTCCTATATTATCTACAACGAACTAACTTTCAATCACCGTCACATCCGTCCAGTTTTTACATTAGCAAGTATAAAAACATTCTAAATTGGTTGTTTACGGCACCAGCGCTGTTGAATCAGAAACATGACTTATAAGGTAAGTCGCAGGCTCTTGCGTGACGTAAAGCTATATATAAAATTATCGATGACGTCATCTTCGCCGTGTAATACATTATTGTGTACCACAATTTGCATAAATATATAGGAATGTATGCAGCTGGATTTATCCAAAGAATTTGCAATCTCGTGCAATCTAAGATAAGAAGCTATTGACATTCAATACCGGCAGCTAAAGTATCTGATATGATAATAATCTAAAAATATTAGACAAAATGAAAACGTTTATAGTTTGGTAACTAGATTCAGGGAAAAAAAATTGGACGCCATACAGTTGGAATTTCCGATGAACTACCTTGACTAAGTAAAATTTTAATTCAAATGTAACTTAAATAAGATGTAACGATTTAACAAATTTTCTGAAACGGATAGCGCACGCATACTACGTGATCGTCAACGCAAATTAATCTATGTACTTTTGGTCGAAGTAGGTTAGTGTAGCGATGTTTTATAATACATTTAGCTTTATAAAATGCATATACCAATTGTAGTAATCGGTATATGCTAGTCTACATCATTGTTTAATTTAAACATTAACTACATCTCAATCTTTATGTTCTTTTCATGAATTTCTGTCTTCTTCTAAAGTAAATATTCTGTGAATGATTTCAGCACGAAATACATTTTAGGTCATATGATTATTTGGACCAAATGAATTTCCCACATCTATAAACAAGCTAAAGTAAATTTAATGGGTCTATCACATTGGGAGACATATTTAAGATTATCTAACTTAATTTTTAAATACTGAGTTCGTAATTTTATAGTAATTGCAACAACGAATAAGCTAGTGCGTTTAACATTTTAGCTATCTCTTTTAAACATATGTAAGAGCTTTATTTGAAGCCCTTGAATTTGGAATGCATCGATAAAGCTGTACAACCCATACATCGATTTAAATTGCACAAAGATACTCGAAGAACTTTCAAGTGTTTAAGAATGTACAGAGTTATTCATTCCATATTCATCTTGACACTTAAAGCATGGCATATCATCGCTATTATTAGAACTTAAGAGATGGAAATTGATTCGCATCCCATTACGATTTGGAGTAACCATACTTATAATATTAAATTATATTTAATTTAATTTAGTAAATTATGGTTCTTAAGTGGCTACATAATATACGTATTTTATTAAACTGTTATTTTTTAAGTTTTATGTAGGAGGATGAAAAATAGATGTTTTCCGATTCTCCACCCTAGCCGATATGCACGCTAAGATTCATGAAATCGGTTGGGCGTTTCGGAGGAGTTCGAGAACGAAAATTTTACATATTAGATAAATCTAAAATAAACTATTTTAAAAGAACAATAAAAAATGAAAGTCACAACTAACAGTGGTTAACGTGCACAATCAACAGACAAATGACATCAATTTGGGTCGCATGTAACATTTGGATTACCTTTACTTTTCTCGGTGCACTTGATTCCATCTCGACGTGTTTGTAATGTTCAGCGGATCTAACTTCTCTTCCCCTGACATCCTCTAAAGATGCCTTTTCTTCACCGCGGGTCAATGTGGTCACTTTTCGCACTATTCTAGTAGTAATTCGCCTTTGCCCGCTGTCGTCTTTCTTCGAGATCTTAGTAGACTCCAATGAGGAGCCAAGGACCTCGGTCGACATGCGTTTATTCGTATGAATCGCCTGCAATTCCGATACTCCCCTTCCTCCAGCAGACATTGGTACAGCCAACGCACTCTCACCGTCGTATTCGAAGTGTGTTTGATTACCATCATGTATTATCCGACCATTGTAACTTTCTTCTTTATATGATCCCGTGCGATAACTTGATCTTTCCATTCCAGGATAGTTGCCATCGTAAACTGTTTCATGACGAGTAAGACCCTCGCGCAAACTTCTTGGTACAGAAGCTAGGTTTAGACTTGTTGTGATCGGTGATCCTACTGGAGTGGATTTTTTCAAACTGGATTTCAGAGGTTTCGATTCTTCACCTTCTAAAGTTCCTTGTACAAAAAGGCGCTTACTGCTACCCTCTTTTACGAATCTATACATGGACATTCTTGTTTCGTTCCTCTTAGACCTTCACAGGCCGGCACAACATAATACTGATCAGGCTTGACGCACTACAACATTATTTTCCAACTTATTACGGATTCGATATGCGCGCCACTTGCTACACCGTTATGTGACAATACTTGCAAATAGTCGTACTTTAAAGACTGCGAGATGAGTGGGAAATTGTATTATATATATTATTCATAAGAGTAAAAATGCATACGTCATGTTATAATTCCTCACGACAAAGACAAGCTAATTGCTGATTCCTCATTGAAGTATAAACAAACAAGTTGAAAAAAGTGAATATTAAGTTAACACGCGATAACGCATTAAAATGTTTAAGTAATCAAGCGTATAAATAGACTTGCATAAAGTTAAGAGAAAGTGAACGTAAATTAAGACTGTCTTAGCATATTAACTGGTGCTCTGGATTAGGCAAGCACCTTGTTTAGAACCGACCAACTATGGAAGGACTTTTCCGGCGGATGAAGACGTACGACGTGAAGGAAACGATTTACTGTTTGTAAATCAAACAGTGTCCTTTTACGCTAAAGTTATTTTATATATAAAACCCAAATGATAGCTTTAAATAAGAACTATGTTTGAGAATATACAATTTGATCCTTACAAACGAAAACCTTCAAATAATTTGTGTATGTTCTAAAATCACTGTTGGAGGATTTATTGGACCTGTCTGCCTTGACCGAGACACCTACGTTAATTGTTATTTAAAATATGACTTCAGCGTTGCTGAGATGCAATGTATATTTGAGAAAAATAATAAACATTTATGGTATTCAAAATAACTTATAATATTTTTTATAAAATTGCTTAAAAAGTAAAAAGTATGTAGCAGCCCATTAACGTCCCACTGCTGGACACAGGCCTCCTCACTCATATGAGCCACAGCGGTTTGGCAGGCATAGTACACAAGTACACTCTCTATTCCTTCACTCTCATAGTCCGATGTGGCGGGAATCCGACACGACCGGGGAGAGATCAGGCGCAGGACCGACGGCTTAACGTGCTCTCCGAGGCACGGGGGTGGATCACACCGCCACTTCCCAACTTCGGGCAAATATTCAGAAAATCTTAATAGAAAACTCAATATCGATTTCGAATTGGCCCGACCCGGGACTCGAACCCAGGACCTCATGTCTGTAGTCGAATATGCTAACCACTAGACCAATGAGGCAGTAAAAATTGCTTATTGTATCGAAAAAATATAATCCCTAAAACAATGATGATATCAGTGTTGTCTACCAGTCAACGGCATTCGTTAACTTCTATGGTCGATAATGTAACAAATACATTCCTATTTAATTATTTCACGAATAGTTTACATAGATGCGAAAAGCAGTTTAACGATAACTAGGAATAACATATCATTGAAATCAGTTTAATTTAATATTAGTAATAATGTAGCAACGGTCGGTGCAAAAGGAGAAGTTAAATGATTCACGAGCTTTGAACTCTTAGATTCGTATTACTGAAATTGCTAACAATAACTACACTAGGTATCATGACAAAGAATATAGTTTAGGCAAACATACAGCATATATATTGTGTATCGTTGATTAGAATTAAAAGACATTCAAGACAATCTGCTTGTTCTTGATCATGTTTGACCTAACTTTCCTGTTCTCTTATATATTTCATTTAGTTTAAGAAACGCTTGTCAGAGATATTGTGCAAGCAGACTAAGAAATGTCAACAATCAGAGTGCTAATCATAGTTTATGCAGACGTCGTTTTTGGTCGGACCCGTTCTGTGTTAAAATAATCCTTAATACATGATCCGACGATGTTATTTTTATATGCAAAGGAAAGAAGTTGTTACAAAAAAGATATTTGCTTTTTAATAGAGCTAGCTTTGTACAACAAACAAGGAATCTTCGCAAGTTACCGTGGTAATAAAAAGTTTTAATTTATTACAAGGAATAACTTTGATATTTATAAGATTGATATTAGAAAGGAAGGAAGTATATTTTAAATCATAAATAACATATGTAGGTAACCAACATAACTAAGGTGTAGGAGTTGGATGGTAATTTTTAATTTAATTATAGATATCTATCTCAGTCATACATTATAATATGATCCATTAAAGATTCAAAAACGCAAATGTAGGTGTAACACTGGATACCGACACTTTTTGCGGGGGATTTTGAAATTCAATGGCTGACGCCCACAATACTAGACCTTGAGGACCTTTATTTGGCTACGAAAGATCTTTTTGTTCTTATTACTCTACACCTTAACAATTTGACAATTTATAACCAATATATAAATAAATCACATAGATAGATAAATCTGCTTTATATTTTAATTTAGATTCTCTTTATACTAGTTTGTTACAGTTTCGTTGCTTGAAATTTCTAAGGATTTAGGACTGTCCGACAAAAGAAACCTCACAAGGAGTTTTAATATGTATTGAATTTTAGCTAACGAGATTATTTGATTATCACTGTTATTGCAGCACCTAATTAAAAAGTTTACACTTTATTCGAAATATCAGTCTTAATTCAATTTATATTGTTGTACATTTAATTTTAATATATGCTACTATAATAAAAACGAAACCCTGCTTCTATAGTCTTCTACAAATATATATTAAGCGCTTGTCTGAGAGAACTAAAAATATATATTGATTATTCACACTTTTTTTAGCCAAAATCATCGTCTAATTTAACCACAATTCCATTAAAAATGAACAGATTTATTTTTTTGCAAAATTTCTTCATAGCTTCGCAGAGAGCTCTGGTATTCGAATTATACTCGTAAATTGAATACAAAAACTTTTCACATTGAGATTATTAAGAGATTATTTTTAATAATGAACATGTATGTAACAACAACGAACACCTTTAACCATTAATTTATAATAATGAACATGTTTATAAGTTAATGGTTAAAGGTGCATCATTTATTGTTTAATAAATTTATTCTAACGATAATAAAATTCACGTATTTCCTTACGTCAATTTTTGTAAGTGAAAAATAGGATACTGTAACATTAAAAATGACATACTTCTAAAATAATGTAACTTGCGTGAAAATTTTGTACAAAATTTGTTTCTTTTTTGTCCATAATATTTATCTTTATTCAATTGTCATAACTGTTATTTATTTCAATGTCTTCCTAATACACACATCTACCTTCGTGGTGCAGGCATTAAAGTTTTTGTGATGATTTTATTAAGAATGGCCTTCCTAAATTTATACATATTTTGTATTATTTTGAACGCTTGGTTGTTTAGAATGACTAACATTTATTAAATAATTAATTGTCAATCTTATCAAAAACAGTATTACATTATATTTTTCTATATATTTATCAATAGGAATGTAGCGTTAATAACTTAGCGATTTAATGACTAAGTATAAAACTTGATGGTTTGGGATAGCTTTATTCAGAATGGGTTACGTCACTTGGAACAATAGACACCGTACTAAAGTTGAGCAAGTTATTTGACCAACACATTAGCGTTACTTCGATTCTTTGCATAAGTAACGTCTATGTTAATCATCAATATCCCACAAAATCTCATTCACAATCACCGTTATTGCCACTGGTGTAGCAAGTTATATGGCATATCGAATCCGTAAATAATTTATTAATAAAAACAGTGTATCACACACCACAATAAATCCCTTTTTCGAAACAGTTAGTGTGTTAGTGGTCTTGTCGTTCGATTAGTCTTTCGTAATTCGAAAAACGGTGCGCGCGCGCTTCGGTCGGTCTCGGGCAGGTGACTGGCGCGCTGTTGCCGCTAGCCGTCCGTGACGGTAAAAAAACGTATCGTGGGTTTACGTATGGTTCCCATTCATTATAGGAGTTGAATGCCATGATAATAGTTTAAACAAAAATTACAAGACACTCACAGGGTTCGTTTATACGATTTACTTTTTCCAGAATCAAACTTTCAATAAAAAATATAAATAACACCAGACTATAATTTGTGAAAAATCGTTTGTAACTTTTAGAAATTTGCTTGAAAAAATTGTATAACCATATAAATTTCTTTATTGAGTTTTCACTTTTATGAATATAATAAAAATATACCTGTCGAGCCAGTTTTCTCACCCTACATAGAACTAGAATAAGTTACGGCAAAAAATCCATTACTTACAAAGGTGTCAAATTTTATTAAAATTATAATCTCATTCAATGTAAAAAGTAATACCAATAAATTCACACTACACGAATGCAAACTTATAGTTTTATGTTTTTATCATATGTATAACACCTGTATGTAACATTAGTTTTTTTATGTTTTTTATTAGTTGATTTCTTATGAAGTAAATTTTTCTTTGGAGAATAAAGATCTTTAAACCTAAACCTAACGATTATAAATTTCTGTGCTTCGGATGTATAATCACACAATCCAAAATTTAACTTAGAACATTAGAATAGAGAATTGTTGATATTTTCTGATGTTAAAAACTCGATAAAAGTAACAATTTCATCATGTCATTGAGTGATTCCAAACTTATGTTTCATTTCCAAACGCCTCTACTTTAAAAGTAGGTTTTTGATTTGTAATTATTTGTCATTAGTTAGTAATATTATTTACAATGCACAACACAAGCTCTCAACTCGAGAACGTTGTTTTTCATTGCTTTAGACCATTTTTATATCATATGAGGGAAATTTATTTTTGTTTAAAGAAACTAAGAATAAAAATAAACATAAGTTAAAATACTTTTTTGCAGTTATAACGTTATAAGTATAGTATTATAGGTAGTAATTTATTGCCAACAATCTGGATTTCAATAACAGCTATGTGTCGCTGTTTTTACTAAGGCTTTAAAGTCGAACAATTACTACTTAGAACTTTGTATTTTACAGTACCATTAACGTATGACATGTGACACACAGCTATTTGCAACAAATAACCTTTTATAATAAAACAACGCGAAGTTTATCTAGATATATGCGATAAACGACCACTAATCACGATTTCTCTAAAACTATTACACTCTATTGACTTACTGGTGATGTATACGTTCACTCAGAAGGAATTTCCCCATATTCCTATAGGACTGTTCCGAAGAAAAAGGGATGACACTGAATTATGTTGTACATTTTTACGAAGAGGATCTGTATGTTAAATTTATAGCGAGACACGTATGAATGACTTATCATTATAGTTGTTCGAAAAATTTCGAGGATGTATTCATATCTTACCCACACCCGATAGTGTTTACGTCTGACGTATTTATACGTCCCGCTCGGTTAACATTCAGATAACTTATATGTTGCCAGCATTCTAACAATATTATTATTTGCAATGCATAAAAACATTATCTTAACAAGCATATCTAGAAAGTGACTTATCTGATTATATGATATACAGTATCTTACATAAATGCATCAGTAGGTAAGAATTGCATATCAAATTTAATATTTATAAGATTACATATTATCTAATAAAGTATTGTTATCGAAATTTTCGTTTAAAGACTGCTGTTTTGTCCATTTAAAATGACGCAAATTGTTTGTACAAGGCAACGATAATTTTTTACTAATAAATTGGAAGTATAAAATTTTTGTAAAAATTAATATTTTCTTAGATTTTAACGACAGTGTTTTTGATATATGTAAATCCATAATAAAAAAACCTCGTTAAGTACATCCTTCTCCAAGTTTTAAATGTCTCACGTACGTTTACTGTAGGACAAGTTAATCCTATGAATTTGTACATATTCAAGTTGTTTATTGTATAAAGCCTAATAATATAATTTTAGAATATGTAAAAAATTATACTTTTTTATTATTTTTATGAATAAACTAGACACCACAATTGTCCATTACTAAAAGTGTAATTAATTAGGTAATTAAATAAAACAATGACGCAATTACGCTCTCTCTTAAAAAGAACGACTATAAATTTGATATGCGTGATACGAAATATTATGTAATAATTGTATTTGTAATTATTTAAAAAATATTAATGGACTCCGCGGAAAGGTAAAGTATATAACCCAAACTATGAATAGATATTATAAAATGTGTACACAATATGTATAAGATATGTGTCTTTATTTAAGTCGGATACAACTGTAGATAAGCTTTATGGAATACAGTGTTAGTAGATAAGTAACTCTTTTGTAAAATACTTGAAAGCACTTTACAGTTGCTCCAAAACTTTGGTTATTTATTCTAAACAAAATAAGTTATTTATATGCAACTTTAACTGTTTATCAGGGGTGGAAGGTGATACTTTCTTCAAATTAAATCTACTACTAACTTCCTTAAGAGGGAAATTTAAAGAAATATCAATTTTCACAGTACCGTCGCATAACATATATATCGAATAACATTCTGGATATCCGTAATCATATTATTTTATACAGCAAAAACATCAAAAAACTCATCCTTAATACAAGAAAAAAAAACAAACTTCTAATTTCTCATTTAAGAGTGAAGAAGATTTTTATATCATTTGCCGGATTTGTCGGATCGATGAATCATTTGTCGGGATGATCATACGCATTTTTAATAAGATACCCGAATCACTATTGTTTTTGCCTCCACATAGTTTTAAAAAATATGTTAAAAATGTCCTATTACAAAAGGCATATGATAATGTTGAAGATTTAAGCGACAAAGATGTTTGGACTTGATTCTAGTCGCACATGAAAGCTAAACACATTGTAATCTACAAAAACTATATTAAAAGGAGTAACCGTTGAGTTTCTTGCCGGTATCTTCTCAGCCGAATCAACTTTCCGAACCGGCGGTAGATTTAATACCATCGGACAGACTAAAGACAATTCCAAAATGCTTTTTGAGCCTACTTGAATACAGAATATTTTCATTATGATTAAATTTTTTTCGAGATTTATTATTTAAATAAATCAAAAATCACATTGTATTCTTAAAAAAAAATTAAGAAGCCGGTTCAGCGGTTGAGGCATAAAAACGTATCCCACAAACAGGGTGTTTTGTATACGCCGATGCTCCGTAAATATATATCTATACATAGTGACTGTCTACATTAGCCCAGTGTTTGGCTATCAGTAGCAGCCCATTAACGTCCCACTGCTGGGTACAGGCCTCTTCACTCCGAGGAGCGAGGGTTTATAGAGTATAGACCCACCACGCTACTCCATCGCGGATTGGCATAGTGCACAAGTGAACTCTCTATTCCTTCACTTTCATAGTCCGATGTGACGGGAATCCGACACGACCAGAGAGAAATCAGGCGCAGGACCGAAGGCTTAACGTTTTCCAGAGGCAAGAGGGTGGATCACACCGCCAACTTCCCAATTTCGGGTAAATATTGAGAAAATCTTAATAGAAAACTCAATATTGATTTTTTTATTGACTCGACCCGGGACTCGAACCCAAGACCTCATGTTTGTAGTCGAACATGCTAACCACTAGACCAACGAGGCAGTTAGTTTGGCTATATTTCAAGATTGCGAATCATTTTAGGATTTAGAAAAGTGAGAGGGATTTGATGATCTAAAACCATATCCACATTGTTGCCTATTCAATGAAATCAGTTTGAATACATTTGGTTAGATGGTTTCAAAGCCTGCAACGGACGTACGTTGAAATGTTTGTTTTTTATAAGATTACAATTATTATATAGGGTCTACCGCGACACTTTTATTAACGTAAACACTCCCACATTCCACCACGCACCTAATGGTAATGAGTTTAATTGATTATATAATTACATGTAATAAAAATAGGAAGTATATCATATAATAAACGCGTAGGAAGACAACATTTAACACGACTTGATATAGCTCTGTGTAAAACAAATTATCTTTTGTTATTTTCTAATTTTTGACATAACTTTAAGGGTCCTGCAGCATAGAAATTTCAGTAGAAAACAATCTTGCAATACATCAGCATGGAACATTCTTAACTGAACTGAATAACTATGCTTGAAACTAGTTGCAGTCACTGACTGACCACTCTTAATTGGATTAGTCAGAGCAACAAAAGTAAGTTATTTTGCTTTGGTTTGGTGGGTGGTAGAAATAGAAAAATTTAAATACTATTACAAACTTAAAAGTTTTTTTCCACAAAAATCTTTACCAGATCAACAACAAAAATTGTGAAAATGTTTTAAGTAGACAAAGTAATGCATGGAAGAACTTGTATGCTAATTCTTTACCATACAATGGAGATTTTTCTTCAACTACGTCCACATATCTAAACTAATATTAAAAAGTGGAAACATTTGTGTTTTGTGTATGTATGTTTGTAAGGTTTTCACAAAAACTACTGGACCGACTTAAAAAAATTTTTCACCATTAAAATGTTCCATTTTCACTGAGCGATATTACATTCTAAACAAAAATATAGATCCCTAATAAAAATGCATTAATGTAACCCAAGGTGTCAAATATTAGTCACAAAACATCTGTCATGCGCTGCGGAAACTATTGATGATAGAACAAAAAATTGTTATACAATATTATACGTAACGTATTGATATCTACAAAAAAGTACATGTTACCATATGTCCAATTACTGTAGTTATGGCACTATGACTATTTTTTTTTTACTTAATAAAATTGCCGAAAATAATGAAGCCATATTATTCATACTCTCTATTAATCCTAATTCGTAAAGTACTTTTTAAATAATTAAAATCGGCCATTCCATTCAAAGGATGTAACGAATTTAAAAATGTCAATCTAAAGAAAATTGTAGCGACCATTATAACTGAGCCTGCGACTGGTGAGTTAGCTCATATTCCAAGGATACCAATTTTACCCACCGATACACCTACGAGTATACTGTTTTCACTTTTATCAAGCTAAGAAGCATCAAAAATTCTTTCATTACCATCTCGAAATCAAGAATTTTTCAATACCAGTAGAGTATTTTTAAATTTGCTTATGTCGGACATTCTAAGTAAATGATGTTGCTGATTTAAAAATGTATTAGTTAAATATATATTCTTTGTTAAGTAAAATCGGCATATTGATTAGATCATGAATGTAAGTGTGTACCTAATAATCTGAAAGGAAGTAATTAAAAATAGTGAAATAAAACTTTTACGTTAACGAAAATAAAGATATAGTCCGACTTATTAGACTTTCTACGAAATTGGTATCTACACGAGTGAAACCGTAAGTCATTGCTAATTTAATATACATTTCCTATATTTATTTTATTACTGTTTAAATTTTCCTTCACCAGTTAGCAGATCTTAAACACTGAAACATATGTACTAGGAGTGATTTTAAAGAAACTAATAGCTGATATTATAAGAAAGAACTATATATTTTAGCCTTTAGAGACCAAATCAAAATATTTAACCAGCTTAATCAAAAGAGTTTTGTTAAATTGGATCTTATACTTGAATCAGATTAGGCCACAGAGAATCTCAACCAGTGTAATACTCGAACATAATAAATACACGTTCTCTAAGGTATATATCCAAAGCAGCGTGATGAAATAAATATTATATTTGTTATGATAAATGCATGATAGTTATGATGAAAGTAGGATATTGATATATTACAACAATCAATAGCTTATGAACATATACCGCCATCTATTGGAAACTGGAGCAAAGCGTTGGCCAAGCGAAGCTTAGCTCTCCGACATAAACCATAAACTGTTAACTGTACAGCGCCATCTAGGGTGGGACAGTAGTAAATATGCAAGCGAGGCGAATACAGCAATATCGATATTATTAATCGATACGACGACTTACCATAATCGTCTGCTATGATTGCGTGGACAAATAAAGTATCTAATTAATTTATTCATATTTTTAAAATATTATGACTCTATTTGTTAGCATCACATCACTTATTTATTAAATATATATAAACAGATGGCTTCGTTTCGTATTATTCATAGTATAAATTTACTTTATAATAAAAATTGGTGTGAAGATGATCAATAGACATATGCAAAAATGTAAATGTTATATAAACACATTATACACCATATGGAATAGAAGCAAAATTAATATGTCTTTATAACTTGCATCTCTTTCAATTCCTATTTTCGGTTCACACTCAAGATCGTTAATAAAATAATTTAGAAATCAATAACTAGACTCGTAATACAAGATTATATAATAGTAATGTATTATTTATTTCTTTATCACTTAATGCACACAAAAAAGGAAAATCTTATAGATATAAAACAGTTACCATATGCAAAAGTGTACAAAGGCGGCCTTATCGCTTTGGAGCGATCTCCTCCAGCCAACCTTTAAATTTTAGAAAACAATGATATCATAGGATAATATTTTGTTATCCGATTATGATAAAAGTGAAGTTCCAAGAAAATCTTTTAAAAATTTGGAACTTCAGAAGGTTCAAACAGTTACTAACATATTAGATGAACTTACAAGGCTGAACTCAGTCGTTCATATAATACAAAGACCTATCCATAAGGTTATAAATAAATTCAAGCGTAAACGCAGATATTTCAATTTAATGAAAAAACATCATAAAATCATTCTATAACTGTTTAGAATTTTGTTTACAGACAAGTTGTTATGCACGAGGATTTTGCGTAACGTTGATATAGGAATTTTTGGCACTTTGATCAATTCCACTGATAAGCATAAATCTCAGTCAGTGAATCCAAATACTGTAGCTATAATAATTTAGAAGAAAAATTACTGATATAAGGAATCATAGAAAGGAAGTAATTCTAAAATAATTCTCCTAATATGTTTAATCGTGGTATATAAATCCTTACTTAATACTTTTTTTAGTTTTATCATAAAAAATGTATGTCGTCTGTTTAAAATTACTGTCTTAATCTGAACGTTAACAAGAGGTAGGTCAAAAAATGCCAAAATCATCTTTACGTAGTTGACGAATGAAGTCTAAATAATCTTTTATTTTGACTACAAGACCATGGAAAAAATTAACCTGTGAAATGAATCAAAGTGAATAACACTTAGAAGGCTGTACTATATCATAAAATAACTTTGTGCGGTACAGGTGAGCAGTACATAATTATCTTTTTATTCCTAACATTTTTATTTGTTACCATTTATAATGTACGACTATAAGTTACATCATAACATTATATCAACAAAAAAAGTTGCCGTATATAAATATATGATTTTACAGTAATTATCATTTTCTCTATCGCTCGAAATTATAGCATTCTAAGTTATTTTATGATATAGTACTAGCCTTCTAAGCGTTATTCATGTCGGTTCATTTCAGTGGCAAATTTTTTCCATAGGCTTGTAGTCTACATGAAATAAGTCTATATTATCTTGTGTTAAAAACTCATTTTTCAATAGGCAAAAATGCCACACAAAATGTTATTAGGCCATATATCAGCGTTGATCATACCAATATAATGGTTTGTTTAGTAGATTTAAAGGTTTTCTCTAATTTTCAAACTGTCCTCCTGTAAAAATAGCTATTGTGTGCCAATATTTTTATAAAGCAGCCATTGGTTGAGTTACCATTTCAACCTTTTCAAGTTATGCAGCTAAGTAGTGGAGATATTGCAGAAAGTGTTATCGTAAGGGTGTGCGGGTGGCGTGGGTGCAACATCTGTTCCACGGCCTTGCGCTGTGCGCCTACACCCTTATCCGCCTACTCACAGGTTGGTAAATTCTTACTGACGTCATTTTCCTGTCATTTTGATAGTAAATTAGTAATATCGAACGGGTTTTTGGAAATATGTTATTTCCGAGGATTTATAACTTTTTTAAGTCATTTTTAATACCTATTACTAGTTCACTCTTTCCCTATACGAATCTTTTAAATTAATTTTGAAATGTTTTAAACTTGATATTAATATAGTTTCTTTTAATCTTTTAATTCAAATAGTTTCTTTATATTGCTGGCAAGTTACCTTTTGAATATCTCACACGAGTGTGAGTGATGGATGATACAATCTTCGATGAAAGTGTACTAACTTGTTTATGGTTTTTACATACAACGCCATCGTAGCGGACTCGAAAATTTGTTATTGGTATACGTCATTGCTGTCCACAAACTGTCCAGACAATTAAAAAAAAACTATATTTTGTAACTGCATGCATGTAACCAAGACCTTTTCTATCGAACTCGCACCATTATGCCAGCACGGTGAGGCTCGTCCTTTTAGTTTAAAACAAAAGCGTCACTTGCAAAATCGATATGTTTAATAGTTACCTATGTAAAGATACTTTATATTCAATTGCTGTAGAATTTACATTGACTCCTTAGATACACTATAAATTTTAAGAATGACATTGATAAATAGGTATCAGTATAATGTTTCAATAACTCTGAACCGGTATTGAGTTATTTTTCTAACCTAGCAGCAGTTTTGTTGAAATTTACTCCTCCCTTTAGACATATAGATATAAAGATGAAATCATGCTTGAGAAGGATATCTATTGATGTAATATATAAGACATATTAGCAAATATATGCAACAGCTGGTATTGTTTTAGCAAACGCGATTCGGCCGTCGACCCCCGACCCGGCTAACTGTTCGTTACGGCCACTATTTGTTTGTTTGTCGATACTACACTGTATTCCTCTTCAATTATTGCGGTATAAGACATTTTATATAAATACATATATTAGTAAAATTTACAATAACAATCAAGAAACATTATTTGCTAATTAACTACACTCAGGTTTATACCAGTTATACTAATTAGTATAAAACAGAGAAAATGCCAATTATAATACATTGAAAAATCGAAATATGGAAAAAAGTGGCATTTATTTAAAAGAAAATCTCAGTTTTATAGCTTAGCTTCATAATTTTAGAATATACGGCCAGTGAGTTCAGAATGGGGTAAAGTGTAGAAAACTCTAATAAATTGATAACACTCTTTCAGGGTAAGAAAAAATGTTATAAATACATTAAAGTGAATCAGCAAGAAAATATTAGATTTTCTGTATTTCTTATAAGGTCTCTCTCGAAAGTGCCTGAGTATTTTGTCAGATTCAGCTATGTGAGCTGAAATAAATTATCTACACGCGATTAAACCTGGTGACCTCCTTTTTTTAACAATTTTATACAAGAAATCAACAATATTGTACATATAACAAGTTAATAGAAACGACGCAGTGCCAATGTCTAAAAGCGGTCAATTTGCGCAGTTAGATCATTATTGCTACTCGTTAGCTTAAAGACATTGCTGCGATGCAAAGAAGATTTTATTATTTTATCATATTCATCATTTACTATACATTAGCCTTGAACTAATGCAATGTTGAAAAATATCATGGCTATTAGAGTCTAAAAGAAACATGGACCTACATAATAACTATATATAACTAGTCGATGTTTTTTTTTGTGTAACTCATAGAACATGTATTAACCAATAGAGATTAATCATTTCTCATGTCGCTCAAGTTAAATCTATATATTTTCGTAAGGTATAAAGTTTTCACATTCTTAGTAATCGAAAGCGAGGGTAGCTCTGTCATTGGGTAGATTTTCACAACTAAACTAATAAAATCAAATTCATTAAAATTATTAATATAAATTTGGTCATGAGAATGAAAAAGGTAAAAAGTTAGATATTTTGGGTTAAATTAAACGGGGAAGACATGACAATAACTAAATCGGTAACACGCAATTTAATAGAAGAGACTATATAATCGTTAAAAGTATATAGTGTTAATTATTTTGATTATTTTGGTTTTAATAAAACCAAAATAACTCTTCAAGGGCATATAATATAACAACCGTATTGCATATAACATCTATATAATATAAGGTTGCACAAACAATCGCAAATAAGCTATGAATAAACATATCTGTATTAATTTACATGACATCACTTAAAAGGAGTTATTACCGTATACAGGAGGATTGAGAAATATAATGAAGGTCTTTTATTTTATATATATAATAAATTCAAAAGGTAAAAAGTGTAAATATGACGTTTCCCAAGAATATAAGCCCAATGAAAGGAATAAAAGTATTATTGGGCAAAAGACGCTAAGTCGCTAAGGCGTGTAGGGTACATAAATGCCGTTTAAAATGCTTCAATAAATAAATTTTAATAGTGCGTAGGTCGTTTGTATACAAGTGACAGTATTAAGAGACATATATGTTTAACAATACACAAATTATAATATTAATAAGAAACGCTTAGCATTTAGGAATTATTCATAAAATAACGCTTCTAGCATTTCAATGCATTTTGTATTGCTGCAAAGCCAAGAGAGACAAGGTCGAGCACTTGGAACTTTACCAGTCAATTTGAATTTGCTACATGAAATTAGTTTAAAATTGCGACCAAAATCATTTGTATACCGAAAAAAAAAACTTCATTCTTTGTTTTGGAATTAGTACACCTTACGATTTAAAGAAGAAAGCCTTCTTAAGAATTGAAACCACTTTCAATGCACCCAAGTTATTTAAAACGGACAAATGATTAAGAAAATAACTTAAGGTACACATTTTTTGCTCCAAAAAAATAATATATATATATATATATATATATATATATGCATATATATATATATATACATATATATATATACATATACATACATATATATTACATTGTATATATATTATCTTTTTTAGTATTTCACTTACAAACATTATTTCTCTCTTATCAAAAATGGGTAATAGAATAAAATTCCCGAACAAATTCTTAGAGCAACTGGGATGTACAGGTTATAATATTATAAGCAAAAGATGGCCACGTTCATAGAAGTAGTCATTACCGTATGTTTAGGAACAGGGGGATATATAAATCTTTTCCTCGTTTAGTTTCCTACAGTTAATCACATCCGATATACTTACCATAAATGTATTTCACATAAAAGGTGAAATCTCAACGTATATTTAGCAAGAAAATAAATCAAGCCCTTAATGTCAATCACTTATTATCAGGCTGCATACCGTTCCACCTTGCTTAGACGTTTATAATAAGATAAGATCGATACATCCTGATAACACACTGTATATATAACCATATAAGGTTCTCTGTAAGTGTGCCAACCCACGCGGTCGTTCAATACCATATTAATAGTTCGTTATTTTTTTACGTTCACAGCAAACTGTCAGCTTTCTGTAGGTTACTGGTTAAAAAGGAAGTGCATAATAAATAAGAAGTATTAAATATAAGTTAAACTGTAACTTGCAAAGTGTATATCAGTTTGAAAATGAAAAATATTTGTACACTTTAATCGATAAAATAAGTTTAAGTATGCAATAACGCCGTGTATTTCAAGAAGTAATTGACATATTGAAAAATGTTCTTACATTGCCGATCAGGAAGGAGTTAAAAAAATGGAAGTAATTCCTATTATTCCAATAAAAAAAATCTATGTTTATTAGTATAAATGTCGTCAAAGCATTGAAATTTCTAAAATATAACAGTTTAATTAGAGTAAGCAGTAAATTTGCAACCTTAAAATGATACTTTGAATGATAATGAAAAAAAGATAGAGTTTGTACTACTTCATCTTCTGTGAAGACACATTGTGATCAATGAAAGTAATAAAGAATTTTGAACTACTTTGTTTTTAACTAATTTTAACGTAAAAAGGCGTAAAGTAAATCAAAAAGGGGGTGGCTGGTAGCCGCTGGAGCCAGGCGGCGCAAGATCGGGCCTTGTGGACGTCATTACGTGAGACCTATGTCCAGCAGTGGAAATCCATCGGTTGAAGCGACGACGACGACGACAAAATCAAAAAGCAAACAATAATTGTACATTCAATCAGTAATAGACACAAGAGTAACAATTATCATTTTATTTGCACTTGCACTTTTAGTTTAATTTGTATTAAAATGTTGGCTTATTTGCAATGTTATGTTGAGCCAATATGTTCGCTACATAGTTCACAAGGCATGAGGTCACTTCCCCTCCGACTCTTGCATTATCTCAAACGAAAGCAAAACGATCTGTCGATTATGAACAATATGACATGACGCCATGTCTGACTCATTGCTTTTGGACGTTGTTAATCATTCTTTCGCGACTTGGAATTGACTGGCATAACTTAGAATGAATATCTCAATATTTAAAAGCCCAGTTTATATCATTAGATATTTGGAGAAAAAATTAAAACGAAAGAGTTGTCAAAAAATGTCTTTCTGTCTAGCTATATCAATGAACAGTCAGGTTGAAATTATGCTTACGCAGCCTGTTGAGAAAAGAGATCAGAGAAAAGGGATATGAATAAACAAAGCGCAATTAATGTAATTTTTCTCGCAGTATGAAGTAAAGCAATAAAAAACATGAAACTTCTGTCTGCATAATAAAGAAGGATCGGGTAACTAAATATTTATATTAAGAAATGACATTGAAACCTTTATTTGTCGAGGAAGTGTGTGGCACTCACATAAAACAGAGACTGTCTTTCAATGTGAATATTACACACTAATATTTTGTTTTATTCAAGTTAATACGAAAACAAAGAAATGACTAGAAAACTACTTTCCTCATTATAAATTCTAAAACCATACACTACAATGACACCGGAACAATACTGCTATTGGAAAGAGAGGTAAATACGTTATATAATATAAAAGAATGAGAGGAAAAGTGAAGTTGGAGCTTTCAAACTTCAATGTAAGGCCTGAGGTATTTTTCTCAGCTGTTGTAAAAAGATTAATTTAAATTTACATATCACACTTGCAGAGGTCGTGGGTACAAACACAACTGTATTTACAAATTTTTCTGAGTCAAGACTGGTGTGAGACTTCGGCCGTGGCTAGCTTATCAGCAAAGACATGACGCCAAGCAATGTTCCAGTAAAAATTAAAAAAGTTCCGGTACAATGCTGTCTAGAAACTCTAGGAGATAAATTACCTTTTACCAGTACTAAAAAATGCGTACCTCTAAAGGTTAAAATATCAAGGTAGTTTCAAATGCGAATATCCTGCACGTATAAACACGATGTTTTTGTCACAATCAGTGATATGAATGCGAGATATGTGTGTCATGGCAAATAAGACTATTCCATATAATACTTAAAGCGGCCTATAGTTTTAAAAAAAACAATCTTTAGGACGACATGGTTGTAATAAACTAGATACTAGTCTATTCACATAACTTTATCTTTCCCCTGTTTAAAGTTCATTGGGTGCTAAAGAAAAACATAATAGTATCCTTTAGATTGCATTGCAATTCTATTTAGAAATATAATCTCATACACAATAATTTTATAATATGTATAACTTTACTTTCTTGCTTAGAATACAAGCAACAGTAAGGCAATGATTGCTTTTTAGCATTCTTTTGTCTTCATGCCCATTACTGCATGAATATGAATAATGTAAGTAAGAGCCATCTGTGACGTAAGCGAGCTGAAATTTATTCTACATTTTTTCATTTCAAACGATGCCATTTTAAACAATTTGTATTTAGTGTGAAAGTAACGGATTTTTTACATTTCCACCACTTTATATAAAGCTAAAACATTTTAACCAAGTCACAAAAATCTTTAACTTTTTTTTATTCTGCAATGCATTAAAATTTGCCAAATGTGCATTTAATTCTGGTTCTAAATTCTGTCACTGAATATAAACTTTTAGATCATTTTGCCAGCGGCGCTATCCTAAATAATATATTACATAAGACTATTACAAATTAAGTAAAAGTTCTCTTTATGCATTGAGATTATGTGTCTACAATTTAAGAGTGTTTTGAATTTGAAAAGCAAGACCAAAATGAAATTATTTATGCCTTAACGATAATAAAATTTCATATTATCGATGACACCACAAAATAAACGATATAATAACACATATAATAAAACGTTGTTATTATATTTTTTATGGCTGACAGTTTGACTTGTCCTCTCACTTGATGGTAAGTGATGATACAGTCTAAGATGGAAGCGCGCTAATCTGGGAAGAGGCGACATACCCCTTACGGTTTCTAGACAGCATCGTACCGAAACACTAATCTCTTTGTTTTGGTGGTACGTCTTCGCTGGTAGGGTGGTAACTAGCCTCGACCGAAGCCTTCCATCAGACCAGACTCAGACAAATTAGAAAATACAATTTCCTAAAGTCGTCCTACCGGGGATCGAACCCGGAACCTCTGCTAGCAAGGCGAGTACTAGTACCACTGAGCCAGCGGGGCGTCAAAACTCTATATACTATATACGTTATAAACTGTAACTGAAAATCCTGAATAAATTTTGAAACTATCTTACGAGTACAACGAATTTGAAACCAGAATTTTAGAGCATAGTTGAAAGAGAAAATGTATACAGTCTTCGACACGTATTTATTAATTTTAAACAGATACTTTTGATGCAATACACTGGATGGCATTCTTTTAAAACGATGATTTATTTATTATTAACAAGTCATATATATTTCAACGGAAAGCTTTTATAATAAATAGGTTACATATTTTCCATAAAATAGCAAACGTAAAAGATCATGATATTTTTATAATGGCCCACAAAAAATAGAATAAATAAATCATTATACCGTACTTATTCCGAAGATATAATTAAAAATAATAATTTTAGTTAAGGACACAACAATATCCAGAATAGTCTCATTTCTTTTGTTAAAATGTCATAAGCAAATAGACAAAAATGACGCTGTAGCACAACAAAATGTCAACAAGTCATTGCTAAATTTAAATAAAATGACTCCCTGATAAAATTAGCTATTTCCAATTATGTCACTACTATTCCAAAGCAACGATATGTGAAAGAGAACAAGCCTATCTGATAAAACATTATTTAGGAAATATTCTTGAACTTTATCAAAACATAACACCTCCTATTAATGTCGAGGTCGTATTCACCTATGCTCCAGTTACAGACGACATTGCGTTAATCAATAACAGAATTAGTATACTATCTTTTGGCATTGCGAAGGTCTTTCGACTGATTTATCTTTATAAATCAACTATCGAGTTCAGATAAGTTGTAACGTAATATCGATAAAGCAGGTTATCATGAATTATTTGTTTATCATTTATTACGTGGTTGGAAATTAAGTGAAATCTGAAGAGTGATAAACTCTACGATTGGAGATTCAATTTGACCATAGCAATATGAGATACAGAAATTGCTATTATTATATTAATTATTATTTTGGATTTATGGCTTTTTCCTGTGCCACACTGATTATATTAATAATACTTCAAGTAAATATTAAAAAAGGTCTTGATAAAACCCTGTACCTTATTACAAGATGTCTTTGGATTAGTGTTGAATATAATATATAGGTTTAAACCAATGGTTTTCCGCGTGATTTCAAATCGCGTTATTTTTATTGCCGACAGGCTAGCGTTTGACTATTATCAAATGGCAACTGATGATACCGTCTAAGATGGAAGCGTGCTAAGTTGGTAAAAGAAAATAAACTTGTTATGGTTTCTACACAGCATCATACCGGAAAACAAATTTCTTGCTTGGCGGTACGTTATTGCTGGCAGGGTAGCAACTAGCCGCAGCCGAAGCCTTCCACAAGTCCAGCCTCAGATAAATTATAACATGCAATTTCCTAAAATCGCCTCACCGAGATCAAACCTAGCAAAACCTACCTCTGCTAGCAAAGCGAGTAGTCGCACAATTGCACCAGCGTGGTCGTTACACAAAGGTTTTGTAACAATATTGTTAGAACATCGAAACCTCAATTTAATCGAAATAATAAAATTGTAGTATCCCAGAAGTTTATTAAACGTAAATATAAGTAATAATAAATAGAGAAATTCATTACAACGAACAATTAATACTAAGTTTTTTGAAGGCTTTAAGATAAATCGTTTCTCAATTACGCAAAAAGAGGTTCTATTACAATTCATTTAAAGATTAACCTTTGAACACAATTGCTATTTGTATAACTACATCTGATTAGAAATAACTGAATTTAAATAGACATACAATCGACAGTGGGTCAACCACGGATTAAAATTGCATGACAAACATTTACTCTGCGAAGTAATATTTGCAAAAGTGTTAAACTCTAGGTTTTTTTATTTTATATATAAAAAAAATTTAGTTTTAAGTAAAGAAATATCGATCTTCAATATCTTAAGAAATCCTTTGTAATAGAACAGCTTGAAAACTTACAGTTTTGTTTTCATTTACGGGTCTCTTCCCCATTAAAAAATACAAAGGAGGTTATCGTTTTTCGTTTTTATGTGCGTCAGTATTTTATAACGATAATAGTGGTAGATGATCATACTGGTGCTGCCAATATGTAATGCTAATACAGAAAAAATAAATTCGAATTCGTAACCTCCTTTTTGAAATCTGTTAATAATATTGTACCATCTTTTATAAACCTAAATAATGTCTCCCGATAAAGCTTAAGAATATAACACAAAATGTTACTGACCTGGAAGTGTAAGATGATGGTCCAAATTAAGCCTAGGGTGAGTTTCGGATTTCCATCTACGATATCCTCGGCCCTGATGTTGACGAGCTTTATCTTCTTATAACGGAGGAAGTCCAGTGCCATTTGTACGTTCTGGAGCATGTGAAATCGCATTCGGCCTCGTTCGCGCGGCTGGAAATTAGGAAATTGTTGATATATAGTCTATATAAATAAATATTAATACTTGTGTATTTCTAAACAATTCTTTCGATTAACATAAAAATTTCTGCCGTTATTGTCGGCAGCTTGAAAACAACGTATGGTATGTAAACGCACGAGTCGTTATTATAGTGCAGCATTGTAAAGAATACCAAATCATTAATAAGTTATTCTATCTGATTTCAATTTTATGAAATAAAATATCATTAAAAATTCTTGTTTGTTAAGATTCCTGGATTCCCGAGACCTCAAATTGTATTCTTAAGTCTATAAAATAATAATTGTTTTGGGAACGCAAAGAATAATTTAAACCATATTTTACTTAATTCTTTTTTCTTGCTATAACTTTATTTTAGTTAATGAAGTATGTTTCTATGATTTTTGGCCGAATAAAGATTTATTTATTTATATATTTAACCAATTATAAATAAGCTTTTTTTTATATGAAGGTAAGGAGATCTTATGTAAGAATTTATATAACATGACCTAAAAATATAATTATGTGATTTTAAAGTAAATGTTTTAATTCGAATAAATGCTGGCACTAGCGTTTCTTTTACACACCAATGTTTGTTCATCCTAGGACAATGAAACGAAAACGTCCGATGTTACAAAAATGTAACAAATCTTTTTATGGTCTCATATTTATCATATAGGTTGAAATCTTATCGACATTCAATGTTTTAAGAAACAAAAAATTATTTTTTGCCATGAAGAAATATTTTTAAATTACGTTTAACTATAGCTGAAATCCATAGGTGCATGATAATAAGTAATAACATAAATCATTCTTCGCAGCTGATCGCTATATGCCCTCGGCCTATATTAACACCTGCGGAAGGGTGAGATAGCGAATATGCTTCCTGACACACCTGCTTCCATTTATTACGAGCTATTTTTCATAGATTATAAAAAAAATATTTTTATACCCAAGAAGAGCGTATTAAATCATTTAAATCTTAGTGTTATTGCCATATATGAGGAACTGATGAATGTTACGACGTCTAATTTTCACGAACACGAGGATTTGGCCATTACCGGATGAATTACACGGATCGTAAGCATATCATATCGTCATGATCTAGTAGTTATATTTGTGAACTCTTGCTCTAAAGACTTGCGAACGAATCAAGGTAGGGCAGATAAAAAATTGCTCAGAACAAAGACAAATTTTACATGTTCCATCTTTATCCGATATGTTCTAACTGCAATTAGCGTATAGAAGTCCACGTTACACCGTCAAACATAAAATGTTGTCAATACGACTATTTCGTAATAATCATCGTTTTAGACAAATTACAAGTCATATTTTTTTAAATTAATATTATACATTAGGTAACTCAAAAAGTTCATGCGGTTTTCATTTGTTGTTTACTTATATGAACTGTATATCGCAAGCAAGATAAAGTAATGGGGTAATGTTTCATAAATTTAAAAGCAGACACTAAGAAGTATCATTAAATGTGTTAGATAAGTTTGTTTACTTTAAATAAAACTGTAAAAAATTTGGTATGTAAATATTAAGTATGGCCGTGTCAAATGCAATAGTTCGTTCTTGGTTACTTATGATCTTTTGCTACTATTAATATCAGCTATTAAAAGTGCTAAAATTACTTCACAACCCATCTTGCTTGCGATATATAGTTCATATAAATAAATGAAAAACGCACAAACTTTTTTGGTTATCTAATAATAAAATTTATTTATATGTATATTAGAGTCTAATATAACAAAATTATTAATTAGATTGTTTTATTTAAATTAAAGGCTTGATGTAATGTTACTGTGTTTCTTAAATTACAAAGGGGCACCCAAGTAATATAAAACACACAATTAAAGCAAAGATTTTTGTGACATTTCAAATGAATATAGACAGTCTATAATAGTTTTTTTTGTGGAAAAAGAGAAGAAAAATTTTACTTACGAGGTGTTCGCCAGAAAGAACCTCCAGCAGCGAAATGAGGTTGAGTCCATCGCGTAGGTCTTCGAAGAGATCGTTCACATGACGGTTCACCTGTAAAAAAAATGCAGTATAAAAATATTTTTAATTTTCAATTATTGCGGTGAAATGAACTCAGCTAGAAGACTGTTTTTCTTCAGCCGCTAAAGGAAAAAAATACTATAAACAATAATGTCAAATATAAAAGAAGCACTAGTTGAACTGATCAAGAACATAATAGATAACGTAATATTTAAGATAAACAAAATATTTTTGTTGTTATTCATTGTTATCAATACAGGGAAAACAAGAATTATAAACGAAAAATCTCATGCTATAAATTAAAAATTAAAAACTACCATTGTAAAATAAAAGTCAAGTCAACAAAGAAAAAGACGCAGAAACAACAACGCTAAAACTTAACAATGTAATAAAAATAAAATAAAAATTCATGCGTGTTACGAACTCGTTCTTTCTCATGCTAAATGAGATAGTACTGATTATTTACTCTAAGAAATTAATTAGTTATTGCAGGAAATAAATTAAACTCAAACAGCTGCCGCCTTATTATAACTGAAACAAAGCTAAAAAAAACCAAAATAACTACAATAAAACAACATCAATCCGAGCATTCCAAACTTACTTGTTGAGGTGGACAACATGGTTGATTATTGACGATCTCACATACATGTAGACGGGTATATGTCTGTCCGAGCAGCGTGAAATACGTAAAAACCTGAACATTATAACAAGTTAAAGAAAAAAGGCTAGTTCACCCAAAGATATTGAAATATTTCTAAAACAACCCTAATTTTTTATATGAAATGGGTCCTTATAATGTCAATTACATTGCTAGCAATAGAAAACAATTTAGAATGGAATTAAAAAACCACGTCTTTCCATCAATACAAGATTTTGTGGACAAAAAATTAAAATGTAGAAAAAGATGCATGTAACTTGACTTCAATCTTAACAATTTAATATTATAAAAACTTCAATAGAAAACCAGTCTTTGCGACATTGAAAAACATATACTCTGTCACACCATCGATAAATTACTAAAGCTATAGATCATCGAAATGAAAATATGAGATCACTCATAATACCCAATATTTGCGTCAGCGATAATCGTAAGGTAGAATCTTTTGAATTTATTTATTTGCGACTTAAATTAAAAACAGATTTTTTTGCAGAAGTCGCATTAAAACTATTTGATCGAAAACTTGTACAACAAAAAATCTTTACTCACCTTTAAATATTTCCAATGCTGTTCCAGATCCAAAAGTTAAGCAATGAAAATCAAACAAATAATATTCTTTACTGATGAATATGAACGTTGAAGGGAAAAATGTATCATTTTGAGGATTGTATCTATATTTTACACTGAGTAATTTTAAACAAGCAATTGATTGCAATTTTTAAGGATAAAGCATTTAGTACCGCAACAATAGTTGATGATATATAACTCCCTTTACTACTCATGTCTCAATTAAGTAATTAAATCCTTTAAATTAAGGTAACCATTTTTAAAACAAAGTAAAGTCACAAAGCTAGCTAGTGGTTTTATCAAATTTCGTTATCTATAACAGAGCATTTATTACAGCTTTATTAATAATTTCAGATACTAAGTTAGGACAAAGGTAAAGTTATTGGAAAATCTTAATTGAATCGCATGAAGTCTATACCGTGTTCAAGTAGTCCTATAAATAGAGTCCAAAACTTTGATATGGTTGCCATGATTATTAATATCATTAATTGAACATGTAATACAAATTAAACTGAAGCCAGACTACAAAAATGTATGTGAACTTGAGTAGATGAATAAAAAGTATTACGAAAATTAGAAAAATGTATATAAAAATGGTAGCTTAGACGAAATTCATAGTTCGTCAGATTTTTAAGTGAAATAAAAGTGAAAGGGTCACGAAAAATAGAATGTGTGATATTGTGTAACAAATATACTGCTTTGACATTTAATTTTAAACATTTAAGGGTAACAAGGTAATGTGTTGTGCTCCAAAGTTGTAGAGAGCTATAAGTTTAGATAAATTTGTCAGTTGAAGTTGATATATCTTTAAACAAGTAATATTTGTTATAACACAATTTGCTAAGGATTGACACGCGTTGAGCAACATCCAGGGCTTATCGTCATTTAGATTTATCTAACGGTCGACGGACAGGATTACAGCGAGGAATGTCTGTGACTCATTCCATATGATTAATAACTGCCATTAGTGCGCTGTATACGCACACAAATACATAACTTATACTAATATTAATAAGGGTGGATATTGAATATAAATAAAAGTTATCTACTGTACCGATATTTTCGGACAATACTTAAATACTTTTCGTAATGATGAATTTCATTCTTTGAAGTTATCTCATGTTGTCTTAAAAGAATCGACAATAAACAACGTTGTTTAATTGAGTTCTGCGTTAGGTTTCAAGCAAGTATTAGTTATCTTTGAGAATTAAATAACTTTGAATACTGTTTTTGATTGAAGGTTAAGTCCCATTAAAATAGACATTTCTAAATTCGTTATATCTTTTGAATGAAACGTCCGATTTTAATCATTTAAAAAGTATTTTACAGTTATGGAAACGTTCCTAAATAAAATATATCATTTAATAGGATAAGATGTGTGAATAAAATGGTTTGATTATTGTCGGTATTTTTATTAACTTTAAATGAAAAAGTGGTTATAGTGGCATAACTACAGTAGGTGGACATATAATATCGCAGACTTTTTTATAGATCTTAATACGTTATATAACATTGTAGCACATTTTTTTGTTCTATCATCAATAGTGTCTTGGGTTACAGTAATGCATTTTTATTAGAGATCTTCTAAAAAAAAATATGCTGAAATCGGTCCAGTATTTTTAGTGTAAAAACGTTACAAACGTACATTACGTACTTACGTACAAAAACTCAAATGTTTCCTCTTTATAATATTACTTTCGACATCTATTATTTGTTTCGTAACATTTTTGACATTTTTATAACTACATGGGAAAACAGAAATGGCACACCATCGGTGGGCGAAATCATGTCATCGTTATATACCACCATCTATAGCCACTACGACCACAGAATCTATAACAAAATCATAATAACACCCACTTCGTTACAAATCGGTTGCGTCACCGAATTTGATGAAGTAATTTATTCTTCTTAAATCAAACAGTAAATTCCTAGAAAACGTAACTAAGCAAATTACAATTATATAGATATCGAGACAAATATCTGAATATTTGCGTCTACTTAAATGCCTAAAATTAATAATACCAACTTGATTTAAGCTCCTAAGATTTATATTTACGAATTTTAGTCATTAAAACTACCAGCTAATGATTTCCCTGCGTCGAATGGAAGTAATTCGTTCTGCGGTTACGTGTTTAAAAAATAGAAAATATTTGATTACTTAATTATATTGTATGTATCATATAAGGTGGACGAAATGTATTTTGCTGTATTAAAATATTGAGCACTATGTTCGGCTCAAATGATTATTGCATCGTTGTTTCAACACAGCTTTGTAGGATAAAATACTTCAATCGGGAGTCTCGTCGGGATAAGCGTGAAATGATAGGTACATGACAAAATATATTAAAAAATATAACGCTGACTAAAGATGCGTCAGTTAAACAACACAATGCCTTATTAGTGCAAAGAAATAGTAAGAAATAACGTGGGCCTTTAGAAATGCCATATTTAGCCATGATTGCATAGAAGAACTTTAATCAGTGAATACTTATTTAGCATTACATGAAATATGTAATGTTTCTGATATGAAAATAAGTCTGAGCCTTACCAAACTAAGAATATTAACATAAAAAAAATTTACAGTCTCCACGAATAATAATGAGTAGTATTTTTCTTTCAAGATTATTGAAGAATTTTTTATTTTTTAAAAGGCATTGAAGTATCCAAAGAGTGACTGTTGAAATAATGGTATTTAACAGTCTGCTAGTTAGTTACCTTAGTTCCGAAAACTTCACAGCAATACTTTTAAACTTTATGACCGAGTTAAATGTAACAAAAAGCTCAGAAGATGTTCGAAGCGTGCGTCATCAGAAAACCTTCCGAGACGCAACCTTCGTTATATGTATTTCTTTTAGTATCGGTTGCTTTAAATTTACATTTTTAAACAATGCTAAACTTTTAGATAATATACTCGTATGAGCGTATTGAAAATTAACGGGTACACATATTACGATGGTGTTTGAGAGTTTTGTCGATATTTTGACCCATACCCAATATGTCGTTAAACCACGATGATTTCAGTTTTAAACAAATATATTAATCTACAGGTCTATATAATCAGTGACTAATTTCCAGATAAAAGTAACCTAAGCATAAGCATAGTTTTACCTTTAATTGTAGATTTCTTTTTACTATTTTTGAATTAAGCAGCTAGCTTAAATATTATTATTTAATGCAATACTTATTATTTGCTTATATTTGAACTTAATGCATCTCCTTTATATGTCAAACCAACATTATTTATTTATTATTATTTATACAACTTATTTATATAATCTCATCTCGTTTAAACCAAACTAACCTATCTCGAGAAATCAAACACAATAAATTCCTCCCTTTATTTAATTAAAAATGATCGACAGCAAGGGATTAGCTAATTATAAAAATGTAGTTTAACAAAATAAATTTTCTTGTATTTAGCGTGAACAAATCGTGTCTACTCGATAGTACCTTATCATAAGATAATGTCAACATCTTACATAAAGCTCCTGTAACAAAGGATCTGAGTAGGCTTCGTGCATGACGCATAAGTTAAGCATCTCATAATGTTTGGATTACATTTGACCCGGCTTACTCATGCAGAAACCTCAGAGGGCATTGTGAAACGATTATCGAGAAACAATTCAGTGAGAAACTTAAATAAGGCAATGAGACAAAGGATGTATACGCAGAGCTTATACATCCTTGGTGACCATATCCCTAACATAACTTATGCGGGTAGTGATTCGCTATGACAGTTCAATACCAGTTTTAACTATTACAATGTCCCGACATTGATCCAATCAAGACGCAAATGCGTTATGATTTGTCAATTTTGATAAGTTCGCATTTGAATAAATATTATTCTATTTTGCAAATAGTAATTTAAAGTCACACTCTCACTATAGTGTAATAGAAAGTGGCCATCAATGTAATTAATTGTAGTTTAATTATTAATTTACTTTTTTTTATTTACTGATATGGGTGAAAAATATCTACAATTATATATAAATATCTAAACTTATAATATATATTCTAATCAGATACGCAATTATTAATGTTTTAGTACACCTCAGTATTACTTATTATTAATTCATCCACATAAGTTTAAATATATTTGTTAAACTTATAGTGTATATCAATACAGTTTCAAATATTAATTCATTAATTAAATTTAGTTATACAAATAGTACTTGCTAAAAACTGTAGAGTGCCATCTATTGAAAATTCACATTAAAGGTTTTTCAGTTTTCCTTCTATATGTTTTAAGAGATTGTATAAGAAACATTTACGGCAATAAACCATTAGGATATATATAGAGAACTAAATTAAAACGATGTCAAATAGTGATTATTACTCTTGGGATTCGCCGTAAAAGTAATCCACCCCACTTGTATCGGATATACCACATCCTTTGTGCCACTTTCACTGAATAAAGAGCTACTGTTTGACTCATCAATAAATACAATCTTTGTTTATTAATTCAGATGATAAATATACTGTTCATAAAGTTGTTTTTAATGTTCTGTGGAGTGCAATATGTTAACTGGGAAATCAGAAATGACTAAGATTATAAAATACAGATGGGAAGTTTCAATGTGAATGTTGCCATCCAGAATTAAATTAACAATCAATATAAAAAATCAAGGGCAATTTCTTTTTTACCTTAATATGAAAGTCAAACTCAAAATATCTTTATTCAAGTAGGCCTATTACAGCATTTATGAATCGTCAAATATCTTTTTTTTTCATATAATATTTAAATGAATGACTGATGATAACGTTAAAGAACGACTTACAATCTAAAGTTACGAGGGTTCCTTCGCGCCCCAATCCGAGAAGAGCCCACAACAAACTCAGTCAGGTGTACTTTTTTTTATGTAATCATCATTACAATATATGTTTTAAATTTATTCTATGATGTATATAGAGCAATTAATTCACTCCCACGGTTTTTTGTCTTCTAAATATTCCTTCAAATTATAAAATGATTTCTCTATTAGCTTTCTTTTAATGAAAGATTTAAATTTCCCGATAGATATCTTTGTAACTTCTTTTGGGAGTTTGTTATAGAAACGTATACAGCTACCCTTGAATGACTTGTCAATTTTATGTAGCCTACTAGAATTAACAGCAATTTTATTTTTATTTCTTAAGTTATATGAGGTGCATTCACTTGTTTTCGTAAAAGAGGCAATATTTTTATAGACATATAACAAGTTTTCTAATATATATATACGCCGTGAACTGTAATTATTTTCAAAACATACTCATTACATAGAACGAACCCTTCTAATATTTATAGTGAGAATTAATAATTGATGAAACTGTGTTATTCAAAAAAGTGTTTCATAAACATTTAAAATTTTGAACAAATTAAATATAGCCAAATTACGACCTAATAGTAGGAAATAAAAAAAAACAATCTTATGAAAGAAAAAAGTAGGATCCAACTTTCAGAAAACCACAATTTCTCTTTGTTTTAAGAGGGAAAATTCGGCAAAAATGAAAATGTACCATCAAAATAACTTTAAGTAGTTTGGGGGTGCATCGCGGTCTAATACTGTGACAGGGAATTTTTATATATACAGATATACAAAGATGTACCGTCAATGAATAATAAGCGATAAAATTATTTCAAACAACTAACAAACGTTCGTTATTTACAATTGGCAGACAAAGGTATCTTTTATTTATTAACCTCCGCCGTTCGTTGCACCTTCAACACTTCGAACCTTAATAAACAAATAAACTTTGCATTTAGTAAGAGACAGTAAAATGAGTAATAATTTCAGGGAGCTTTTACTTCCATTGTACAACAATGATAATACTAAAAAAGCGCGACTTTAGGGTGTCAGCTTCCTTCTGATAAGAATCCACAACAAATCAAGTCTGGTTATTCTTCAAACCAATGTTTATTATATAGCTATATTACGTCACACAATAAAATATGAATTATAAGTGTGAAATTTCAATTAGATTTTAAAATATGTCATAGATTTTTTAAAATATAAAATTAGCTGTTCCCGCAACGTTTAGCTTTGCTTAGCTTCCGATTCCGAGGAAATATAGGGAAACTAGTCCTTAGTGAGTATATCAGTCGCGAAAGGAATATGTATGCTGATATTTCGTGTCCTCCGGGCGAATGGTTTTTGAGATCTCATGATGGGTCAGTAAGTAATCGTTCTTCCTTTATATATCTCGATGCCAAGGGAATATGGAAACACCCGTTCTCAGATCGTAACATTAGTATATAGATGAACTATCCATGCAAATTCGTGATGTAGAGGAGTTATAATAAGAAGGTAGGCATTAACCTATATCATGTTCAACAACTGATTAATTAATGGATTCAAAGATCCTTCTACAATAACTACCTTCCATCTACGTATAGGAAAACTGATGAAGTACTATAATTAATATTAGCCGCAGGGAAAATGAAAGTTACACATCCACTTTGTTGGTTCAGTTATAAGACACGCACGACCTATAGATTAAGTAAAAATATCGAAGTCGTATTAATCATGACTGAAGTAGGAGAATTAATCTACTATAGAACAATGGCGGACTCTTAAAATCTAATGGCGAAACGTTGTTAGTTTTAAAAAGTCTTAAATAACATAATTTCAACTCAACACCTACTTAAAAACTACAACGAATGAATGAAAAATATTTTAATGTCGACTGAAAATTTGAACAAGATTTAAATAATATAGGAAGATATACTAACATAGATCTTCCTTAATAAATAACATTGAGGGACGTTATTTCTAAAATTTAACTTTTCTTTGAAATTATCCAATAGAAATGTCTCTAACCGATAATATTAAAAAGACAATAATGCGAAGATAATTTTAGTTAGAGAATAAAAAAGCAAGGGAGTGAATGGCTCTATCTAAATAGAATAAACATAAATATATTGTTATGGTGAAGATAAAAAGTAACACCCGACCGAGTTTATTGTGGGCTCTTTCCAGAACAGGACGCGAGGGAACCCTTGTAACTTTAGATTGTAACTCTTTACATACATACATACATAGCATCACGCCTCATTCCCATAGGGGTAGGCAGAGACAACATCCTTCCACTTGCCACGATCCTTGCATATCTCCTTCGCTTCTTTCAATCTCATTAAACCTTTCATACNTCAATTGCTTTCGTATCAAACTTCACCTTCCAAACGTTATAATTGTTTACAATTGTTTCGAATAAAGTTTAGAATAATCATTATTCCAGTCACAAAAGCACGGTCAGCTCACGAAGTGACCATCACGGTGTCAATATATTTGTTTGACATCTAATGCTGCCGCTGTTGTTTAAAAGGACATGTTTATATTACAAATGGGATATCCCTATGATGTCTAAAAGGACAGTGACATAATAATGTGATGTCATTAGTAGTGTACAATGTTCTTCAAATCCATTTTAGGCAAACTAAATAAACATTAGCAACAAGTGTTATACAGAAGTAACTGTTGCCCGTATAACCAATCCTCAATCCCCTTGTAATTTAGGGAAATCCGTAGTGACCGTCTACATTGCGAAAGGAGTCATTTAAAAAGTTCTCGTGATAAGTGGGCGAGTGGATTTAATGGTGCAACTATATAACTATCTTCGTATTATTGCTGTATTAGTAAAGAAACCGGTTTGGGGTACATCGATTGGAAGGTTTCAAAGGCTATCATTATAACGCAGACAAGTATAAACATTTTTTTGTGTTATATACAAAGTTATATACATACTGTTGTACCTAGAACTGAAGACGATAAAAAAATATTTGTATTTTGTTTAAAGACACGTAGTTGTTTACTAAGTGTAACCAGCCACTAACTCTTTCAATATTTTCAGCCTAGGTAAATAGCACCTTACAAACCCCTGAATTTTTCCTGCTGGGAATCGCACCCGGAACACGTGCTAGCAAATTGAGTAATGATATGCACTAACGGGCCGATACGAAGCGAACTGTCAAAATTTAAATATGTTCACATGCAAGTTTTTATTTTTTTTTTTTTTTTTNCTTAGAGATCTTTTTAATTTAGAGACATTCACATCATTACTTGCACAATGAGAAATAAATCATTGATATTAACTTACAATACCAAAATAAATGTTTTTATCAAGTCTTGAATATAATGAATTCTGAACATGGAATATATAATTTTCTATGACCACCATTAGGAAATATCTGTCACAACACAAATATAATAATCGGAGCCCTATATATACCTAAAGAATTTATTCCTGTTGTACGGTTGAGTACGCGATATAATATAATAATCGCTATTAAAGTTAAATTATAGTTGTACCAAGCTGTATCCAATGGATTAATTCAATTACACAAAATAAATTCTCTGTTATAAGTTTCTTATAAACCATTAGTAAACTTTTCGAACAAAATTTTTAATACAAAAACAATACCTTTTTAAGGTGTTTGTTGACCCATTTCGTGAACGTCTTCTTCTGTATTGCATCTCTCTCATCTGAAATAGAAAGACATTGAACTTTATATATTTTATTTATAAAGTAAGTAACCAACATTTTACAAATTAATAACACTTATTAATTATGATCTCTTTCAAGTTTATAATTTATTAACCTGTATAACAAGTAAATTATTTTTTGCATTTAAAACAAATTATAGATAATTTCTAAAAGCGTGCTAATGTCCACATTTTTATATGTTTGTTTTTGCACACTCAAATTATGCCTTATAATCACCTATAGGAGCGAATAAAAATGACTGGAAATATTTTATATTTGTATGTTATTGCATCATAACTAAAGTGAAAATTTGTTATTTTCGCAACACTAATTGCTACAAAGCACATCAATTTATAGTATGTATATAATTATACCTTTTTGAAACTTGATCAGTTAACTGTATCCCTCGGTTTAGGAATAAATTATAATTTTTTTTGTTTTATTCCGGTCCTTATCTCAAGATATCATTCTAAACATATTGAAATTAGAGAATATGTTTCGTATTCAAAATAATTACAATTTAAATTGGCACTTCCCCATGACGGGTATACTCGCGAAACTCAGGCAACTGGTTAAGAAAACTTATCTGGATCAAGAAGCGAACGCACACAAGCCAATTAATTAAATTGTAAAAGGCTGCAGATGTGGTTCTTAGTTATGATGTGTATGTAATTTAAACACATAATAAAACAATTTACCACATAGTAATGCCAGTTAAACGACCAAGTATCACGAGGTGAACGAACCTGGCCAAATAGACGGCGGTCCGATCTAGCCTATTAATAGTTAAGAATCTATTTCGGTCTAAGGTCGCCGCCAAATTATTCGTAGATCGGAAGTAGGAATTTATCAAGGAAGCTCGTTATCTCAAAAAGAATGCAGCATCTTTTTAATTAAAGGGAAGTATTTTTAAATTTAATAGGTCCCATCTTATCCAAAAAATGCCATGGCATTTTCGTTATCGCAACATGGTGATATTATTAAAAAAAAACTAATGTAATAGGAAAGTTAAAAAATAAAATAAACGAATTGTATAGATAACCCAAATATGTTATGTGAAGTTTGGTTGTCATTTTTGACGATTTGCATTATGACTTTTGACATAGCAAAATCGAAAGTATTCAGGGTTCGGCTGTGTTCTTAACTAAACGTATACTTATTTATATGAGTAACACGATATCTGCCGGGCCAGCTCATAATTTCATAATTGTTTAAAATATATATACTAGCCCACCAGGCGTTGTTATAGAACTGAAACTGCTATTTAAAAAAAATGCAATAAACTTTCCTCCTCAAGACATTTCAGTCTTTAAGAGAGATATCACATATTTATAAGACCATATTAATTTGAATTATTTATGTAAAACAGTTTATTTTGACCTAAAAAGAATGAGAAGACTATACTTAATATTAATTCTGGATCTTGTCTCAACATTTCACTCTCGTTCGTTACGGAGAATAAACTAGTCTTTTATAATTACAAATAAGGCACAGTGAAAGTGTTATGTAAATAATTGAACAGAATGTACTAGGGTAATATATTTTATAATAATTTTAATCACCAATGGTTTTATAGTAATATCATAATTCTTCAGTTTAGTTATTTAAATGGAAAATAATATACATGCAAAAAGAGAAAGGAAAAGACTAATGTTTCTAATGTACATAGGTATATGCAACAAAGATAATAATATGCTAAAAAGACTAAGTACTATTAAAGTATGGTTATAATGACGAAATAGATGTACGAACAAAATACGTATTTATGTTATCACGCATTTGTACTTCTTTCATCTAAAATTATGATAAATGCACATCGTCCTTAACAGATTACTAATATTAATATTGAATTATACTAATTCTCAGCGATGTTACCCGCGTAGTTCCATAATCCGTGGTATTGTGGGGAACAACAAATATTCGTATTTAAATATCAATATAAAGTATCATTCAAGAATTTAGTCACACGTACAGAAGAATTGTATATGTTTTTAAGCCTCTTAAGTAGCAGATGATATATGACTAAGTTATAATTTTCTTTAAATGGAAGGGTTTTTTTAAATGAGACAATGACATAAATCTCATTGGATTTTATTCTATTCTGTGTTCAAAACAGATTGACGAAAGTTTAAGTAATTTAATAAATAACAAAACAGATAGTAATTATCTTCAAAGTAGAGAATATAGCTCTTAATGTCACGTACACATGTTTAGTATGTAATGTATATTGCCCATACTGCAAAACTTTAGATCTAGGTTAAGATTATGATTACATTTATTACAGCCAAGTCCAGACTTCCCTAACGATACTTGAGTTGAAAGGGCTCTTTGAAATATTTAAAGTAAGTAACGGGCAATGTACTTAAACAAGCCCACTTTGGCGCCTTATGTTAGTACAGTTGGTTGCGGAATTCCTTTATGTTTATCTTGTTTTGAAGAAGAGCAGCTTCTTGCCAAGAAACAGGTATAATAATGACCTACCTTTAATTATAAGTATTGAGAAAAGTTCCTTTTAATAAATCAAGAGTCTGAATGCCCTTTGCTGAATACATATCATAGAAACATAGTTTACATTATAGACAATAACCATCTAAGAATATATATACATTGGAAATGACACAATTGTATTAAATTATTGTATTACAATTGTCAACAAAAAGCAGAATAATTTTTCATACAAAAAAATTATTTTTGCACCGTAATTCATTGTCTATTCCTAGGTATACAAATTATAAGATATCTTACACTGTCAGCGTGAACAAATAGTATTTTCGATAAAAATTCATAGTTTCTTTTTTTATCAAATGTTTTTCAAATAGTTGACCCGCGCAAGTTCGTCTGCAAACCCTCAAATGTGGGTTTTAAAGTACGGCGAGATCTATTTAATGGCTATGTAACTTTGTTGACAGCAGAACTTATGACGGTTTTGAAAAATGTATCTTTTTTCGCTGGGACAATAAACCTTATATCCTAAATCTAAAAAATTCCATCAATCAGCAATATGAAAAAACACTATCAAAATCGATTAAACAGTTTTAGAGTACTCGTTGTCAAACTCTGTGAAGAAGAAACAACACAGAAATTTTTGTACTTAGATGGATAACGAAGTATAAAAATCTCACCAAGCTAGAATAAACCTAATATTAGAAAGCGTAGTGCTGATGTCGTAGTTAAAGCCGACTGTACCCGATTTATCCAACAAGTGCATAAACAGAGCACTTGCGAGTGCAACGCACGCCTCAATTGCTATTGAATCGATCACGCTTCGCCCGTTCACACGATAGCGTCGTTTATTTTGCAATATAATTTAATTGACAAATAACAATCAATTCGTACTATAAAAACATGGTTAAGCCCTTTGAGACTGACGACCTCGCTACGGTAATGGTGCGAACAATCGCTACGCTAGCAGAAGCAGAGAGATAGATTTGATACCCGACAAGACAAATTTGGGAAATTGTATCTAAGTATAAACCGATGGGAAGGTTTCAGCTGTAGCTATTTAACAGAAAACGCATGCCGCCAATTTACCTTCGAATACGACGCTATGTAGAAACCATAAAAGGTATACTACCTCTTATTAGGTTTGGGCACTTTCATATAACTGCCTCATTGGTCTAGTGGTTAGCATGTTCAACTACAGACATGAGGTCCTGGGTTCAAGTCCCGGGTCGGGCCATTTCAAAAATCAATATTGAGTTTTCTATTAAGATTTTCTCAATATTTGCCCGAAGTTGGGAAGTTGGCGGTGTGATCCACCCCCGTGCCTCGGAGAGCACGTTAAGCCGTCGGTCCTGCGCCTGATCTCTCTCCGGTCGTGTCGGATTCCCGTCACATCGGACTATGAGAGTGAAGGAATAGAGAGTGCAATCCGCAGTGGAGCAGCGTGGTGGGTCTATGCTCTAAAAACCCTCGCTCCTTGGAGTGAGGAGGCCTGTGCCCAGCAGTGGGACGTTAATGGGCTGCTACATACTTACTACTACTTACTTTCATATTAGACTGTATTACCATCTGGTGGGGTTACAGTCAAGCATTCACCTGTCAACAATAAAATAGACTCTGGGCACACTGTATGTACCACAAATGTTTGACCAGGCTAAATGCTTTTCATCCGGTGAAAGTGGTAAGGAAAACTTAAACAAAATTCCAACACCTAAAAGATACCTCATATTGTAATATAATTCATTTATTTTCTCCCAATAAAAATCATTTTAAATTGGTTAATAGTAGTCACACCGTTTCTGAAAGCCATAAATTCATTTGCAGAGTTCGTTTACAGGCCTTTTATAACAAATCGCCTTCGTTATGGCTGCGAAATTTTGATGACGTTAATGCAAAATAATAAGCATAATTTTCTTTATGATTTCAAGTCGTAAAGATTTCGTGGTCATAAAATTCTTGGATGTTAAAAGCTTTCGGATTTTCACATGGTCATCTCCCTCGTATATGCAACGGCGATTATTGATGATAAAAGTTTATTCGCAGGAATCTTGTTAACACATATTGAAGTAGTAGTAAGTTTATTTTGTAACTACCGCTTAGCGTTAAATCAGGTTTAGCAAAGATACCTTATAGGGAAATAAAAATAAACTTCTTACAATTTAAAACTCAACTGTTTAATAGTATTGGTAACGCTGATGACTTTAAATTACTCTCATTAGAATCTCGTCGAATGGTGAGAAATTAGTTATTGCTATTTAAAATCGTAAGGAATATTATTGATTTTTCTTAACTTTTAAATGACCTGATCCCAATGGTCGAAATCAATCTCCATTTCATGTAACTTTTTCAAGAGTGAAGTGACTTACATACTTTTGTGTTTCGCTCTTGTAACAATTACAAAAAATTGTTTACAAGCTTATTTTTATTTAACTTCACTTAAGCATTGTTTAAGATCCAAATAAAAGCCATTTTAGCAGATAACATTTAGTCTTATGATTTAAATAATTTTAAGTTTATTCAATTCATTCTTTTGTTTTTGTTCGTTATATTTGTATTGTGTATGTTGTTTGTAGTGGAACTTTTTTGGTTTGTATTGTTATCCAAAATAAACTAAAATAGAACTAGCTGTTTCCCACGGTGTCACTCACGTATTTCGCGATCCCATGGGGATATGAGGAAAGCTGTACTTAGTGACGGTCTACATTGCGAAAGGAGTCAATTATTATTTAGAGTCAATTAATATATCCTGGCGGTATTATCTTGCTAGTGAAACCGATTTTGGACGTTGTTATTTGTATTAAATACATACTTCTGGACACATCTATTGGCCCACCTTGCATTTTCAGCTTCGTTTGGTTCTAGCTAAAATTTTATATTAGGTCGAACAAAAAGTTTTTATGCAGTTTTGAACCTGGCACATTCATAATTTCATTCAATAGTTTGAATTTCGAACACAGAATTTAAAGAAACAAAAGGAAATTTGGAGCCTGTTCGTTGTTAACAAACAATCGAATACTAAAAAAAACTTGATTTTATTGGTTTACTCGGATTTAATTCTTGAAAGTGTGATTTTCTCATTAGTTTTGCAACAAACATTACTTATTCTTACTCAAATCATTAACCAGCTTGAGAAATCGTCACCTTACCTCCATTGAGATACAAAACCAACTTCGCGACTTCTATTAATTCGCGACCTTTATTAAATTGAACATGTTTTTTTATTCAATAATCAAGTGCCTTCATCAAGGCGCATACCCGACTTGTTAGGCGTAGCTCCATGTCGTGTGGTATTCTGAATTCAAATTTAAAACATTACGATCGAAAAAGATGGTAAAAAGTACCAGGTTTAAAACTGCATCTGCATAGTTTTTGTTCAATCTAGCAATAATATTTCGGTAGGGGCCATAGAAACCTAAACTCTAAGGTGGGCCAATAGATGTGTCCAGAAGAGTAGATATATAGATTACTCGTTTTACAAAAAAATGGACCTAATGGAGATTCACAGCATCCTATCATGTAACAATAACCGACAAGTTCTAAGAGGAAGCGTAGTCCACCCACTCTGATTGAGATGAATGAATCGCTCAAATGCAGTTGTTAATGGGATCACACTTGATTGCGCACCTTTTAATGAATGATATTTTATGATTTATTAAGATTTATCAAATGCCTATAGAATGTTGTACCTTACAATGTTGAGAAGTTTATACATTGCTGCTTTAAAAGAATAGTACTACAATTCAAAAAACCCAATTTTGCAGGAGAGACGTTTGATTGGTAAATTTATGAGCTTGTACTTTCCAATTTACATAGACTTGAACTACTGTAAAATTCGCTTGTTACAACTGATTAATGAAAAGTGAATTTAAATTAAATACAAATATTTTTGGATTTACTGTTAAGTACCTGAAACATTCCCGTTAAATACGCACTTACCTATTCTATAACACATTTCGCTGTTATGTAACAACAGAGACATAATTTAAGAATGCAAATTAAAAAAAACCCTTTTAAAATTTAAGCAAACTTTTTACTACATCCAATGACAGGACGCTGTCGTGCCCGTCATTTTAATGTATGTTTATGACACAATACAGACTGTTTTGGTGACAACAATGTCCTTAACTAGAATAAAAAAAATTAGATTGTGTGATTATTCGTCCAAAGCAGCGACATGTTATTTATTACTATTAGAATTCCTGTGACCCTAATTAATTTTTAAAATTCCTGTCAAAATTCGAGGAACCAGACAGCAATCCACTTTTGTTCACATAACAGTATGTATTTTTATGTATGTAGATATTTTATGTAATATATGTATGTCCATTTTTTTGTCTTTCATTTTTGATAACACGGCCTACCTTCTCTCTTTTTTCTTTGACTGTCTCCCTAACCGCAAGGGATGTCTGGAAGAAACGGTCTTATGGCTATTTAGCGATAAGACCGCCCACTTGCACCCTAAATAATAATAAATAATATTTAATAATATATAATAAATAATATTTAATGTTAAGTCATTATATTTCACTATCCTTTTTTTGTGGTATTCAATAAACTATACATTTATTTATCTATTTTTTCCCATTTCAGTGAAGCTAACCATATGGAGTATATCAAATGAAATATCAAATGAATGATAAATAACTTTAAATACTAAACATGTATTTTAATAAACTAAAACTTATTCAATTACTGCGATTCTCTGATTACCTGCTTGTGACATTGTGAATATCGTACTACATTTTCAAGGATGAAGACGAAAATCGGGTGTACTATTTGTAAGACATTGTAATGTCGTTTTGTTCGGGTATAGAGTTGCCTGTTTTTCAATGTATTTCAACAAATTTGACACTTAACTTTGCCAGATTGTGCGAGCAAGGATAAAATTCTGTACGATTTTTTGAATATATTTTAGTAAAAATATATAGGCGCTTTAGTATAAAGCAATCATTTTATTTGTAATCAACCAACTTTGCTTGGACACTATCTTTAAAATCAAAATTTACATTTTAATAATAAAAGTCGTTCAATATGAATTTCATGAATGAAAGTGATTTTTAATTCATAATTTAAAATTAAGATATATTCATTTATATACTTAAACACGATAATATAAAATCACATTAAAACTTTCTTGTAATTAAATGAAAATAAAGCGTTTCTGGCCACTCTTTGTTCACGACTGCGTAGTTGTCTAATATGCGTACTGGAAATCGCTAATTTTACACTTAAATTCATCGTAACTTTCTAATATTTACTTGTACGAAATTTTTATAGACACGAATAAAATTTAAGTGGCTAATTACTCGTCAACCTACGCAATTGTTATTGTTTACCTTTTTAATCAATTACACTAGATTATAGAGAGAACAACAGCAATGAAACGTATAAAGAAACAGAGATATAGTCTTCACACGCTCGTAATATTTTTAAAATTCTAATCCAAGCGTATCTTTAACATGACATATATCAGTAAAAGTTCATTCACGACAAAAGAGTAAAACGTATTATCGAGGTTTAAGTCTTTAAGAAAGATGTATGATTTAAAATCCGGAGTTATGTACCAAAACTTGCGTTCCTAAAATTCTAGATAAAATGTCGAGCAGAGAATTTGGAGACAATTTTTTTATGATTTATTTTATTTGGGAATAATTTTTAGTGTATAAATGCATGTCTACCTATCTATAATTGTATATGTTGACGAAAGAAAATTTTAATATATTACATTTTGTTCAACCACACATATTTTTAACTTGGAAGACATTTGAAGGACATCTTTTTTTCAACGAAATATGTTTAAGAAGTTTGTGCTAAACGGTGTAGGGATTGACTTGAATTTTTTCTATTTTCTGTTTTATTATAACTTAATCCCACCACGGGCTTGGAAGTTTTTGTTTGATAGTTGTAATTGAGTAGACTGTATGTTATTGTGTTATCAAGAAGTATGTATACCATATTTTTAGATAAGTCAGTGTACTTATCTAAAGATTGTTATTTATTCAATCGTCCATTATGTTTACTCACTTGTCGTACATAAATTGTGTTTAAACACCTAATACAGGCGTGACAAGAATGAATTGACATCAGACGCGGCAATGGCCTAATTGCAAATTTGATTATTTAAAGTACATTTAAACAAAGCATTTATTTAAATTTACATGGACAGTTAAGGGACAATTGTTATAAAATGTAGGAAAGATGTTTATATTTCTTCTTGTGACAATTATTTTGATATGAAATTTGTTTTTAATTCCTACTATTACTCTCTCTCATTCTCTTTCTACTATTATCTCTATATTGTCCTCTACTACTAGTTCACTTTTCTTAAGTGGATCACATTTGATTGTAATACAGTTTTCAAGCAGAAATCGCAATTTATTTTATTTATATCTGTTACGGCGGTGTGTGATCCAATTCTCCTCTATTTTCAGTATTTAATTATATATATAAAAAATCTATTTAGATTTATCAAATTATCATTTTATAGTATCAATCATGTTTTTTAGAGCCAAATCACACTCATAAACCGTAGACTTGCTCAATTTAACTGATTGTTACAATGTTAGCCTAAGCGCCTTTCACGTAACCTAGCCCTAAATACTAAGGTCGTTTCACGTTCTTGTTTAGTGTTATATTATAACTATAGCTTCAAAGAACAATTACACCATTTTACGAATAGTTTAAACAGGTACACTTTTTAAGCTCTACATAATTGTATATAAAATAGTTGAAGCAAATTGTAGTCTTTAAATTGTCTTCTAGTAATGTTTTACTTTGTCAAGTGAATTTTGGTTATATAATGTTTATAAGATTGTTTACGTGTACATTTAAGTTAAAATTTTACGCGCTTTTATGTAAATATTTATTAGCAAACTACCCTGTCTAAGTAATGTTATGCCACTTAATGGACAAGTAGACAGAAACTTATTTATAATATATTTTTGTTATATGCGTAAGATATATATATATATATATATTTGCTAAACATATAATTCGGTAAGTATGGTAGAACGAAAATGTCTATGAATTAAATTATATGAAATATATCAAAATCGCTATATTTCCAATGATACAGTTTATTTTGCTAGTATAGATATCACGATCTATTGTCTATCTTTAACCACATGAGAGACAGGTAAAAACCTTGTTCAAATTCCCTTTAAAAGACTTATAAAAGTACTGTTTTATATTTTGTAGCCTCTTACGGCCCACTGATTTGCACAGGCCTTTGCTCATAGAAGAATTTTTAGAGCATAGACCCACCACGCTGCAATGCATATCTCAAAATAGCTCCAGGAATGTGCCGATTTGTTCGTGGTATTTTCCGTCACCGAAAGGCACAGCGATGAATTTTAAATCATTATTGGGTACATAAGCTTTACAAAGAGATCATAGTGTTGCTTCCTAGGATTGTCGTGATTGTTATCAAAAATCCAAGTGACCATCCATTGGGCCATCACATAAACTTACGGGCCTCGCTGGTGTAATGGTGCAAATGCTCGCTTCGCTAGCAGAGGTCGTGCATTCGATTCCTGGCAAGGTAAAATTACGCCTTCTAAATTGTTTGGGCTTGGACTGGTAGGAGTTTTTAGCTAATTACCACACTACCAGCAAGGAAGTACCCCTAAAAAACAATTACGTACCAGTACGATACTATGTAGAAACCATCTGAAGTAAATTAGTTTTACTAGGTTAGCGCGCTACCATCTTAAACTGTATTATCGCTTACCATCAGGTAACGTTATTGATTTATTAGCGTTATTATGGTGACAGGTTAACGCTTGAATAACCTGTCATATCATGATAATTAAAAATTTAAGCTTCATATACAAGTAACTCAATTAACTAACAACAGTTGCAGACCTGCGGTTGTGAGATAGTGATATATTAATCAATTAAGCGGTATTCGAGGTTCGACCTCAATCGTTGATCGGTTGACCCGCAACGGATCGGTTGATTAACGAAATGTAGAGCAATTGATACTGAAGGCGCCGAAACAATGGCTGTCTAGTCTCTTGTACATTAAAAAAAAACAATAAATTAAAAAAAAAACAATTCTTACACCATCCAGCATGAACTTTGTAAACAACGTAGACAAAGACCTTCAAAATTTTTACGTGAGCTTAAATAGATAGCGCTGTACAATTTTCCGAAAAATAAATTAACTTTTAGAATGAATATTGCATATCTTTTTTTTTATATGTATGTTTGCCATAAAGTTAAAATGAAATAAACGAAAAATAATATTTGAAAAACAAAATTAACATTAAGCCTCATCAACTTGAACTTAGGTGGATAAAAAAAATAGTTTCTTATTATTATCTTATTGAAAATTTGAGCAAGGTATATATAGTGAGAGTGGAGCTAATAGTAGGAATGTAATAAGGTATTTAATACATTACAATACTTAAATACCAAAGAGTAACTTAAGTAGAAAGATGCTTATCAGACTGTAATCCTAAGCCAATATTTTAGTAGAATTAATATTATTTTCGAAAAGCTACAAATGAAATAAAAATATAGTTTACATTAAACGCAGAGTTTGCTATCTAAGGTCTAAAAGAATTTAACCATGAGCATGTTTCCGTTAACAGAGCGGAAAGGTACGTCGCTGCTTGAATAATCACAATTCTATAATCACGGATTCATACTAAATAATTTAACTTTAGTTGCAGATAATAATTAAAAAATTATCTTTAAGATTTAGATTGCTTGTCGATTGATTTTTGCACTTTTGCAGAGAGGCTCTGCAATATCTGCTTAGAGTTTAAGGATCTATTTATCCTAACACCTATATGATTGATGACAACATGATTGATTAAATATTTAACCTTTTATGGTCACACATCAACGTGAAACGCGTCAAATTGTAAAATTGCCAGAAATACATAAAATATAACATATTTTAAGATTATTTGCAGTTGACAAAATTGTAAAAGGCTACGCTGAAGTTATAATTAATTTATTTACAAATTCGATAGCTCACAAAACAACCAAAGAGTCAGCTACTACAAACTTTTGAAATTGCAATCGTTAATAGTACAGTAATTACTGTGTTACAAAGTTCTTCGTAGTGTCTCATGTATAATTTTATCGGTTAACAAAATATAATAGTACCATATAGATTGTGCCAGTTCTAAAAATGTAAGAGTCAGTGAACCTATTTTACGCGGAAGTTGCTAAAGAAAAAATACTGTTTTGTTATCAACAACAACAAAACGTTATATCGCCTTATCTATATTATATCTTATCAACGCCTTTCACGGCGCATGTTGAAATACCGTTGTAAATAGTATATTTCCAAGTATACATAATATATAACAATTCGTAATGAGAAATTAAATAGTCTATTGAAATATTTTACAATTCAATTATTAATTTTCGATATGTAACCAGTTACACAACTAATAAAATGTATTAGAAAATTTAGATTCTATATTATGTCTGAAAATCAATAAACTTTGTAATCACAGTCAAGTACACAGTTTCCCACATCGATAAATAAAATTGGACCAATTATGTTATAAATACAAAACATTGATAAAGAATGTTGGCAAAAGTAATTAAATTGTTTGCATTCTTTATTATAATAAGGTTAATAACTTCTATAAATTGATAATATATTTAATAAAAATTTAGGCGATACAGTTATTTAACACAAAATTGTGTATCGAGCTTCTATTAGGCTTTCCTCACTAAACCTAAATGTAAATAGCTATAAATAAAGGCTCTGCCTATATTTATTTTACCCATTGCTACTATATAAATATCAGTTTAATAAGAAACGTAATTCAAACCAGGTTCAATTTTACAAAATGCAAAATGTTCAAATACGTGTCATAATCTATTAATCTTACTTCAACTTGATATAATGTTGTAAATATTTTTCCACGAGGAACATTATTAACAAAAAACCGGTCAATAGGCAGCTCGAAACAACATTGAAATTAGTAACATCAAAAAAAATCATACATAACTAATCGGTTATTACGTATCCACGTTATTTGAAACGAAAACAAATGTCAGTGTTATTGATGAGTGCATAAAAACAAACGTCTGTTTAAAAAACAAACAAGGCAAACATGCATTCTCAATATCCCGTCACCACGAACCTGACTGTTGTATAAAGAAGTCCCAACAAGTTGTACCTTTAAATTTTGTGAGATTTTCCTCGTATACTTGGTCGTGGGAGTCCTTATGATGAGCTTCTCCACGATGTCGCTTCGGCTGATGGGGCCCGTCGTAGTATGAGCCACCGTTGACGCCGTCTTGCATCGCCTCTTGCGGGTCGAACCCGAGGCGCTCCTTGTAATAAGCTTGTGTTGACATTTTAAAACACACACTTCATAGCACCAAATTATTAATTACGAACACTTATTTTTAACGTGTTAACTTTCCAAAAGTTTGTTGCAGTACCGAAGGGGTCAGCGGTTAGTTTAGTTTCGAGGTACGTTATAGTTCTGTCGCTGTGCAAGTCGCGAGTTATTATGAAGGGATCCGCCAAAATCCCTCCACAATGGGCCCGAGAACTGCCGAGGTCAGTTTTAAACGATCCACCACAGTTTTATTGAAACCGATGTCATCCAGTCGGTTCCACAAAAGGAAAGTTGCTGAGAACCCCTTGACACACACTTTTTGCTCTTGACACAATTTTTTTTTTCACTTAATTTATAGCGATTACTCACAACTCCTTTTCCGTTTCACTTATAATTACAAAAGCTTGTTAAATGTTAATATGGCAACGTTATTGGTTAAGCGTTAGTTATGTATGGAATGTTCGGTTACTTTCTTTTGAATTTCGAATGTTTTATTATTTTAAATTCGTTTTTCGTTTCGGTACACTCTTGTCTCTGACTCATAAGATTGTCTTTCACGTTTTCACATAGGATTTCGTATACACTTGTTTAAATAACGAAACTATAGAAACCTGTAAACATAAAACACTATTTTCAGAATACACGCATAGTTAGACGGTTAAATTGCCTCCAAGTGTTCAAACGTTTTGGGAAGTAAACGAAAAAATATTGAAGATAAGGATGAAACATTCAAACTGATAAACCATGCCACAAATGATGCAAATAGGGTACACGGACTTTTATTTCGAATTTACGAAATTCAATTATGTAGTTTCAATTCATTGATAATAAATATACAATTATTGATAATAAATATACAATTATTAATAGTACGAGCTTCGGGTATTGATATCATAATACTCGTTTTATTTTGTTCTAATAATAATAATATGTAAAAAGAAGTTTCGGTCGGATTGCCAAATAGTATGGAGAGGGAAAAAGCAAATGATAAAATTAAAACCAGCCATACAAGTTCTAAGCTACCTGTATAAGGTTTGTTTCACTCAGGGACTCTGAAATATACGTGGTAGAACGCGCGATGCGGTTCAAGGCCACCTTGGGACGAGGACATTACTACTATTTTTTTAAACAATAACGCTTGTGCCAACGAAGTTGAAGTGTCGCAACAAATCCACAATATTCGGTCCTCACAGATGATCAAATTAGAAATAACAATAGTAACTCCACTAAAGGACAATAAATATATAGTTTCAAATAAGATGTAGCCTACTGCTACTGTGCATTAAAGATGTTATATATTGTATTTTTAAATAAGTGTGTCTTACAACTGGAAATATTATTACCGAGAATAAATATACCTCTTTTATAAATCACATAATTTCGATAGAAATTCGTAGGTCAGATTGGGACAGATATACAAATATGCGATAAATTTAAAATAGACGACACTTATTAACAAGGAAATATTAACATGCTACAATAACATTGAAATTATCTGCCTAATAGGAAAATACGTTTAACTAAGTTTTTTTATGAATTGTAATTGAATTCAATGATCAGTGTTTTTGTAATTGAACGATTTTCAGTGGCGTATTGATTTTTTAACGATACCCACATATAATTTTCTTTTTGTTATAAAATATTCTTAGGTCTTAAAAGTAATGATTATAAAAATGATATGTAAATTAATTTAATTTATAGCTTCTAATTTGCAAATCGGAAGCACGAAACTTGGTCAAATATCAAGTTATTTTTTTATCCAAATACGAAAATGATTTTACAGATTAAAATTAATGAAGAGTATAAGGTCACTAAATACGTTTATTTCAATAATATATGTTATCCAACCGGTTTCGTTAGTGACGTATATAAAAACCGTTGAGATGTCTCGGTTAGTTTATAAGAAAATTGCCGGCCAAAGAAGAATTGCTGATTGAAAAATTGGCCGAATTTATTGACGATTGTCTACTAACTAATTTACTAAAGATAACAGTGTTTTTTTTAGATTTCAATACACGTCTATATAGCAAGGAAAATGATTTAAAGTCATTTATAAAACGGTTGGGAATGTAAGCGAGTGCATAGGCGGAGCGGAATATTGAATTAAAATTATTAACTATTTTCTATTATTACCCTTCCCTACACAATTAGACTGATTATTGCAGGAAAATCTGAAACTGACAATGGGAATACCGCTCAGCTGTTGTAGTATTTATTAATAACTTTCTCTCCTATTGACTAACTATTACAAAAACGAAATACTAAAAGTACAAAACGTCTTTAAACGTATTTTTTATCTATTTTTCCGTACCACTTGTAATAAATTTGCTGTAAAATTGATTTACAAAATAAGTTTTTTAACTTATGTATAAATTTTAAAACCGACTTTATTTTCACGTATAACAAAGCTTTTTAAGCGTTAATTTATTTTGTACAAGTTACCTGATTGTGTACTTAAAAAAAGTAACAAAAAAACATTTAGCTTTTAATGATTTTCACGAGTTAATTAACCATGATCAAAGCTTTCCAGTTTTTCAAGCTTAGACAAATTATTACACAACTCTTATATGACCTGCCTAAAGCTATTCGCAACAATATTAACGAGGCCATATTTAAAAAGATTCGAATCGATCCCAAGTGATATCCCAAGGGTTACAATTCATTGAAATATATATATTTATATACTTCAAAATTAATGATTTACGCTTATAAAAACACCATATATGTTTCCATTGTGTGATCATTCCCACGATGTGATTACTTTTTTTAGGCGAAGGTAACACGACCTTGGCTGATTCCGAACGTCCGAATGGGGATTTGCAAAAAGAACGCTATACTGTTTTTATTGTTAAAAAACTCGTTTTAATTCCTCGTAATGCTAAGGGTCGCTATTGGACTGAACAAAAACGAAGAGTAAGACTCTTTTGGGACTTAACACATATGTTTGCACCAGACGGCATCGTGCAGCACAATGTCATCTTTTTTCATCTAATTTATAGGAAAGTAATTCTGTTCGACTGACATTCTGTCTGTGTTATTCTTACGAAATAATTACATAAATTATTTTGTAAAAATAAAAATTTAAGAGGATAATTGCTTTTATTCCTTGAGCCACCCGTATAGTTCAATAATTTATCAAGTTTAGGAAGATAATAAATTCACTATAACAATAAATTCGGTAAGATATAAAGACTGTTTGTAGATTTCTAAACGTTCAAGATGAATTGCATTTTATATTTTTATAACTGCATTGTATACGTATGTATTATATACGTACATTAATCTATCTATCCTAAACACTCGCATCATGTTATATTTGTAGATACAAATATAGATATCCAAGACACGATAAACGACTAATGAAATCTATGCCAACAAAGTCTCAAGCACTAGTGTATTCGTATATAGGATGATATTTAGAGTGATATTTTGGATATAACTTTTGGATAACTTAAAGAATTCTTTCTGGATTTTATAGAATCCGGTAAGAGGCGATATACCCCTTATGGTTTCTACACAGCATCGTACCGGTACACAAATCTCTTTGTTTGGCGTTACGGCTTTGCTGATGGGGTAGTAACTTGCCGCGGTCTCCCACCAGTCCAGACAAATTAGAAAACATAATTTTCTAAATTCGCCCTACCGAGGATCGAACCCGGGCCCTCTGCTAGCAAAGTCAGCACTCGCACTACAGAGCCAACGAGGCCGTCGAAATTTTATAAAAACTTCTCACAAAAATCGATTTTAACCACATTATTATAAGCAAATTTGTACGTGTGGTATATATACTTATCAATATCTACTACATGGGTAACACCACGGGTAACAGGTAGTAAAAGTATATATTTAATCTATGTCATTTGTTGGACTAGATGCATAAAAATTGAATGCTTATAAAACACGTCGACAACGATATGCAACAATTTTTACGACAAAGTTACGACTATTGCTCTTCAAACAGTGGCAGTATTTGCTTTGTATACGTTAGCTGACCCACTGGTTAATGTTCTTCAAACAAATGAGCCGTTTAGCTAACCGTGAAGACGATTCTATATTATAGTAGAATGGAATGTTAAGATTAAATTTTACATATAATTCTACTAAAATATTATTTAAAATATCACACGATCCTTTAAAACTTTTTTGTTGATTCTAAAATAGTTTAAGTATATACTTTGACGTTTCAGCTAATATACGTTCTGGAATCGCTCTAGTTAACACGCTATTATCTTAGACTCTACCATAACATAGCTTCAGGTGAGATTAAAATCAAGCACTAATCTGTCAGCAATAAATCTTAATATAATGACGGAGTCGTTAGGAGTGACTACAATGTAAGGTCGATATTGTATCAGAATTTTACGTAATTATTAACTTTAAAATACCGAAACGATTGACATTTCTCAATGTAATAAATAAAAAATATATCAGAAGAACTCGTAGGTTATAAGATTATTTTAGTACTAATTAGACAAAGACGAAATTCGCAGGCACCCCTTTATAGTGCGATAGAAATTTAAATATTAAATGGTTTAAATGTCCGTTTATAAGTTCCGCATTTGTGATTATGAATATTTAAAATTAGTTTTAAAAATTTGTTATGTTATTTAATTTAAAATTTAAATATCTGAGAGTTCTATATGGTGTTATATTAAGCTTTCTAAGTCCTATTGACCTAGCAATTGTATTTAAAGCAGCATTGTATTTATATTTTCGGTGTATTTGAATTTAGACTTTAATAATTTTAGTCATACGGTACGATGATAAAGCTAACGAATCTAACGAGCTTTCTTATGGTAAAGTTGTAAAGTACGCTCTTTTCTTGCCTCCGCAAGATCTCTATCCTGGGTTCGATTTCTAGCAGGGTAATTTTATGAAACGGTAATTCCTATACATAAACTCATCGGAGGCTGGACCTTTTAAACTGTACGTACCATCAGGTGAGATCATAGTCAAGTTCCAACCTACTTTTTTCTGATGGATTAGTGCTGACTTCAATTACATCCAATGGTAAGCAATGACACCACTCTAAGATGGAAGCTGGCAAAAGATAATATACCTTCTTCAGATGAGAGGTCTTTGGTCGTAAGGTGGTACATACCCACGGCTGAAACCATCGATCAATCGAGACGCAAACCAATTAGAAAACACAATTTCCTACATTTGCTCTGCCGGGAATCGAACCCATGGCCTCTGCAGCAAGTATCCGTATCGTTATGGTAGCGAAGCCGTCAAAATTGCATAGAAAACAATTATTTGAATGTCTTACTAAAATAGTTCCAGTGCTCGTATGAAATAATGTTCATATTGGCAGTGACAGTCTCGATTTCGATTCTAATCGGTCATTTACAATTACAACTAAGTCAATGCCCTCATCTTAAGTATTACTCATATGGCATCTGAAAAAAAATCATTTGGCAGTGTTTGATGTTTAAACATTTAACATATTGTAATTTGATATCATAGACAGACTGACGAGAGTAAAAAATTTTGGCAGAACACGACCATACGATGCCATACGATGTTTAAACGCATTTTAAAGTAGAGTATTTAGAGCAAGATAAAAAAATCCCAAAGTGTGATGTGTGTCTTGCAGTTCGGTGTATTTTCCTCTAAAATTTTCCTAAAAGGGTACAATAAAAAATTCACTACATTTGATGTTAAAGAAATACGGATGAACAGTCTATAAAACCAACATACATACGCCCTCAATTTGTTATAACTTAAAACAATACAGAAAATATCGTGTGAATAACTTTAATTTCTCAGACAGTGGGGCTATTGTGGCGAAAGACGAAGAAGCTCGAGTGTATGAACCGTAATCCTATTTATTTGACCATTGACCGGATATACCGTTACATGACATTCTATGAAATCTTTCAAGGCCCTTCACTACTCTACCTAATTATAAGTATTAATTTTTTTCTCTAAATATCACAAAACTTAATATTTATCATTATTTACAATATACTGTTAACAACATACTGTTTACAGAATGCTTCCGATAACCAGTCGGACAGGCATAGAGAGAACGCTGTATTGTACAATACAAACAATTAAAACAAAATTAAAAGAGGAGAATATAATATAAAAAGCCAGGTTTTTCGCTGCGCTGGATTGTTTAGATATAATGGGATAGAATACATTGAATAAAAATCTAGAAATTTGCCAGCCACCTGTTATAAAGCGAAAATGTAAACTTCCAACCACGTTCGGTGAAATGGAAAAAGATTCGCGCGCTAAGATTAAATGAAAACAATAAGGTCATTTCTACAATGTGAAGCGAAAATGAAGAACTTTCTCCCATGTACAATTTACTCGTAAGAAATAACAGACTCGCCAACAAACAAAAGGATAAAAATTATTTTTTGAAAATCTATACGATTATGTGGTCCAAACCTTACTGGTGCATTAAACCTAAAGACGTAGGGAAGAAGTAAACGGCAACTGTTCAAGGCACGGCAAGCATCCAAGATGCGGACCGGTTCTTAACGGGATAAACACGCAAAATAATCTAAGCACGCACGGATCGACGAGTAAACGATTTGACTCGGTGAATTGAAATACTATTAGTTGACCCCGAAGCCATAGCCATTTGTAACAGTGAAGCTGTTTCATTGATAATCTGTAATTTTAACAACTTTTTCTGCTTTTTCTAAAATAAAGGCCTTTCTGTGATACAATATTTTAAAACCGATTTTCATTCTAACTAAAATACTATCACAAATAAACACGCGATCTTATTTTTCAATAGAAGCATTCGAAATTGCACTAATATATAAATATCAGCTGTTCCCGGCTTAGTTATTCATCCTATGGAAATATGTAGAAACTTTGTGTTTGTAAAAACTTGGTGTTCAGATACGAAGCTATATAGAAACCATAAAACGTAAATTGCCTATTACCAGGTTAGAGTCTTTCCATTTTAGACCACATCATCAGTCACTATTAGTGAGATTACAGCCAAACGCTGAATAAACCATTCTTAAATCCACTTAAAACACACAAAAAATATCAACAAAATCAGTTTCGGAAGAATTATATCGCCTCTTAATTAAATAATTAATTCAATAATATCTCTAAAAATAATATTTTATTCAATCGAAATGAATTAATTTACATTACTTGTCAATTTATAATTTATTTGCAATTAAAGGGGCAATAGACTTTTAAAAAAAAAAAAATCTCATACAGCGGTTTCATTTATAACTTTTTTAAAATATTCTTTTGTATTTTTAAAGTAAAAAAGGCGATATACAATAAGGTGAACTATATTAGCTATATTATATATTGTTGTACCTTCTAATATAGTGGTGTAAAAGGCATTTATGGAATTCAAAATTATATTGTATATGTCACACTTGGCTTTACGTACTCAGTATAGGGTTCACTGCGAATATTACAAACAGTTCTAAACTCTACGTTTGCATCTCAAAAAGAGAGATCAATCTAGATAAAGTATGCGTGTAACGGAACACCTTAACCCATGAAGCATTTTCGATATTGGATTCGGTTCGAAAGTAACTGCTAACAATTTCAAGTTCTTTTTGATTTCACGCACTAAATATCTTTATTTTAAATACCACGTACGCTAAAGTTTACAAAAACTTTACACATCATCTAATACATAAGTATCTCGTGTCACGACATTTGTGATCGCTTTCCTCGTAGGATATGACGGTGGATTTTTCACCCAAACTATTTTTTTTTTTCATTTTTATAGTTTTTTTTTAATAGTTATGGCAGACAAACTAGCTGGCGGGTCACTTGATGTTAAGTGATCACCGCCGCCCATGGACACCTGCAGCACCATAGTTACCATTGATGTGTTGCCGGCCTACTGATGCGTTGCCGGCCTAACTGATGCGTTGCCGGCCTAACTGATGCGTTGCCGGCCTAACTGATGCGTTGCCGGCCTAAAATACCGTTTTAATTAACGAATAATTTATATGGTAGAACAAAGTTGGCCGCGTCAGCTACTGATCTATAATCTCATATTTCTATCATAGCAGAGTAAAGTGAGAAGATAAAAGTCTAGTTTCGGTCCAAATTCCAAACTTTCTAACATAAATAATTTTCTAATATATTAGTTTAATCGTACTCTGCATTACAATACATAATTCTAATGCTAATCACTGGATTTGGGGTTATTTGACAGTAAATAACCCCAATTATCATAGTAGTAACCGTTTTTACGTTGCATTAGATAAGAAAATTAAAGTTTTTTTTATAAAGTGAACCCCTATTGGACTGCAAGTTCATTGTACTGTATATTATGTTCACATTTTTTGATAAGGAAACGAAACTAACGAAAAGGTTATGTTACTTGTATAACAGATAATTTCTACAGGGAGTGCTATATCAAAGTGAGTAATTTATAAATTTCTCATTACTTTGATAGCAGTGAAACATGTACGCGAACTAGTTTTTTTAGATGTACAATGACGTATGTCTAGTAAAAGTTAAGACTAATAATATAAATATAAAACTATTTAGAATAATAATGTAGCAGGGTAAAAAAAGGCTGAAATAAGTTATCGAGCCCCAATGTATATTTAATGTGAATTGACAATAAAACAAATTTAAACAATGATCTTAAAAGTAGGTCTCTGTACTGTATAAAATTTTTCTTAGGTTCCAAATATCCGACTTCACACATTCCCCTTCAAATAGATCCAACTTATTAATTTCGATTTCGAGTTTTAAGTAATTTTGCGAAATTGCTTTTCGTTTATATTCAGAAGCCTCGTTTAATTTGGGGAAAATAATATTATTTATACGTGAAAAATCACCATACTTTATGCCCGTAATTTAATTAAAAACCGCGATTCATTTAACAATATTATCGATATTCAAGCTAAATCGCGAGTGATATGTCCGATCTGAAATATCTGCTGAGCATAACTTTCTGACAACTTTATTACTTAAAAAATTGGAGAAGAATTACTTGGGAAAACGAGCGATGAAATATAACAAATTGTAGGTCAAAAGTTCTATTTGGTGAAAGTTTATACAATAACGGAAAGTGCAGAGGACGCATGTACAAGCTGCAATAAAACTGCGTATTAGATATTGCCTACATTAAGGTTGTATTTCAAGCATTCGTCAAAGACAAAGAAGTTTTACAACAAGAAGTGACGGTACAATATTATCATTACGTATATTTATAAATATCAATCGAAAAAGTGTTAAGCAATAGTACTCTTTGTCTTTTGTAAGTACATTCGCTGTACTACTAAGTATAATTAAGAGGTTTGAGGAGCAAGTGAGTGATAAATATTTATAATAACATTCTATTTATTGTATGAAGGGAAATTTTTTACGTATTAAACGCGTGATTAGAGTCACGAAGATATGCAGCGTCTTTTATGCTAATTCGTTTAAAGGTTAGGTAGTTTTAATATTTACAAATAACATGTAGCATTTTAAGTTGCCACTCGTCATTTAATAATTTAATATACTATTTATAGGAATCATTTTGCTAAAATTCAAATTAATCACGAACAGTTTCGAATATATATATTAGATTTTAAACAATCTGTTCATTATATTAAACAGTCTGTTCATTATATTATCTATTATTTAAAGTCCTTGTCATGGAACCCATTTGGTGCTCTTATGTTGGATGGTTTCAATCCACAAAGATAAGACACATTTTTTGTATTATATAAAAAAATATAGCCAAGGACATAATTCATGATAATAGCGTGTTTCCCAAAAAGTAATGTCCAAAGTTACTGTGGAAACTTTATACCTTAACGAGTCTGCAGTTCAATTACGCCTTTCACCTCGAATGTCTGTAGATCACCATTGCCGGTTCAAGAGCCTCTAGCAATGAAAGTACCAATACAAACTTCTCTATTGATGTCACGTCGTTTAATTTTATCAAGTAGTGCTCTCATTTTTGGCTGGTCATATTTATATTTCAACATTATCGACACTTACTTTATGATTTATTGTCATTCAAATCTTACTATTATAACACACTCTCCTTACATACGAGTATATATCTTGTTCAAATTGTTAATCGTTAATAATTCATTAGAGATCTAAATTTATTTTTAAACGGGTTTTATCAAGTTAATTTTTTTTTTTAGGTAAAATTTAACCCCCTCTCCTTACGCAGAATGATCTGATATTTCGTATAGAAGATAGGTACCTGTACTCAAGGATGATGAGTAAAATGGTGTGATAACTGGTACATTAAAAATAAAAGTGCGTGCGTACAAAGACGAAAGTTCTTTGGCAAACCAATTTTTAAGTCTTGTTTATATTTATACAAATCTAAAACTTTAGATTTCCGAGACTTAGAGGGAGGGAAAAAGGAAGATATGTTAGGAATAAAAATATAAATATTAAAAGTTTCCAAAATTAATACAAATAATTTATCGAAATCTCAAATGACAAAACGTTAATAAGAAATTTAGTTGACTTTAATATATAGAAAAGACAATTTACGGAATATTTTATTTTTTATAAAAAATAGTGTATGAAATTATTAAATGACGAGTGGCAAATTAAAATGCCACATGTTATTTGTAAATATTAAAACTAACTACGCTTCAAAAGAATTACATAAAAACGCTGCACATCTTCGTAACGCTAATCACTCGTTTCATCCGTAAAAAAATTTACCTTCATACGCCTAAAGAAGTTTCACTTCAAAAAGCTTGTTTTTTTTTACTTCATTTCTTTTAAACTTACTGTGGATGCCGTATATAGGAGGAATTGTAAAAACATCACTACTATTACTACTAAAAGTAACTGCTTTACAAATGGTAATGAGCAAAGGTAGTATTATTGCTTGAAGCAATTTCTTATCTTTATATTAAGAGCAATGTAACTGACCAGGAGCCATATTATAATTAATATTTATTTACAACTTAATGCATGTTTTATCGGATGAGTAATGGTTAAATTTATATATTACGTATTTGTTATCGGTCTTTACGTATTATTAGACTCTTTATTGAATCATTACGCTTAACGATAACCCAATTAATTCACAAATAAATTTAATGCTATTCCTTCAAATTCAATAGATAGTGGATGAAAAGTTTAATATATTGTAAACACATTTTAATTATATTTGAAATCTCGTAAACCTAGAATATACATTAAAATGTTAGGCTATTCATACGAAAAATCCAGTATCTTTCCAGTATGAAATTCTTTAACTTCTAGCTCATAAAGAAATACGTATGAATTTCTCTTATTATTATTAGATATTAATATTGTATATTTAACATGAAGACACAACTGTCTTATCACAAGGGTACAACTTTAAAATCAAAATATTCTTTATTCAAGTAAAGCCTACTTCAAAAAGACACTTTTGAATCGTCAAATGTCTGTCCATTGGTAAAAAATCCCCGGCAAGAAACTCAACGGTTACTGCTTTACATATCTTATTTTGCAATGTATTTAGTTTTCATGTCCAACTGGACTAAAATCCAAACATATTTGTCGCTATAATAATGTTCGAAATTATAATATAACTTATATCATATATAATTAGAATCTATAGTGTTAATATAATTATAAAAGTGGACCAGAGTCCATTTAACATTTTATACACGATAACAAATAATAATCATAAACACTTTATTACGTGAAGCCATACGAGTAATGTAATTTTATTATGATGACAACAATAAAATCTATTTAATTTAATTAAGATGAGGAATTATGTCCATAGGATACACAGTTCCTCACAATTGTTTAAAAAAAATTGCAGTGTTTATTCATGAGTATTTTAAAATTATATATTAGTAAAACGAGAATGATCATGATTCAAACAAGTTTTCTTTAATCAAAGTAAAGGTTAATGGATAATTTAAAGTCAGACCACTAAAGCCAACAAAATACGATATGTTGTTTAAGGTTTTATAGAAAACCGTTATCGAAAATTATTGCTGCAAGATCACGACACAACTATGTAATAACTGACATTTTTGACAGGATTAATAAACAGCGACAAGCAATTTTATGTACCACACTGAAATTTTCGAATGTTAACCTTAACGGAGACGTATTTATGCTTCAATAAATTTAAATCTGTTTTCGAGTTAACTTTATTATGTGGTACGTGGGTTGAAAAATTATCCAGTTAAGGATATGAATGAATAATATTACTCACAGCTTTAATAATCTTGAATGTATTAAAAGAGGAAGGTTACCGCATTTTAATATTGCAATCATAAGAAATAAAACGTTTTACAAGAACCACGGATGCTTTTCTGTTCGAAAAGAACGAGATTACTATTAACACATTTTTTTGTTTAATGATTGATAATAACTCCTAATCGTAAAATTACGTATAGACAAGTAAATCTGATAGCAACCAAGACTTTCTTATATGTCTAAACGTGCTATATTAATTATAAAAAGAAACATGATTTAGCTTAGAAAGAAAATTTATTAATAACGTTACTCTATAATCAAATCTTTTTTATGCAGGCTATCGTTTTACTAGGACGATACAGTCCAAGATAGAAGCTCTAACGTGTAAAAAGTTAATTTAGCTGTAATGATCTCTACATAGCATCAAGGCAAATGTATTGCTTGACGGTAGATTTTTGCTGGCATCCATGGCCAAATTATCCCACCTGCCTAGGTTCAGAAAAATGAGAAAATGTCATATCCTATATCCGTTCCACCAAGAAACGAACTCAGAAGCTCTGTTAGCGAAGCGAGTACCGAATTTAAAACCACAGCAACCAATCTCATGCAGAGATTAGCCATTTGCGCAGGAGATTTTGAAGTGCACAAGTGAATACAGTAGCACAAGCAATCCTTGACACTCATAATCTGATGGGACGAGAAACAGAAAAGACCGGAGAGAGCTTATATAAATTAAAATATACAAGATATCACAGCCTTCATTCATACAAAATTCAACCTAAACATTGTTAAGGTCAAATCACAATACGAAGATGTTTGGAAACGATATTTTACATAGTTGAATTCGTAACGCTTAAATTTCCATTCAACAATGGAAATTGAAGGACAAAATGAGTTCCCACTGAATAAAATATAAATAAAGTTATTACACGCAATACAATAAAGTTATGTGGTATATTTTTATGTACACTTCGTGTTATCTATCCTAGACCACATCATAAGACGGATTATAATCAAGAGGTTTACCTTATTATTTAGTGTAAATATCAAATAAGACGAAAGAAACCGTATGCGGTATAATGGAAATACTAAATTTGCTTACGCGCGATAGCATAGGACATCACTATGACGTTATCAGTGACTCAGAAAACGACTATCATGAAGTTTATGTTGTACTAAAACATAACATAATTTAAAACAAGATCTTTTAAATTGGATTATTTCATATACAATTTGATTTACAGTCTGCTTTATTATATCTTCTAAATAATAGACCTACTTTTCGAGATTTACATATAACAATGGTGAACTTTTTGAATATTATAGTTCGTATAATTGGTACGTTTATCTTCTCATTTATCGGTCGTAAAACTGCCTTTTAACTGGTAACTAAAACAAAACTGTGTACAGAGAGGATTTGAAATTCGAGATTCCTTTTACAAAATAGGTTTTGTTTCACATTTGCTGTTTAAAGTATGTTTTAGCAAATTCCTAATAAATCTTTAACACCAAGGAATAGGTCCATGATTGAAACATATTCAAAATCACGAAACCCGAATTTCCAAAGAGGATAAGGTTGAACCTCAATTTAAATGTGGCTGGGTAAAACTATGTAAATATTTTAAAAGAAATATCTACTGCACTTAGCATTAGATCAATTGTTTTACATTCTGGCAGAAGAATTGTCTTGATGATACTGACACAAACAAGAATCAAATTACAAACCATTTTAAACTATGCATTTCACAGTTTTTTTTAAATTTGAATGACTAAAATGGAGTAGTTTTTATTCGAGTTCGTTTCAAAGTTTTATAATATTCTTTAAATTTTTATAACAGTATTGTCAACGCGACATCAGACATTGACTAGCTTCTCTAAATTTATGCCTAGAAAATTATATGCATGACATACGTTTCTTTAATGCACAATAATTATTACCAATCATGTATTTACTTCCATTAACCTCAACAATATCACATTATGTCACATCTATAAATAGGTAGATTTAAACGCGTGAAATACTTCACGTCATATATGTATAGCCGCCTATAGTAGTTTTTTCCTTCACATAAATTGTGCTAAATTATTTACGGAACAAAAATAAGTAAAAAACGTGACAGTATAATAGGTCTAAGTATTACCGGACATTCATTTGTATATTATCACAAATATGTGAAAATAACAGAGTAATTTCTGTTAATTATAAAAGTAAACAATTCGATCTATTGAAACCTTTAAAAACTATATAAAATCAAATGTTTTCAAAGCGTTTCGTTGAAGTCTTTAGTTAACCCCGATCCCGTCTGGAACGTTGACCGTAACCTACATACCTATCTATTATTTCGAGACATTTCTCAAATAATACGAGATTTCCTTAAATTTGAATCCTAAATAATTCTGATAATCGTTTTATAATTTGCATCATTTGTTGGCATTACGTGGAGTCGCCTTCGGCATGGCAGGTTAGAAGAAAAACAAATGACCGCGAATACGTTACACAAAAAAAACCGTTGAAAAATACCCAAGATTTCATCCTTTTCTTCGTCGTTTTAGTAAATAATTGTTTAACCTCCGTAAAACGCTAAAAACACACACAACACAAGTCCCGTACTGTTTATTTTTAATTTAATGCACGGAATTTCGTTAACAAAATGGCGGGTGATCGTACCGCGACGCCGTGCTTCGGCCAACTGACTGGGACGAGAAATGTCAAACTTGCTTGGGCCGCTATCTGTGTGCACGTCAGTGTACGAATGTGTTAGTGTTTTGCGATAGAGGCTTCAATGGAGTTGTTCGTGGCAGTACGCCGGTGACTCAATAGGCAGTAGGTGAAAAAGTACCAATTTAAGTTCCGCAACATATCGTTGCTTTGGAATAATAATGACACAACTCAAAATTCTAGTTAAGGACACAACAGAATAAAGAATAGTGTATATTTTCTCGGTTCGAAATCGGATATTCAAAATGGCAAAAAGGATGCCGAGGCACAATAAAATAATAGTACATCATGTCATTTCGAATGAATAGGCAGATAATCCAAAATTTTCTAAATTTTTAAATACAGGACAGCAAATCCAGGATAACCTTTATTTTCTTGTGTCATAAAACTAAAAGGACGCCTAAAATGATATTCTGACATTAGTTGTTTTATGTAACATTATTCTTCTAAAGCAGCTATACTTAAATCGATATTGATTTTGTTAGTTTTTGTTTTTTTGTAAGAATGAAAGAATTTTAAATTTACACTTTTACATTTTTAAACTATTTAAGAATTTAGAGAATTACCTAACGGAATGATCGATTAACTGCTTAAAATTTAATATTTCTGTCTATGTATTAAAACTAATAAAACCAAAAATATCTAAACTATCTCAATAAAAAGTTTTCAGACTCCCTCGTCAAAGCATAAGAAGTCTTCTCAAGAACAAATCGTCATAACGAAAAAATAAATTATTGAATTTCAGGCCCTAAACTTACCCATTTTATATTTAAATTTCTTCGAGACGAAAATCACAGCATAACATTTTGGTATAATAACAGTTACGGAGATATTTTCCTAAAGCTCCAGCTGTTAATGTTAAACTTCGGAACTAGAGAAAGAATATGCAAACATGCTTCAATAATGCTGTAAAAACTCAAGCATCTATTCATCGCAAAAAAAATAGATTCTTCGTCTCCTAATGTCCAAATTATTACTGTAACCATATACCGACCAAAAAGAACTATTATTAATTATTGAAGTTATTCAACTTACATTTATGAAAAATTTAAACCATAAAATTCTAATTTTAATTTAACGTTGGGTCTAATAATGCTTAAAACATCTTCAAGTAATTAGATAAACTGATGTTGAAAACAATTTCTAATTACTTTTTAATGTTTATTATCCCATTATGCAGTCACAACTCATTACGAAGATGAATATTACCCTATACATAATAACTCTAATAGAAGACATTTTTACTGACCATATATAATGTACACAAATAATGTGAATAAAGTATACAAATAGGTACCTACCTGTACCTATAAATAAAAATCAATGTTAGCTTTAAAACTGAACATTGGATTGTGATGATTGTTTTAGTTAATAGCTGTCCCCAGGTGTGACAGACTTTGTGTTAACTTGATAGAAATATAGTAAAATCACCAACATACATAAAAATTTCAACAAAATCGATCCAGCCGTTTAGCAGTTTACAATTGTACGACATGTGACGAGGTATGAATAAATAAATAAGCAAAATATATATATAATTAGGCACCATAACGAAATATTAGATATAGTCTGTAATTTAATAACTAAGCCTTTCGAAAGTCGAAACAATTCGTTATGTTAATTATTAAGAAATATGTAATTCCTATTAATAAAAAATGTTTTCCTTGTACATATAGTATAATACACCACATTCAACTTTTGAATAAACCTTATGCATGTATTACGTAGAATAAATTTATTCATACATCCATAATATTAGACTATATTGAAATTAAAGTTGTTGTTCACATTCTAGAAAACGCAAATGTTATTGTGTAAATAGGTCCGATTTTCCTTGTTATATACTAAATCTAGGTCAAGCACAAAATTAAAGTTTCCTTTAATATTATTTTAATAGCACATGGTCGAAAATGATGTCATTAATTTCAAAGAAAACGTACTATTTTGCCATGATGCATCACGATGTTCGCAAAAGTTATTACAAAGCGAAACCACAATATCATAAATTATATAATTCGATTAAAAGAAATTCGTCATCACTTAACTAGCTTAAGTATCTTAATGCATAGTAAAAACCAATGAAACTATACTCCTTGTATTATGGACTGCTGCGACTTTGTCGACGCTGTCTTCAGACTTTACTCATTCAACAATGTTGCTGTTATCACGTCCACTAATATTCTCCTGTTAATAACAATTGATACACCAGGTTATTTACTAGGATCAAGGGTAAAAATTATACAAACCAAGTTAATTTCAGCAATATTTATTCAACCGTTTTTAAGTGATAGTAAAAGTAATATCCCAACATTGACATTTTAAATCACTTCAATCCTTAGCTTATAGACATGTGGTCCTTTTTTAATTCAAAATAATGTAACATATGTCTAAAAGTATATTTTCAACTCAACATTATCATCGGGTTGCTTCCATTAACAATGATTTTATTATTTACATAAAACTAAATATAGAAGTCCATTCTACATATGCTAAGGATAACTTAATTGTTACTTGCAAATCTACCTGTTAACCTCAGCATTTTTCAATAATAAAGTAGATATTGAATATAATTCTTATATGGACGACCCTTGCAGATCTAGATAGGGCAATAATATGCGACCCAGAATTCAAATCCATTGAAATTGTTTTATATGGAGGCTTTGATCTTTCGCATAAATCGTGCCACTGATCAGTTTAGACCAGTAGCGCACTGAGAAATCAAAACGCTATGCTATAATATCGTTTGCGATTCTAGATTTTATTATTCTTTCTATCAGTACATACCTAATCACGAATGTTATACGAAGGTAACTCTTTGTTACGTTTAGCAGCTTTAAGACCGTAAGAAATTAACCAATTATGATAACTTCAAGACCACACTTGGAAACAAATATAGGCAACTTTTTCACGAAATTTCTACAGAAACGGAAATGTTATTTTTTCCACTTATCTGAAAAATCTAGAACAATTCGTTTATGTTACAACTGGAAATGGTTTTCTTGACACTACTTGCTATACCTAAGAGGACCATTTTGAAGCGATTTTGACAAACAAATATACGACAATGAGGGACTCTAATATAAACTTTATTCTAGTTTTAAGAAACTTGACCTCATGTGGCATTTTTACGGCAAATATTCACTCGTTATTTTACCTTGCATAAGTCGGAGGCCTATAAAAGTCGTAAACAGAAACACTTTATTTCCTACTAGTGTATTGTTGTTAGGCCTAATCATATGTAGCAAGTGTATCATTAGAAACGCCGCCTCTTATGGGAATAGGTTAAACATTCTGCCTAGGAAGAGGTGGCCCAAACACATCCTTCACTATCCAGACGACCACATGACTATTGACAACGCTCCTTACACATATATCTCACATACACAGCGTCTTCGCCGTCGAAGACGAGGTCTGACGCATCCCGGCTGCGGCCTCCAGCCTCGGGTCCATTGATGTCAAGGCTAAGCACCAATCATTACCCTTTTCAGCAGCAACAAACTTTGCTCTAAAGCTAGGACTGAGCCTCACAGGAAGCACCCTTAGAGCAACGTTTCCCCCACGACGCAACAAAGCCCTTCTACGGGCCCACCCTCGGCGGAGCTTCTGGGCTTGCCACCCCTCTCGGTTATGCAGTAAAAGCCAGTAGGGTTAACAGGTACTATACAGTCGAAAAAAAAGCAAATGTATTTTACAAAGCCGTTCGTTAGATAGAAGATCGCTTTATCCTAATTTAAAGTCAATACATTTATAGTTAGTAATTAGCGAGTAAAAATTTATGCGCCAACATCCGAGCCTTATTCAATACTGACGCTTGTCTTCCTACACACATACCTTATGCTACAAAAGGAAATGTACCGGCATTGATACCATAATCCTATGTATGTGTACAATTCTAAAAAAAGAAACGTTAATGCCTTCAGTAACGCATCTCGGAAGGCAAAAATCCACAATTAACAGCTAAATAAAATCTCGTTTTGGTTAGCAGAGGGACCCTTTGCTAGGGTCGATTCCAAGTAGGCCCTTTCTAAAAGTGTATTTTATTATTTCGGGACTTATTGTAGGCTTCGGCTGTGGCTAGTTACGTCCCCAACAAAAATCAATTGAAAAGCGAAAATTTTGCATTCCGGTACGATGCTGTGTAGGAACGAATAAAGTCTAATTTCTTCTGACCAAAGCTAACGCTCTTTTTTTTTCGCTGGTGAATGCTTTTATGCACTGGGCCCGACCATATGTCAGGAGTGTGGGGCTCGGCGAAGGCAAAGCAAGGAGGCCTCGCATTACCCACTAAAACCCAGCGGAACCCTCTTCATCGGATGAATAAAGCACCAGGGGATCAACTTTCGCATTCATCCCTGGGGTCCCGGGTGAATCCGACTGAAAAGTCTCGAAGGCGGAAAGAATTACGCTAACAGGCGTTGCCTTGTACCCCGCTTCCTCCTGCGGCGTGAGAGAGCATCATTCGTAGGCCTCCTTCGGTGAGATGATCGCTAATTTACACTACATCATCACTTACCATCAGATGACATCACAGTCAATTGAATGTTGGCACCACGGAATTCTTTATTAAAAGGCGAATGATTTATTCGTTTTAAGGATTATCAGACATGGACGTCGGCATGCGGCTAGCGGCGGCGCGAAGCCCTTGCTGGAGAGCGTATTAGGCGCTATGCTCTGCAATAAGAACTGCGGAGCAAGATTAGCCCCATCTTCTGCGAGAGGGCCCTCGTCTCATTGAACGAAGCCCACGAGCGAGAGAAGGAAAACCCAGTCGATGCTTCCTCACACAACTGGCGTGAGGTACCAGGCAAAGGCGGAGTATTAGGCGGCGTATATTTGCGCTCGTCATCCTGCCTTCGTGAACACTCGATCGGACTCATCTGGGACATCATACATCGTCATATGTCCCGGTTACGGATGAAGAGGGTTTCACTAGGCTTTAGTGGGCTTGGCGATGTCCCGACCCTACAAATCGGGATGCATAAGTGCATTTCCCAGCGCCAAGAAAAAATATCACAGTCAAGCGCCTCTCCGTAGGAAAAAAGTCTAGTATGAACAATACGGCAAATGTAAAAAAAAAAATGTCACGCTAAATGTCTGTTACACTAACCAAACCTGTTATGCGATTTTCGTCCCATATCTGTAGTTGCAACACTGAGCCAGTAATTAACATAGTGACTAAGACGCGTAGGTCGATCATTCTTGCTATTAATTCGTAGATTATTTGCGTAAGCTCGATTTAGCCACAGCTTTGCAAAAGTGAGAGTTGAATATTAAAATTATGATTTTAAAGGTAAATGTTAATTACTACTCGGGGCATTGCTATAAATTGATCAAGCCTGTGCTTCATTGATAGAGTAGTAGTATTTATTTCGCCATACGCCATATTTCTATGTAACCAATATAATTAAAATAGCATTAAATAATCCGTATGAATGAATCCTGAATAAATTATAATGAAATATATTGTTTATACACTGCTAAAGGACACGAAAATGTGTTCATCGCGTATAAAATAAAAATAAATCTACTGGTCAACCTTCAATCTAAAAGGACAAAAAGCTTTAGTGGCCAATTTTCATTAATTAATGTTGAGTGGCATTTGATCATTCCAATACAGTTCATAATTATAAAAAAAAAATATCTCTTTGAACGACATTGACAATACTAATAATGTTACAAAAAGAAACAAACACATGTTAACAGAAGTTCCTACTGCATAACACAGCAGTTAGAATTTTTTGTTAAGGATAAGGGGCTCAAATCCTGGGCAGGCACAACTAAATTCTGTTTGAAATAGCATATAACTCTAACTATTGTTTAAAAAATCAACGTTCTTTTTGGTGAAAGAAAACATGATTGGAAAACTTGTTTATCTCGGAAGCATTTCTGTTATATGTGTAGCCTGCGAATTCGCGGTGGAGCAGCGTGGTGGGTCTATGATATAAAAATCCTCTTCATCTATAAGGCAGGAGCACTGAGCTTAGCAGTGCAATGATAATAGGCTGCTGCTTACCTATCCGTTCAGATAGACGTAACATGTATAGTTAAGTAATCGCGCTTAAATGATTTTTTCACGACATTTGTTCTTTCATATTAAAATGGAGAATATTTTCAATTTACTCAATAGCTAAAATTGTTGAGATATCATAAAACCATATCTATTGGAAAATAACATTATCCTCAATCTGTAAAGATTGGAAGAATTATGGAGTTGATATCATTTTCGCTACCTTTCTTTAGTTTAGTTTTGCATACAAACATAATAAAGATCGTTGTATCATAAAAACAACACAACAACTTACAGACTAATTAGTCCTAATTAGTAGTTTGACCGAATATACCTAACATGTACTTGTATTATCTAAGTCTAGAGTCCAACGACTATGCTTAGTTTACTTGTATTGACTCACACTTTTCTTGAGTTCTTGCTTAAAATATATTGTGTCACTGCACTTTCAGTAATTCAAAAGGTTTTGTTCTTTTAAGTCTTCTCTTTGTCTGTAACATAAATAAACAATATGACATATTCAATACGAAGAAGCAAAGATGAAACCATGTATTAAAACTTAAATATTAACTAACCGCGTTAGTCAATTTTCGGGAGTAAAATAATGTTATAAGTCTGAAAAGTGATGAATAAACATTATAAGAATGTTTTAAGTAGTAAGATAGTAATTACATCACAGTAAAATAACGTGGGCAATGGAAAGAGATCTTTGCCAGCAAGAAAAACTGATTTTTGTTTAATTTTTATAACCCTAAAATACAAATACTTTATCAGTACATGTCCAATTTAATCAGTTTAACGATAGAATATTGCCAAAGCGGTAATAATTACTAAATAGCGTAGTCTTATTTATGCAGACGCAAATAATTGATATTTAGATCACGTCTGAACTGTTGAATGTACTCAAAATGTAGTTATTCTCGGAACGATAGGACTAGATCTGGTTTAGTTAGCTAAGTTTGAATTAATTTAAATTTAAGTATCTGAATTCTGCGTGGGAAATTTTATACGTAAGTGGGTATAATTTAGTCACAAAAATATACTCCTATATTTGTACAATTTAATCGGTTCAGTCGTAATCTAGTTAGTCATTACAAGAAAGAAACCTTTAAGCCTTTTAAGTCAGCTCTGAATAGACAGCTCTGTACAATTTTTCGCAAATACGATAACTAAATAACTTAAATATCATTAACAAAATAATGTTTGATTAAAAACCTTTAAAATCAAGTTTCATCCATTAAAACATCGTAGAAAAATGTGTTGAAACTTGAGCAAATGTTTAAAAAAAGCGTTCTGTTAACGTTTCAATAATTTGAACAAGATGTTTATAGGAAGAATGTGAACTAGTAGTAGGAATTTAAGAAGAGCAGTTGTAATCAGCCATTAAACCAAGTAAAGGTGTTACTCTATATTTAAATGGTTTCAAGTGTAACAACGTCGGTATCTCAAAGAAGCAAAATGAATTCTAGGAAATCACATGTTTATCTTACTTCTATTTTTTCACAATTTTATCACGCGTGAAACAGGAAGGGCTTCATTATATTTGTAAATCATTATGCGTCATCTTACGTCAATGTGAATAACTAACCGCCTTATTGATCTAACGGTTAGCTTATTCCGCTACTAATCTTGAGGTCCTGGATTCGAGTCCTTGGCCGGAACAATTCAAAAACAATATTGGGTTTTGTGATAAGAAATTGACAGGACTTAATCGAAGTTTAGAAGTTGGTGGTGTGTTATAGCTTCAAGCTTTGGAAAGCCCTTTAAGCCGTCGGTACTACGTCTGATCTCTCTCCTGTCACGTCTGACATGCAGACCCATCCTACTATAAGAGTAAGGGAATAAAGAGTGCACGTGTATCTGCACAAATGGCTTATCTCTAAATGAGGTTGGCCGCTGTGACTTAAATTCAGTGAGGAGATAATTACGTGAATGTGAATACATGTTACCCTGACAGCGCGACTTTCCACATCTATCTGCAAGTTAATGGGTATTGGATTAAATGCCCCGTTGGGTAAATTCGGAAAAATATAACAAAAGCAATATTTAGGTACATTACTAGTAGAAAACTTTATCATTATAATAAAAGCAATTTCATACTAGACTGTGACGGCACGCCGAATGAAATCAGTCTTTAGTAATAATTAATAAGGTATGGTTTTTAACATTACGGACCCGCATATATAAATACGAATAAAAGTTGCACTAGAGATGATAAATATGAAGGTGATTACCATTTCACTCTAACCTTATTAGTCCAGCGAACAGTATAACAAAAAAGATAGACGATTGGTAATCGATAAATAAATAGGCTAATGATATACATCTAGAATGAGAGCTAGTAAGCGGAATATGTTATTTCGTTATACAAATTGGTTTCAGTCTGACTCACAACATTACCCCATTAAGGGTTTGAACGATATTATTTGAATATGACTTAGTAATCATATTCCATAATTATAAAAAATCACGTAATTTTGTACACTACTTATTTATTAGTTAGCGTAGTGATTTTAGCAAAAACTACATTATTATCAGTTTGCGTTGTGGTTTAACGCTTTGCATTATGTTAACGCCATGCTGCCTCCCTGAACATTTCTCAAAAAGTGTTAATTATAAGTTAAACTTGTTCCTAAAACTGTTTTAATTTTTCTGTTGTCACTTTTATTTAATCTGTTTTTATAAAAGTTAGAACAATAATCGAAGAATCTTCTATGTTTTTCAATAATTTTTAGAATTTGAAGTAAATGTACGAATTTCTACGGAAACCATTATGATTTTCCACGTTTGTAGTAGTTGTAGTAACCTTCTACCGGAAGATATAAGTCAAAGTCACTACGGAGGAAACTTTTCAACTAGATCGCTTCTAATCTTATTCAAATCATTTACTGAACTACTGCAATCAAACGACCTTCCACCACACATTTCTCAGTCATTTTTATTGTTTCTGTAGTAACGCTTGACCGCAAGAAAATTAGTGGAAATTAGTTTGAAAGTAGTTCAACTTACCTTGGTAGTTATTGTAGTAAAATTTGTAGTAGTAAATAACACATAAAGTTTATGGATGCATCGGCTTTGGGAACTGTGTGACCATTTTTAGAAAATACTAAAAATGAAAACAACCACAACCCAGAAAAACTACTTAAATGTCAATTTTTTTGTATTGTTACTCGAGTCACTGCGCTCACTATTGACTACGTCTCAGAAATATCAAATAAATCTAAAAAATATAGACAAAACCAAACCAATTTTTTTATTTCAATGACATCTAATAGTACTATTCACATTGATTTTATAATAACGAAAAAAATGTATTGAGTCTTAAATAAAAAATTCGCTAATTTTATTTATAAAGGTTTGAGTATTTTCATTGAATGTATGACTTATTTCTTAATTTTAATTATACTTACCTAACAATACATAATAAAATTATTGTATTATACAAAAATATTATATTTAAAATCATTATATATTTGCTTGTTTAACGCAAATATGTTAGTCCGCAGCTCTTGAACTAGCAAACCACATATCAGGTATCTATTGTTTGATCAAAGTGCCGCCTTCCTCTTATCAAACCGGCTTAAATCAGGTGAATGGCCAACACTAATAAGTTTTATGCTAAAGAAAAGATTAGGAACGTTAACGGATAAGACATACATATATGGATCGACACTAGATTCTAGTTAAGAGTCACAGTTTAGAGTTTTGAATCCTAGACACACATAATTAAATTCTCTGTGAAAATTATCTGCGTAAATGTTGTGTTACACTTGTGGTACAGAAAAACTTCGAAAAGAAACCTATATATATATACATACTTTTGAATTGTTCGCCATATATATATACAACAATTCAAAAGTATGTGTAGTAGTATTGGGCGATATAAATCGATATTTCAAATAATAAAATAATGTCGATACATGTACGCGATATATTGCTCCAATGCGATATTATCGAATCATCTAGTATCGAATGTAATATCGATATACCAAAAATCATGTCTCATTATATTTTTTTTCTTTATATCTACTTATTCCTTTAAATCTGCAAAATTGACAGTTTCAGTAAAAGTAAAACGAAAAACCCCGGGTTATTCAAAATTAGCCCTTGCGATACCGAAATGCAGAAAACTCTCTGCGAGGGCAGCACTACTAGCAAAACTTTTATAATCTATGGTCACTTGTATTTGGTTGGACTTTTATAATCTATGGTCTCAGTCCCATTTGAACGACTATTCTCAAAAGCCGCACAGGTTCTTAACCAGCAGAAAAGCAGAGTGCACGCCAAAGGGCTAAATAAAATTTTGTTGTTGCAAGGTTTAGAGAAAAAGTACGGGGATTGACTTGAATGTTGGAAAAGAAAAAGCTGCTATTCTTTATGCAGATGCTACATGAACATGCGATAGAGAGGGCTATGCTCGGAATTTCTCTACGTGATCAAATCAGAAATGAGGAGATCCGTAGCAGAACCAAAGTCATCGACATAGCCCTACGAATCGCGAACCTGAAGTGGCAATGGGCGGGGCACATAGTCCGACGGACCGATGGACGTTGGGGCCCGAAGGTGCTGGAGTGGCGACCCCGCACCGGGCGGCGCAGTGTAGGGAGACCCCCCACAAGGTGGACCGACGACATAAAGAGGGTCGCCGGTAGCCGCTGGAGCCAGGCGGCGCAAGATCGGGCCTTGTGGACATCATTACGTGAGACCTATGTCCAGCAGTGGACGTCCATCGGTTGAAGCGACGACATGAACATGACTTATGGCCTTGGATGTTTTTCGTATGATTTATAAATAAAGTTGATTTTTTCTTCTTTTCAAGTGTTTTACTCATAATTAACTTATTGAATATTATAGACTAGTTAAATACAAGTAATTACTTAAGATATTTTTAATATATTATTATGTTCGATACATCGTAGAGAATCGATACAACACTACGATATAGTATATCGAAAAAATATCGATATTTTTTCGCATGAAAATATGAATAAGACGTATATTAATTTAAAATTCAAAACTCTTTATTCAAAATTGGTTTTGCAGTCCTTTTGAATCGTCAGTTATTATTTAGACCACATATTATTTCCAACGAATTACTGATGACAATTTTAATGAATGCCAAATATATTGAACTACCCGCAAGTCACAAGACATATATAAATTCAAATTCAATAACTCTTAATTGAAGTAGGCTTTTGCAGTCATTTAAAATCGTTAAACGAAGTATTTACCACATATTATTTCCAATGTGTGATATTAATGGACGATAGAAAATATTAAACTACCCGCAATTTCACAAGACATGTATAATTTAAAATTCAAAAACTCTTTATGCAAGTACGATTTTGGAATCCTTTTGAATCGTCAGTTATTTTTTAGATCACATATTATTTCCAATGAATGACTAACTACCCGTAATCCCACAAGACATATATAAATTCAAATTTAAGCGCCCACAATGGTTTAAAAACACTCTCTCGTATGAGTGAGCAGGCATGTGCCAAGCTGTGGAACTCTACTAGCTGCTACTTGTCTTACATATAACTTTTTTAAGATCTATTCCTAATTACCAAATTGTAGAAATAAAAAGATGTAGAAATCAAATTTAGTCCTTCAAAATGTAAAGCCATTGACACTTCTATTCCTGAACCAATAAAATCCACCTTGGAGTTTTACGATTCTGGAGAAACAGTAATAGGCTACTAGTACAATCTTAATTGTAGGCAATAAGTGTTAGTATACCTTGTGAACTTCCCTTAGCTAGGAAACATTGCCAACTCCGGAAGTAGCTAAATCACGTTTTGCGTTACCTATTCTTGGAAGCAAAATAAACAAAACTGTATAACATGTTTGCATAATTGTGGTAAAAGTAAGTAAGTAGCAGCCCATTAACGTCCCACTGCTGGGCACAGGCCTCCTCACTCATATGAGAGAGGTTTTTTAGAGTCTAATAAGTCTTTGCTGCTAGTATGATAACTAGCCACGGCCGAAACCTCCCACCAAACCAGACTCATACAAATTAGAAAATACGATTTTCTAAATTCGCCCTACCTCGATCGAACCCGGGACCTCTGCTAGCAGGGCGAGTACTCGCACCACTGCGCCAGCGATGCTGGCATAAATAATTATATTGAAACATTTGACGATTCAAAAGTGCTGTAATAGCCTATTTGAATAAAGAATTTTGATATTTGAATTTTGTATGTGATTATTTTAATATCTCACAATATATATAAAACTAGCTAAACCCGCGACTTCGTCTACGTAGAATGTTTTTTGAGTAGAATTTTCATTAATCTATCCGTTCTTAGCTGACCTCTACTCGGGAAAAGGAATATTCCTACCTAATTTCAAGTCTCCACGCCTTATGGAGTGTTATATATACCTGAATAGATTATTTTACTCTTCTATAAATAATTAATTATGTAGACAGTACATTGCATGCAATTGCCTTGGAATTGAAAACTTGCACCTCTTTGTTATCTGATATATCATTTCCGTACTAAGCGCCATTTATATACCAACTTGGCAACACTTAACTCAAGAATGTTGTCAACACACCATATCACTATATACAGCGATCGCGTAGGCTTGATCGTAGGCGACATGCAATGATCTAACGCTGGACAAAAATAGTGGTTAGTTTTTAATGAGGCGTTATCGAAAACACGGAACCTTATTGGTACCATTCAAGGCTACATAGCGTAATTTCCGGTGATCTATTGGATTGTGTCATCGACGATAAGAAAGTATTGTACTGTATTGATAGCGTTAATTGTTACTATTTGCACCATAAAAAAATATTAAAGTGCCTTTATCTTTATACTACTATCAGATACAGGATTATTCCAAAGCAATTAACATAAATAAACTTATCTTCTTAACTAAATCTTTACTCAGAAAATTATTTTAGTAGTAATGTGACTGATATTCTATTCCTGCGTTATATGTTGTGCTGTAATAACTTAATGGATGATTTAAAGGGTCTTCTGAAAAGCTAAAAAATTCTCTATATCTGTATCTCTTAGTCTAGCTAAAACATATGGCGCTTACATAAATTATGAGGTTACATAAATAAAGTTGCAATTTATATAATATATATTTATACTTTAATTTACATATACACAAAATACATTAAACGTTATCGCTTTTTTACAGCTTCGTGATAATAAAAGTCATTAGAAACGAATATACATAAAATTCTGATTATAATTTACGATCTAGTTGACCTATCAATATTTATATCGAAAACAATGAAACATATTACAAAGTTCCACCATGTTTGCCTTGAATATCGTTCAAATGAGAGTCGTAGTCAATAAGTATAAGGGTAACTTGCTAGCATTGCAAAGAAACAATAAATCAGAATTATAATCAGATGAAAACAATTGATTCAACAAATTAATTATTTGCTTGTCGTTTTGTAATCGAATTATCGTTTTAACAAGAAAACAACTTATTACCTTGCTGCTAAGACTATAAAATATTTAGTCACGAATTATGACATTACATCCGTGTACATTTACTCGTACGTACGTTTATTTTCATTACTTATAAAAAAATTTAAAGTGCATGCGTACAAAGTACACATGTCAGAAATGGAACTTCTTTGGCAAACAAGTCTTGTATATATTTATACAAATCTAAAACTTTAAATTTCTGAGACTCAAAGGGAGGGAAAAAGGAACATATGTTAGGAATTTAATGAGCTTATTTATCATTGAAATATTAAGTGTCAAAAATTAATACAAATAGTTTATTGAAATCTCAAATAACGACTTGTAAATAAAAATGCCACGTGTTTTTGTCAATATTAGAAGGAATTAATAAAAATTTGTTTATAAAGTGAAATTTAGAAATTATGAAATAGTTTTATTTTATATTTTATGAAAAATAGTATATTAAATCATTCAATGATGAAAATGCCACATGTTATTTGTTAATATAAAAACTACCTGACCTTCAAACGAATTAGCATAAAAAACGTTTCACATCTTCGTGATGCTAATCACGCGTTTCATCCGTAAAAATTGTACTTTCATGCGCCTAAAGAAATTACATTTTAAAAACTTTTAAATGTTTAAATAACTGCTTTTTTTCTATACATGTATTAATGTTTACGCGGTACTTATATGACAGATTTCATATAAAGGAATTTGTTTGATACAAAATAGTGAAACTATTATTTGATAAGACTTTCAATGATTATATTAATTATGTTTCTATGCTATCTTCCAAATTCAGATCATAGGAAAAAAAATAATACTGTGATTATTCTTATAATTAAGTACACTTGAAAAAGTATCTCCTCGCATTGGTCGCGTTATATAAGCTATATGATTTTATTATCTACTTAGCTGGAGATACAGTCGAGTAACATCAATACCTAGAAATAAATTCAGCGATTTCAAATTGTTCATCAACCCCTCGAGAAAAATATTTGAAAATCCTTTCTCAATACTCATCTGATTGATGTTAAACATTTAAAGTGAAAAATCAATAATTGATTGAGATTTAAAAACATACGGAGTCAATTACATTTGCACACGTAAATTTTAAATTTCTAATCGAAACGTTTTTTTTCCCCGGCAGTATTTATAAATGATAATATATACATACAATACATATAAAGAAACGTCCCGTCAATTGACATTAATATTTATTTATTAAATGCTTAGAGCAGATGCTAGTTCAAAAAATCCGTAGGATGAATATCCTGGTTGTCATCTCTGTCTATACAATAATAAAAAAGAGTATAAACATCTTTAATAATATTTTAATACTAGCCGTTCTTCGCGGTGTCATCCGCGTAGATTTAAGGAGTATTATTATGTTTATAAAAACAACGTCGCAACAAGAACAATTTTCGTTGAGAATAAAAAAGGTTATCTTGAGCCAACCTTAAAAGATAGACAAAAACTGTCAAGACCTTTTTTTTAGAACTTTTAATGGGGAACAATATCGTTATTCATGAGTTTTACGGAACTTTAACCATTTACGCAACGCATGCTGCGGAAGCGTTGCAAAAGGAAAAAATACCCCGAATTTGAAACATTTTTCATTGGTGCTCCAATCCTATTGACCTTAGAAAGATGATATATAGCGTGTAGCCTACTCGATAAATGGGCTATTTAATACTGAAAGATTTTTGTAATCAAAACAATAGTTCTTGAGATTGGCGCGTTCATGCAAACATCCTCTATAACTTTATAATACTAGAATAGATTATGAAAGTATACCTTAGATAATCGCAGTTATATACGAGTATATATTTGAATCCAAATTCCCTTTTCCATAATGGCGCCCTTTTAATCAATTCGCGTTAGTATTAACCGTGTAGGTGCAGCGGAGGCGACAACATTGCCAAATAATTACGTAGGTTTGATTCTCTGATGTCATCGTCAAAGACTTCAGTGACGGTGACACTAAACAAAGACTGAAAGTTAATGTACAGTAATTTGTTAAATAATCAAATAATTTTAAAATACATTTATGAATAAGTTATGTTCATTAGGCCTTTCACGATGAAATGAGAAGAAAATACATCGATTAATATATGGCTTAGTGGTAAAAGGCGTTGTTTTATGCACATATAGAAGCTGGTTGAAATCCATGGCAGATATTGATATAAATGTGGTGTGCTTCATTTGTAGATAAAGGAAAACACGTGCGTATAGCTGGAGCAATTCTGGGGTATGTGTATCCCGCTAACCAACAGTGGAGCAGCATGGTGGGTTTATGCTCGAAACCTTTTCTCTGAGGGAGGCGGCTTGATCCAGTGGCGGGAAATTTATTAGGCTCCTAGATCAATCGCTAAAGTTTAAATGCTGTATCATTACATTTAAGGGTGTTAAAATCTAAAATAATTTTATTGACGCTTGTTACATGACACAATCAACGTTTAACATTGTTTCAATTGACATTGGTTAATAGATCCTTTATAAAATGATAAATTTACGAACTAATAAAGTCGATTAAATTGATTTGAATTGATACAGGAGTTATTCAATATGCTGCACCGTTACACTAGTCTTTTAAACATAATGGAATATACGAGTATTACAATGTAGGCATTTATCTTCTGGATAGTTTTAATATATAGATTTTTGCATTAAAATAATATAATATACAATATTAGCTGTTCCTGGTAGTATCACCGTTGTATTTCGTGAAAATATGGCATCGTGATGTCAATCTTAAACATTTTTGAATGCAACTGTAAACACAAAAACTGATCAAACGATTTTGATGTTTTTTCAATTCTGCTGGACTTATGCTGATTTGGGACATAAGCTTTTTATTAAAAAAAAATATTTCTTATTTAAAACTGAGAGATAGGCACAAAGTAAGATAAACATCAAATAGAATGGAGTCTTACTTACACGTTAAGTGTAAGCAGATGAAGTTGCGCGGGTCAGATAGTTTTTTTTATTGCTGACGGTTTAACGTTTGACTGTGATCTCACCTGATTCTAAGGATGAAAGCGCGCTAATCTGGTAAGAGGCGATATATCCCTTATGGTTTCTACACAGCATCGTACCGGAACACAAATCTCTTTGTTTGGCGGTGCGTCTTTGTTGATAGGGGGGTAACTAGCCACGGCCGAAGTCTCCCACCAGGCCAGACTCAGACTCGAAATTTGATAATACAATTTCCTAAATTGGTCATACCGGGGATCGAACCCGGGACCTCTGCTAGCTAAGCGAGTACTAGACTGCGCCAGTGAGGCCATAAGAACTTTGTACACGTTTGTCTGTATATATCATCAACATTGCGTCACAAATTCAATAATTAAAAGTTCAGTGTTTCAAACATATATAGTTAGTTCCTCAGACTGCCTCATTGGTCTAGTGGTTAGCATGTTCGACTACAGACATGAGGTCCTGGGTTCGAGTCCCGGGTCGGGCCAGTTCAAAATCGATATTGAGTTTTCTATTAAGATTTTCTCAATATTTGCCCGAAGTTGGGAAGTTGGCGGTGTGATCCACCCCCGTGCCTCGGAGAGCACGTTAAGCCGTCGGTCCTGCGCCTGATCTCTCTCCGGTCGTGTCGGATTCCCGTCACATCGGACTATGAGAGTGAAGGAATAGAGAGTGCACTTGTGTACTATGCCTGCCAATCCGCAGTGGAGCAGCGTGGTGGGTCTATGCTCTAAAAACCCTCTCTCATATGAGCGAGGAGGCCTGTTCCCAGCAGTGGGACGTTAGTGGGCTGCTACTAACTAACTAACTAACTAACTATAGTTAGTTCAATTGGCGTCATAGTTCTGACTGCATACTAAAAATTCTCTTAAGATTCTTTGTACAGATATGGGACAATGGCCAGTATTGCCGGAACAAGCTACGTAGATATTCTCATTTGTATGCATTTCATTTTACCACTGAGCCTTGACCGTACTTGAACCGCGTTAAGTTAAAATTTTGGTGGGAACTTCTTATTTTGATCAACTTGTGCAGTTTTACTTTGTTTTATATCTTTGAATTCAAAATATTTGTTTACCATGACAAATAATATATGAAACAGTTAAATACTGAACCCGCGAATTTGTTGAATGTTTTTTTAGTAGCAATTTCATGAATTTAGGCAAATTGTTTCACAAAAAAGACAAAACCACTGCTCTTTGAGGGTGGAATTTCCTAAAATTTACTTTTGATAGTTTTCCATCATGACAAAATTTAATTTCTGACCAGGTTTTACTTACCATAAAAGGTATAATATGTAGTTGCGAAGTTTGAATTTCTTTTTAATGTGAAAATTTGTTTTTTTTTTATTAACACCCCTGCTACCCCCTTGCGAGTGGAATTTCGTAAAATTCGTTCTTAACTGACCTCTACTCGGTATAAGGATTATTCCTACTAAATTTCAAGTTTCTACGCCTTATATATATATATAGATAACAAAATAACATCGCCGTTTTGGATGCATTGGTAAACATTTTCATAGAAGATTAATTAAGGACACCAAATCCAGAATTTCCTTATTTTCTTGACTTAAATAAACTTAAACGATGTAGTGACGTCAAAAAATTTCATTCCGACATTACTTGTTTTAAACAGTTTGTATAATTTTCAAACGGTTTTCCTGTAAAATTTGCTTTTTTAAATTGTGTCACATTTTCCTAAGCAGCGATATAATACGAAAAGAAGTAGGTTTATTATATTTATATTTAGAAAGTACTTTGTAACTTAATCTGCAAAGGTAATTACCATATTCAACCCAAATTGAGTGACAAAATACTCTCTATATGTAAATAAACGTACGTAAATAAACTTTTCATATTATTTTTCCATATTCAAATATTTTATCATGATGTGTATCGTTGTTCCTTTCTGTTAAAACTGTCGAAATCAGTTAACAGTTTCAGCAAGTTTCTTAGATAAATTGAAATAACAGGAGGGTAAAATTTCCAGCTATTTCTATTGTACAGATACCTAGTAGTATAAAAGTTTATCAAAATACCTGTACCAAGATATACCCGACTGGTATATAAATTTTGGCCTTTTGCATAAATTTATGAAAAAGATAATTTTCATCAATTTCCATTACAAACATGGCAACAGACGTGGGTAAAAATATTCGTAAATCCCAACAATTTCAAACGTTTTAATATTTTAAATTCATGTCATTGAACTAAGCTGAAGTCTGCAAAGATTATTTGGACCACACGGGCACGACACGATACTTTTAACGCTATACATATATAATACCTTATTTTGATCTATTTGTAATTTGTCTTAATAAATGTCTAGCAATTGCCTAATCATGTTATCATTAAATTAACTGTTGGTAATACAAAATCTAAGCCTGCCAACATTACAACGTCATCACTTACTCGTATGTCTTCGTATTTGTACGACTGAATAAATACCTTATATTAAATCAGTACTCCAAGTTGAACACACGTCTTTTACTTTCTCCGGTGACCATATCCCAACATTAACGATAAATCACATCAAGATCCAGGGTACTAACTGTTGCACATTGATACTTTTGATGGCCTCGCTGGCGTTCGATCCCTGGTAGGGCGAATTTAGAACATTGTATTTTCTAACTTATCTGAGTCTGGACTCTTTGGCTCCGGCCGCGGCAGGTTACCACCCTACCAGCAAAGACGCAACGCTAAACAAAGAGATTTGTGTTCCAGTATGATGCTGTGTAGAAACTATAAGAGGTTATATCGCCTCTTACCAGATTAGTCCGCTTCCATCTTAGACTGTATCCTCACTTACCATCGGATGAGATCACAGTCGAGCGCTAACCTGTCAGCAATAAAAAAATAACTTCACGATATAGTATTAATAATTATTTTACGAGTGAACGAACGATATAGAGAACCATAAAGTACAAACAATACCGTACATTGATTTTTATTTACACTTAAAGATCATTATTAATTTTTAAAATCATTTTAATAACATCAACAACCATTTCATAATTATTCTCCTTTTAAATTCGACAAAATCTGTTGAGCAGCTTAGTATGGTTTAGAACAGCATAAAAAAATTTATTAATATGTCTTAATTAGCGTTAAGAACATAAAATCTTAAAACACGTTTTATCACTGACAATATTTGCAAGTTGTGTTTCTATTAGATAATGTTTATTAATTATAGTGCAGCTACATACTGGCCATAGTCAAAAATTCCATATTGAGGTTTCTAATAAGATTTTCTCAAAAATTTGCCCGAAGTTGGGAAGTTGGCGGTGTAATCCACTGCCGTGCCTCGAACAGCATGTTAAACCGTCGATCTTGCGCCTGATCTGTCTACTGTCGTGTCCGATTCCCGTCATATCCGCCTATGTGAGTGAAGGAATAAAGAGTACACTTGTGTACTACTATAACTGCCAATCCGCAGTGGAGCAACGTGGTGGGTCTGTGATCTAACAACCCTCTCTCCTATGATTAAGGAAGTTTGTGCCCAACAGTGGGACGTCAATGGGCTGCTACTTACCTTACATATGGGTACATAATAATTACTATCTTTTATATCCCACTCTCAACTTATAATCTCTTATTATGTAAACCGAGCGACAAGCTACAAAACAAAACTACTATTGTAGAAATATAGACAAGTTTCAATGTATAGGGAAGAAAATAAAAAAGAAATACGTATTAGAAGCCGTATAGTATAAATGTCACACGTGGAGGCAAGACACGCATAAGGCGGTCCAAATTAGTTCCTTGATTAATGATATCGCTTTATGTCCGCCATACATGCGAAATCGGTGTTAAATATCATCTTTGTAATCTGTGAAATTTAATAATAGATATACATTTTGTGATTTGCTCAAGCTTCGCATTGTGCATAATATTAAAAGGGTCAAGTTCAAATTCACAATATCTTTATTCGAATAGGCTTTTACAGCACAATTGAATCGTTACATATACTTTTTTTTCCACACACTAATTCCAATTGACGCCTGATAATAGTTTTTTTTTATAATTTATCATCAGATATACAGTGTTGTTCATACAAATAATGATCGATGACTACAAAACTAGTAAAAACTGTGTATCAGTAGTCATCTCCTTACTAATTTACTAGCAATTATAATCAACAGTACATTTAGACTTATGTAACGATAAACATTTTTATTATTTAAATTTATATTAAAAGGCATGCGATTGTATGTGTGTCTGTGTTATATGAATTGGTGCGTGGATGAGAATTTGTGTGTACGTGTTTGTACCTAAATTAGATGATTTTGTTAGGTAATATTTTAGTTTCTTCATAAGATAGGCCGTTGAGGTAGTTTTACATATTAAAGAAAGACTTAGTCTAAAGTTATGAGGGTACCTTCGTGTTCTATCCTAAGAAGAGCCCACAATAAACTCAGTATTTTTTTCCATCATCATGGTAATATTGTACTAGTTTATTATATTTTTCGTTTACACGCACGCGTCTTTATAGTCTAAATAATTTTTCAAATTATAGTAAGATTTCTCAATTGAGTTTCTTTTAACAAAAAATTGGAATTTGGATTCGCAAAAGTATGAACGCATTTAAGCGATACTTTTAATGACATCATAATATGATTCTATTTGCAATACAAACGCATATGTCACTAAATACAACACATTGTGTTGGCACTGGCTGACATCAGGCAAAATGCGTCTGTTTTAGTGGTCATTATTCTTTTGAAGTAAAACTTCTTTAGACGCGCGCACGAGGGTAAAGTTTTTACGGGTGAAACTCGTGATTATGGTCACGAAGATGTGCAGCGTTTTTATGGCAATTCGTTTGAAGGTTAAAGAGTTTTAATATTTACCAACAACATGTGACATTTTAATTTGCCATCATTTAATAATTTAATATACTATTTCCCAGAAAATATTAAATAAAAATATTTCGTAAATTCTTTTCAAAATTTTAAATACAAAACAAAATTTAATTAATAATTTCTAATAATGATAAAAAAACGTACAATTCGTCATTTGAGATTTCAATAAACGAATTGTACTAATTTTCGACACTTAATATTTTACCTCCCTTTACTACTAGCCTCGGAAATCTAAAGATTTAGATTTGTATAAATGTAAACAAGACATAAAAATTAGTTTGCAAAAGACGTTTCACTTCTGACATGTGTTCTTTGTACGCACGCACTTTTAATCTTTTTCTAATTAAACCGGATTTGGGCAAATGAATTGGATGGTTTGATAATCTATTCCTGTCATAAATTATGGATTACATATACAATAATAATAATTTTAGTTATGTTTAGTTTTGTTTAGATTTTAACATAGACGTGTTAAAAATTTAATTAAAATGTAAAATAAACGTTTCTGTCGTAATGAACTGTAGCACTCAATACAGATGCAACAACAACGTATACTGAATTCATCAATGTCTCCTATCTGTTGTGATAAAGAATCAATAACGTCATTGTACATGAATACGCACCTACTGTCCAAAGGATGAGATCACTTCAGCTTTTGAGTTTATTTTTATTATTTACTAGCTGTTCCCTGCAGTGTCACACGCAATCTCTTAATATTATGGGAAAAGCCGTACTCAGTGATCGTATATGTTGCAAAAAAAGTCAATTTCCAAAATTAAGTCAATGGCGAACAGTGAAGTATAAAATTTAAAAAATATACCATGGCAAATTGAACTAGAATCGCGGTAAACTGATTACAATACATGCCCTTTATATATTTTTGGGTTTATCTTTTGTAGATTTTAGCAAGATCTAGTCTGGCTAAATCGACACAGCGTTACCAAAGGTTTTGTGAATAAACTAAAAGTGATTGACAAATACCCTGAGAATAATAAATTCCTACGCCAACTAGTAAACGTTAAAACTTTTCACGAGAGCTTTCAATAGAAGGCGTAGTCCAATTTTCCGCAAAATGCATTTATTCAATGCATGGATGGATCAAAAAACTGCATAAGCATTAAGTATCAATCAAATTGACTATTTGAACGGGTACATATCACGATGGCGATTTTTAATTTTTAATTTTTAATTTTGCCGATATTTCGACCCAGTTGCATGGATCGTGGTCACGACAACGTGGCAACTGGGTCGAAATATCGGCAAAATTAAAAATTAAAAATTAAAAAATCGCCATCGTGATATGTACCCGTTCAAATAGTCAATATGTTAATAAACCACGAAAATTTAAGTTTAAAACAAGTATCAATCAAAGTTTTAAAAAATGTATTTGAAGTTAAATATCAAAGACTACGAAAGTATTTGATGAACGATTGAACATTTAACTAGATTTCTAAACTTCTAAACTGACATTATAAAGAGGAGACTAATATTTCTAAACTAACAATTGTGGTTTTTGTATGTATGTTTGTAACGTTGCCAAAAGGTACTAGACCGATTTAAAATTTTTCACCATTAAAAAGCTGCATTTTTACCGAGCGACATAGGCTATATTACTTTCTTAAAAAAAAATAGCAGTCCCTAATAAAAATGTATTTAATATAACCCAGGGTGTGCAAAATTGGTCACAAATTCTGTTATCGCGTGGACTGCGGAAACTATAGAAAATAGACCAAAAAAATGTTCTACAGTATTATAGAACGTATTAATATGTACAAAATAGTCCGAAATACCATATGTCCAACTACTGTAGTTATGCCACTATAACTACTTTCTAACATTTTAAAAGTTAATAAAAATGCGGACAAGAATCAAACTATATTTATCATACCTCTTTATTAATCCTTATCCTATGAAATGATATTTTACTAAATAATGTTTTAATACCTGCAAAATACTTATTAAATTATTAAAAATAAGACATTTCATTCAAAAGATGTTACGAATTTAAAAATCGCAATCTAAAGAAAATAATTTATTCCGAATCGAATCCAGAGTGTCAAAAGTTGTGTATAGAGAATTTCTGATACAAAGTATTACAAATATATACCTTCTTTAATATTGTAGAAGAAAGATTTGTATTTTAAATTTTCGTTTTTATTTTTATTATAATCAAGCTAAATATTATGGGAGCGATTTAAAAAAAGTATTTCAATACCTGTAAAGTATTTTTAAATTTGCTAACGTCGGACATACACACTAATTAAAAAATGTATTATTTATATATATTCGTTGCAAAGTAAAATCTGTATATTGATTAGATCATAAATGTGTGTACCTGATAAGCTTTGTATTTGAAAGCAAGAAATTAAAAAGCTGAGTGAAATAAAACTTTTATGTCAACAAAAATAAATCTATAGTACGACTTAGTAGACTTTTCACTGCCACGAGATCGGTATCTATGCGGGTGACACCGAGGGCCATTGCTAGTAGTATATAAGGAGAAACTAATAGTAGGACTTGAATAAATCCCATTTGCTGACTTTGAGATAGTGTCTTATTTATTATAGAAGAAGCTTCGACAAAAGTCAATAAGTTAGATCCCGCATAGCGTATAAACAATGTCACTTTCATAGGCATACTAATTATCCTTAATGGACTATTAAGATCATTTTGTACACGCATATATCAAGAAGTAAGGTATTTTAACACTCTACCAATTGACTTTCTATCTTATAAATAGCAAATTAAGAGCTATTAAGTCTAGGATTTAGTTATGCGAGTGATTACTGTACTTCAACATAAGTACAGGACTAATTTGAATTTAATTTATAACGGTTTGTAAATAATGTATTGAGTTCAAAATTAGCTCATATATAGAGGCTTGAAAATGACAACTTATTATACTTGGCTTGATTTAAGATCGTAATTTTAATTTGCTTTCTCGGAAGAATTCACGAAGGAAACCGCGTAACTTCTTAAGTCTTCCAATTTGGAACTTCAAAAAAATTTTTATCCAAGTAGGCTTTTGCAGCACTTTTGAATCGTCAAAGATCGCTTCATTATATGGCCTTCTTTCATGAGGATTAAATTTTTACGGATGAAACGCGTGGTTAGCGTCACGAAGATGTGCAGCGTTTTTTATACTAATTCGTTTGTAAGTAGCTTTATATTTACAAATAACATGTGGCATGTTAAATCGCCATTTATTATTCAATATACTATTTTTCATAAATTTTGTTTTCTAAATTTTAAATTCAAAAATAAAATTTAATGAATAATTTGTAATATTATCAAAAATCACGTGGCATTTACAACTCGTCATTTAAGATTTAATTAATTATTTGTATTAATTTTCGACATCCTCCTTTTTCTCTCCCTCAAGTCTCGGAAATCCAAAGTTCTAGATTTGTATGAATATAAACAAGACTTAAAAATTAGTTTGCCAAAGAAGCTTCACTTCTGATATATGTACGTTGTGTTACGACAGCCAAACAAGCTGGCGGATCACCTGATGGTAAGTGATCACGGCCGCCCATGGACACCAACAACACCAGAAAAAGTGTCGATGCGTTGCCGGTCCAGAAGATGTCAATTTAATTAAACAATAGTGAAATTTAGTCATGTAAGAAGAAATAGTGCCTATTTTATAAAAAAAAAGCTGGTATGCGTATATGCGGTATAGAGTATGTGTATAATAATCAAAGCCAATACTTCCAGTATTAGCTTTCGTTATTTCATTTTGTTTATGATTTAGTTCTATGACCTTTGATTATCTCCTTTTTTAAGGGTTACTTAGATGTGCCTTTTTTACAATCAAATTTTGAAATGATAATAACAGTGACCTTATGATAACCTTGATTAACCCATTACGTTGTTTTATAAGTACATTTTGGCACTGTTATAGGAAACTTAACTGGACGCTTAATAACTGTCAGCGATCGTACACTAAATCTGGACCGCTAAATCAGGGAGTCTGCGTTCCAGCTTAACTTGACAGATGTTTACGCCGACGTTTGTTGAGGAATGGTGTAAAATACAAATGAAACTTTGTAGCTACTTTACTGCTTGAAAAGAGATAAGTTTCTTTATAAATTTAAAAAGTTTATTTCGTTATTGCACACCGCTTAGTATTTATGTGGTTTTGGATGTTTTTTTCTGATACTACTATTAAAACACATTCACCATATAATATAATATTCTCTATATCTAATATATAAAATTCTGGTGTCACAATTTTAGAGTTTATACTCCTTCTAAACGGCTTGACGGATTTTGATGACATTTTATAACCAATTCTTACACCCCTAAGTGTTAAGGGTGGTACATTCTATGTACATAATACTGTGGACAATTTTTTTTGGTTTTTTATAATGGTGAGGAATTCAAAATTACATTTAGTCCTAAATATTTACCCTCCTACCATCAACCCCTATTTTTTATTGCGATAATACTTATTATATGGCATAACAACTTTTACTAGGTTACTCAGTATATGTATATTCCTTTTGCCGAGTAGAGGTCAGCTACGAAGGGATTTTGCGAAATTCCATCCGCAAGGGGGGTTGCGGGAATATTAATTAAAAATATTCAAATTTTCACATCAAAAAAATTGCAACTTTTTCAATCGAATTTTTTTATTAATTAACTTAATATATTGTAGACCTGAAAACACCAGTAAAGTTTCATAGTTACTTTTTAAGAAATAGTTTAAAAAATTACGGTCTGAGCGGCGTAGGAATGGATTTATATTTGTTTAAATTGTTTTGTAGCATTTAATTATTGCTATAACCAGACTATAGATACTTCCATCTTTATTCTATTAATATATTTAGGCTATGATCCTGACTAGATTATTTTATTTGGCTATAGATAACAAAACGCTAATTTATTCGTATATCGCAATAAAGTAATGGCATAAAATATGCGATGTTTAAATGCTACGAAATAGAAATTATTGTAATACAATGCCGACACAATAACTTCATTTGAATTTGAAAAAATAAGCTTTGATTTCATAAATTTTGTAGCATTTACATGGTAAGTAATTAACACATCACCTATAAAGGAGGTGATGAACACGAGCGAATGAAGACGAATAAACTTATCGCTACAGAGCCTTCACAAATACGCACTTTATCTAGATAACCGTTTCCATTGCACAAGAACATCATAAAGTTTTATTAACGCTTTTAAATCTTAGTGGAAATCTGGAAAACTCGGGAGGGTTTTCCAAGTTATGCTGGACTCATATCAGTTTCAACTCAGCGGTGCTCCTGCATCACTCGGTGACGGGGTCATGAGAATGGGATTGATCGACACTGGCAAAACCCGCCAGCAATGTGCCCATTAAGGCCCAACCCAGTCTAAATAACCAAGATATTACTCCGAAGGTGTTTTGTCTGGAGCACCTGGCGAGCCACCATCCACCTCGCGCGACCTCTCCTTGTTGGGCAACGGACCTTTTATCCGTTACCCGAAAGTGTCCACTCAGGAGAGGGAGATGGCAATCATGGGCCGCTCGCCTCCTTCCCGGCTTTCTCCTACGATCGTTCGAAACGGTCGCGTCCCTCAAAAGTTATACAATAACCTATATTAAGTTAGTTTTAATGTGGTTAAGCTTTGACAATCACACGCAGGCACACGCGCACACTTAAATCAAAATCAAAATATTCAAAAAGTGCTTTTGAATCGTCAGTAGTCTGTCCGATGGTAACAAATCTACCACCGATTCGGAAAGTTGATTCCGCTGAGAAGAAACCGTCTAGAAACTCAACGGTTACTTCTTTAAACATTTTTGTACGTCACCATATGTTTAACTTCCATGTACAACCGGAGGCATGTCCAAACATCTTTGTGACTCAAATAAACTTCAATACTATAATATGCTTTTTGTAATAAGACGTATTAAACATATTTCTTAAAACTATGTGTAGGAAAACCCAAGATTGATTCGGGTATCTTATTAAATGTGTATCCTCAATCCGACAAATGATTTCTGAACTTCTTCACTCTAAAATATAGTTATTAGTTCTTGTATTGAATCTGTGTTTCGATCCTTTTGCTGTATAAATAGATGAATGTTATTCAATATACGTTGCGGCGGTATTGTGATATATTGCACGTATTTCTTTGCAATATAAAGATAGTTTTAACGTCCGCCGCCTTATAATAAATTGTTATATTTATACATATATACATATCCTCCTAAAAGCTAGACAGAATAGTATAATTGAATACATATGATAAAATACAGTGTACCCTGTCCTTCCTCTATACATTCAATGAGACATTGCAAACAATAAATTATGTGTATCTAAATATTTAAAAGCAGTGGAAACAAGCTACAGTTTCCGGAAGTTAATCCAACAAAACAAAAAATTGTGTGTAGGCCTGGTACACTGATGTGTAATATTTACTATGACACCATACTTAGCGTATCATATACATTGATTGAACAGCTATTTAAGTACAGTATCGTAATCAGTGATTTAAACATGTTACAATAAACTTTGCACAAAAAGTGCGTGCTTACAAAGTACACGTGTTAGAAGTGAAACTTGTTTGACAAACTAATTTTTAAGTCTTGTTTATATTTATACAAATGTAACACTTTCGATTTCCGAGACAAAGAGGGAGGGAAAAAGGAAGATTGTGAAGAAAGAAAATGTTAGGAATTTAATGAATTCAATTGTCATTAAAATGTCGGAAATTAATACAAATGAAAATGCCACGTGTTTCATGTCAATATTAGAAATTATTAATTACATTTTGCTTTTGAATTAAAAATTTTGAAAAGAGAATTTATGAAATAGTTTTATTTTATATTTTACGAAATAGTATATTAAATTATCAAACGACAAGTTGCAAATTAAAATGCCACTTGATATTTCTAAACATAAAAACTAACCTAACCTGCAAACGAATTAGCATAAAAAATGTTGTTGCACATCTTATTTTTACCCTCATGCGCCTAAAAAAGTTAAAAACAAAGATTTTATCTTAATTAGTTACAGTGGTATCTTGTTTAATGCGCCACTTTATTGATCAAATTTATTTTATGTTACTCTTGAGGTAAAAGTAAATAAAGTTTATTTAATAACGCCACACACAATTTCTTTATCCTTTTTTCATAAATCCTATACAATTTTTATCGATGTAAGTAGTATTTATTAGATAAAGAAGATAACAAAAGATGCATACGTGACTTTCGCGGCGCATTCCCCCTAAATATATCTATTTAAGCTTGAGGTAAGTAAGTATACACAGCTTAACATAGTTGTGGGTCTTTTTTTCACGCTGGGAATTATCTTAACACACCCCGACCACATTTCAATGTAATCGGGAGTGTGGGACTCGCTGGCATGCCAGAATATCCACTAAAACACAGCGGTATCGTCCCCATCCTTTAGTGGAGCACCAGAGGATCGATGGATATTAACCTGGAACTCCGGATGTCTCCGCGAGATCTTAGGTAGGGGCAGGACAAGTGCCAACCTACACCTACTGCCTCCCAACCCCTTGTATCGGAGGATAAGCATACAAGGCACCCTCCCTCTGCCTTTTCTTTGTCTCCTTCAGCGAAATAATATTCTCGCAAAAAAAGGCCATTGCCTTCCGCTCCCTTTCGCCGGGGAGCATTGTATCAAGTATGCCTTCCAGATACAGTTGTCCCTCTGAAATTATATTAAGTTAATCGGTTACAGTCATGAGGTCCTGGGTTCGAGTTCCGGGTCGGGCCAATTCATAAATTAATATTCAGTTTAATTAAAATTTTCTCAATATTTCTCCGTAGTTGTGAAGTTGACGGCGTGATTCACCCCCATGCCTCGGAGAGCACGTTAAGCGGTCGGTCCTGCGACTGACCTCTCTCCAGTCGTGTTGGATTCCCGTCACATCGGACTATGAGAGGGAATGAATGGAGAGTGCACTTGTGTACTATGCCTACCCTTCCGCAGTGGAGCAGCGTGGTGGGTCTATAGACCCTTCACTCCTTAGAGTGAGGAGGTCTGTGCCCAGCAGTGGGATGTTATTGGGCTGCTACTTACCTTTTATCTATGAGAAAAAATACTTTGGGAAGCTCTGATCTAAACACACTGTCGAGTCCACAGAGACTGTAAGATTTATATCGCATATATTCCCGGATATTCCGTTGAACCTTAGAAAAATCATTTAAAGAAAAAAAAAAACAGAGGAATCTTAATGTTCATAATACTTACGAAAATACACCCAAGCGGAATTAATTTACCTGAAATAAAAAAATACGTATAAGTTAATTTTTCTTACAACGCCACCTATGTAAAAAGGTTCAAACTGCTTTAACAGTGGGACGACATGGCGCTGTATAGTTTAAACAGAATACGAGAATTCGACGATAGATTGCGTTGCTTTTTAAAAATAGAATCATCGAGACAAAATATTGCAATTTCCCAATAAATTTTTCGATATAAATTATGTATATATTGCGCTGTTTAATTGAAATATATAATATATTTTTGCAGGACGTTTTTATAAATGTATACGTACAAATTAATATGTACTAATTTATTCCACGCAATTAAAAAAATTGCTGCAAAAAGGTTTCCGTTATAAACAACATATACATTTGGCAGAAAGGCTAAAAACCGTGACCTAGGTAATAAATAAAGCAATTTATATGCCCGCAGTATCCGTGAGAACTATTTGCTTGAAAATTGCCGAAGCAATTTGAAACCCATGTCACGTACCTTTGAAGCTGTGAAATGACCGATAGCAAGGTTTTATTTTTACGCAACATCCCAGTTTTTCCTGTTATTGAAACCCTGTTACTATAATAACCTTAAATTAAACTAAATATATATATGTATTTCGTTAAGGGTAAGTTAGGCAACCAAAAAAGTTCATGAGGATTTATACGGATTAGGCTAATTCGTTTGAAGGTTAGGTAGTTGTAATATTTACAAATAACATGTAGCATTTTAATTTGCCACTTGTCATTTAATAATTTAATATACTATTTTTCATAAAATATAAAATACCAATATTTCATATACAGTCTTTTCTAAATCTTAAATTCAAAATCCAAAATTTAATTAATAATCTAATATTGACATAAAACACGGATCATTTAGACACTCAATATTTTAATGACAATTAAACTCAACAAATTCCTAACATATCTTTTTTTTCACTCCCTCTAAGTCACGGAAATCTTAAGTTTTAGATTTGTATAAATATAAACAGAGCTTATAATTTAATTTGCAAAAGAAGTTTCACTTCTGACATGTGGACTTTGTACGCAGGAACTTTAATTTTTTATTTATTTTTTACATAAATGAGCTGTATATCGCAAGCAAAATATTGTAGTGGAGTAATTTTTTGGACATATAAAAGCTGACATATCTCTCTCCTATGACTGAGGAGGCCTGTGCCCAACAGTGGGACGTTAATGGGCTGCTACTTAGCTTATATAATGTATGACAGCCTCGCTGGCGCTGTGGTACATTTACTCGTTTTGATAGTAATTGCATTTTCTAATTTGTGAGAGTCTTTACTGGTGGGAGGCTTCGGCCGTGGCAAATTACCACCCTGCCAGCAAATACGTACAATCAAGCAAATAAATTCGGGTTTCGGTACGTTGCTGTGCAGAGACCATAAGATGTAAATTGGCTCTTACCAGATTAGCGCGCTTCCATCATAAACTGTATCATCACTTGCCAGGAGTGATAACAGTCAAGCGGCAATATGATAAGGTATTATATTATTAGGCTGTATTTTATTCTATAATCATGAAAAAATCTACTTGTTCCTTTAAATTTATAGCGTTTATATTTCAGTTTTCAAACAATCCATGACTTTAAACACTATTCGTTCCTTTTTCCATTTCAAGTTGTTTTTATAAAAGAAAGGTTTCTTATGGTAATGAGTTATGTACGGCAGTGCGGATATTTTCATGGCCAATGTTTTAAAATTACTATACACGAAGTTTGCAATGTGCAGAATATATTTCTTTGCCTTTTAATATTGCATCTATGACTAGAAAATGTATATTTCTGAATCTGTTATATCCGTTGTGGACTTTGAAATCACCCAATCAATGTGGCCTAAATTAGTATCATTAGAAAGACAAGAACGCAAAGATAGTTTCAGACCAATCACTCATCACAAGATCTTTATTTCTTTTCGCAATATAGACGGTTACTATGTACGGATTTCCTCACATTCACCCAGAATCGAGAATGTCTGACAATAAAAGAAAACTTATTTAATACTTCGCTTTGGTAGAAAACAATACTTGGGTATTATAAGACATCCCATGGAGAAACTAGAGATTAGGCATCTCTAGTTTAGTCGTAGATGCCTTTAGTTTCTATTTTAATATTACAGGCATAAAGAGGTATGGATAACCAGCTAAATTCGAAGTAGCATGGAAAATGAATGCTGAATTAACTATGTTCTACAGAAAACCTCTATAACTAATATTATATGTCCTCTCGGAAACTATCATAGAGGTTTACATCATCAATATATAAGAAATGACTGAGTTGCAAAGGTCAAGTTTACGTAATACCATTATTTATGCGATCATCATAAAATATACCAACTTAAGATATATTTCTACACCTTCGCTTGCGTAATGATGTGAGTACACGTTTTCCTAGCAGAAATCCTAAGTACGATTCTTAGTTAAACGCTAATCAAATGGTGGGAAATTCACCCATCCATATCTAACAACCTTTTTTCCGCTGGCAAATGTTTTATTGCACAAATCCCGAGCAAAAAGGCCTCGTAATACCCGGAACCCTCTTCATCTATAAATGAGGCACCAGGAGTTCAACTTTTGCATTCATCTCTAGTCCCGGATGAATCCGACTGAGGATTGACAGAGGCGAGAGGACCTACCTTTTAACCCACCGCCTCTAGCGGTCGGATCGCTAATTAACACCCTACTAGCAAAGACTTACCCCCAATCAAATGATTACATTAAACATAAATTACAGTATTATCACTTACCATCACGTGCGATAAAGCGCTAAACCAAGCAGATAAATGAAGACCTAACCCGGCACCAATAAAAAAATACCTATCTAATGTTGTTGATAAGTAAGTCAGTAGGTAGTCGTGTTGTAAATATCTAGTTATTCATGTCAATGCTATCTTACTTTACGTTAAAGTAAATTTTAACATTTCTAACGTTAATAAATTATACGAATGAATATCATATAAATAAACGAAATAAAAGCGGGTTAAAAAGATTTTTTTAGGATTAAACAGATTTTTTAGGCTAAAAGCCTAATTAAAATAAATAATTTAGATTTTAATTTAAAATTCTAATACCACACGAGGATACTCAAATATTTGTTAACATAAATAATTGAAGGACAATTGTGTTTGTCCAAATGATTGTGGCGGATCTCCTGGGTGCCTCTAATTTTGGTACATAACATTCACACTAGAACGCTAATCGTTCAATATCAACGTGTGAATGAAATATTTCGTATATTTAAGAATTAGTTTTACTTATCACAATTGAACCGGTTTCCGCAATTATCTTAGTAAATAGATAGATTGTACATGTTTGGGAAAATATGACTTAGTAAAGACAGGAAGCGGTTTCATCTAAATCGTATGAATGCAAACATTTATCCTTCAATTTCGTCTATAAGTTCATAATCATTTTATCTATAGATTTTGATCAATTTCAGTTATTAAAGTAAAATATTATACAGTTTTTTTTAAATATTGATTAATTAAATTATGTATAATCGTATTAGCAACGTTTTGAACGCCACATATCTGAAAGCTTAGGTAATGGAATTGAGTCTATATAATTCGTTAAATATGTGTATGTTTACATACATAATTATATATATATATATATATATATATATATATATATATACAGATGGTGTGTGTGTTTAAATATAGTCTAATCTGTTTTAATTGGTACAACATAATATACAGTTTTTTGAAATATTGATTAATTGTAATACATAAATAGGCTTTACGAAATTTACCTGTTTATTATCATATATAATAAGTATCTAAGTTCTTAAAAAAATAACCTTAATGTGATGAGTAGATTTAATTTCACAAGTCATAGCAATCAATGCAAAACTACTGACAGACCTTGTATTTGAGTAGTTTAGTAAAAGAAGGAAGGAGATGAACAATTTGCGACGAATCGACAGGAAGAAATAAAATTACTCGCTTCTAACGAACCGTTATGGCTTCTTTAAGTAGGTTAAAATTAGACCAGATAATACATTAATCACTGTATAAATCCCAAACTTCGGTTGTTTTTCAAAATTATTCTATACAAAGTAATTTAAAAAACAGTATTACATACATAAAGGACTAGTCCCAAACACTACTAAAATAAAAACGATACAATTAATTTCTACGCCATTTAGCATCTTAATTATATACCAACCTATCAATCATTTATGTGAGTTTTCATTAGATTCGTAAATACTATTATATATTAATTAAATTAAAAAGTGCGTGCGTCCAAAGCACATGTCACAAGCGAAATTACTTTGGCAAACTAATTTTTAAACTTTAGATTTCCGAAATTTAGAGGGAGGGAAAAAGGAAGATATGTCAGGAATTTCATGAATTCAATTGTCATTAAAATGTCGAAAATTAATACAAATAATTTATTTAAATCTCAAATGACGATCGGAAATTCCAATAGCACCTGTTTTTTGTCAATATTAGAAATTATTAATTAAATTTTGTTTTTGAATTTAAAGTTAAGAAAAGAGAATTTATGAAATATTTTAATTTAAATGACGAGTGGCAAATTAAAATGCAACATGTTATTTGTAAATATTAATACTCTCTAACTTTCCAACGAATTAGCATAAAAAATAAATTAGCATAAAAGCTGCACATCTTCGTGATGTTAATCACGCGTTTCTTCCGTAAAAAATTTACCTTAATGAAATTTCACTTCAATAACGACCTAATACTTCCAACTACTACTATATTAACATGAAGTGTCAACCACTAAAAGTATATTTATAAAAGTATATTTGTGTGGATGAATAATAGGAATGGTAGGAATTGAATAAACAATACATCATAGCTATATAGAAAGTACGTTTTTCGGCTATATTTTGAGGGACGAAAGTATCACATTGCCTCTCTATTACATAAATGCGTTTCTTTTGAATGTTCATATATGTTCTGCTGCGTCATCAGAATTTAATATTATTGCTTCTTCCCATCATGTCTTGTTTCGATTAATGAGAACTCATTGTATTTAAAATATTTTATTCGGTTTCGCAGAGTTTTTGATTGCAAATCTGAATTTACTTTAAGGTTATAAGTTTATGTTTGATGTTGTCATAAATAAATGAGTAAAAAACTTTTTGCCTAGTTACATAGTAGAAGAGCTTATGAGTTAGCACTCATTAGCACCTAATTCAATACATAACTTTATTATTTACATTTCCAGCAAATTTTCGTCCGTCAATTGTCTGACGAAAATTGTATACGCAAGGCGGGGAGAAAATATAGCATTGCAGCCCGCGTTTTTGTCACCAATATCACGCGAGCTGCAATGCCATAGTTTCCTTCCAAAGGATGTAACATACTATAATTTTCTTTTAATGATGATGACAATAATAAAAAGATATTGACACTTCCAAAAACAATACTACTCTGTGGGTATATGAAAGTACGGTGCAAATTTTTATTTTTTAAATTTGCACAAATGGGTGAGAATATAAATGCTACACGGTCAGCTGATGCGAGCCATGGACGCGGCCCTATTAGCCTTGTTCTGCCGAGTAAGTCTCACGTTACTAATGCGACTTGCGAGAGATGGACGACAGAAATTAAGGCGAGGAAAAATGAGCTTCACTTTAAAAATTAAAATCCTAGTAGTAAACACTCAATGTGTGTCATAACACAATTGCCCAATTTATTATCATTCTCTCAGCGCGTATAATGACCCCCATCGCAACGAGGCGAGATACGAGGATCAAAATAGATAACATCCTCTTACGGTGCCCGCTCATAACAATTATTACGTAGAGAGTTAACTACGTGAGTGTAATCCTTAGATATTTCTAACCATAGCAGTTTTAACATATCAAAACAACCATTCCTGTTTTTATATAGATAAAGTATTGTTATGTGGTTTTTATAAGTCCCATTACAACACTACATCTAGTTTATAATCGTTAATAGAATCCTTTTTAACCGATATCAAAAAAAAAAGGAGGAAGTTATCAAGTCTTAAATTTGCATTTACCATGTGCGCGACGAATGGAAGATAACTAAATAATCACGCCAACCGATTTCGATGATTACTTTTTAATTAGAAAGGATACACTTCAAGGGTTCTTTGGTTGGGTTTTGATCACGGGATCCATGACAAAGTAACGAAACTCTTAAATTCTTTGGAGCAAAATAACGATACTCGGCCGAATCTTTTATAGCTTATCTGGATATGTGAGTCACGTACCGTAACGTCGGTATGGTCAAGTGATTGTCGTAGTTAAATATGATGATCAATAGAACTCTTCAACGGCTTACAATAAGGGTGCGATTTGTGGAGAATATTTAACTGTCTGTAATCAAATTGCAATGGGCTTACGTATGATGCTGCATTGCAATATTAACTTAAGGAGTACTATGTGTGAAGCGGTGGTAGCAGAGGGGGGGGGGGGGGGGCTTTTGCGTATTAGTGATGAGCTCGATTACCTGCAACACATGAGGTTGCTGGTTCGATTCCAGGTGTACCAATGAAAATTTCACTTTGTAAAGTTGTTTTATTTAAACGGTGCTGTCTCATATGAGCAACAAGTTTTTTAAGTGTACCCCATATTCAGACTAATTTATTTGTTTACTTCAGATTCACTAACAATCAAAAAATGTTAACACAAAGAGAAACGCCTTTTTAAACTATTTTCAATAAATTAATATGCTCTAAAAAGTGAAAAAAAATTGCGTATTCCTTTTTAGAGTTCTACTAATTAAAATTTATGGATAAATACTGCTCTACTTAGTCTATTAAATTGTTACTAAATGTAATTTAGTTACAATTACCATTTATTAATCCACTCAAGAAAATGCATATTTTTAAAACTTAATGTTTACACAGTTTTACATAGGAATTGTTTTATATTATTTTCTTATATTACTTGTGTTGTTCTTTTATATAAAATTAATATCGTGTTAATAATCCTCCTTAGAATTCCGAGCACTAAGGCCAATCTGATGCAGAAATTACCCACATAGATATAACATAATTCACCTTTATATACTAACGAAACAAAAAAGTGCTGAGAATGCCTTAGCACAAAATCCAATATCGATTTTTGAAATGTCCAACTCAAGAATGAAATCCAAGACCTCATGAAATGTCCAGTAGACCAAAGAGGCTTAATTTTATATGCAAGGGATCTTACTGGTAACCTCTTCTCTATTATTTTACAACATCGAATTTGTATAAAATAAAGATTTAAAGTGGGATACTCGTATATTTTATGAAAACAAAGTAAGTCCGTAAATCGATGTGGGCGAAGAGGGTAAATTATATACAAAGGAGCCCTTGGTTGCAATCTTTCGTTTTCTAATATTGAATTAAAATTAGTATGAAATAAATGTTAGGCATAAATATGAGAAATATTCTGTGATAAAAAAATAAATCCATGATAGAAAATTTCGATATAAATAAAGCAAATTGGGAATGGTTTATTTTAACAACCAAACAACTTGCCCAATAGCAAACCTAAAGTCTCGACAGAAATATATTTCCGTTGCTACTGTTGTGTTAAAACAGTTTTCACAAAACTTAAAATCAATACAGCCTTGAACAAACACGAGGCATGCATTCTCTAGTAAATCAATTTTAATAATTAAGCCACTTACAGCACCATTACGAAACAAACTGTGAAATTTAATGTGATTTATTCAACGGCTAAATTAGCCAACATTAGACCAATTTAGAAAACGACAATTCGTTTTGAAATAGGCCTCTCGTATTATGCTTGAAGAGGCTTTTGTAGCTACAAGAAAATATCTTGTAAACTGCTAGCTTACCGGTAGAAATTTAGGCAGCACATGTTATTTTTAATAATACGTCAAAATCAATGAAGCCGTTTCGAAGATTTTCCGGAAAAAATAGTCAGGTACATTATATTAAATAGTTCCTGGAATATTTATTTTATTACTTTTTGTACACCAAAATGTTATAAAACAAAACAAGTACAAATATATTAACAAAAAGGCAGAGTACAAGAGGCGGTCTTATCGCTTGGTAGCGATCTCTACTAGACAACCTTTGGTACATGAGTAGTTTTAGCAGAACATATACATACATACAAATAGCTAAATCCTAATACATGCACATTATACACAAATAACTATATTAAGATAAATATTGTCTCATAAATAGACTAATAATTACAATATATGTAATAAATTAAAAATAAATAACTAAAAGTATTTAAATAAAAACAATAAAATAAGTCGTCTATACCTGCTGCAGAAAGTGATCTTTTATGGATTTCTTAAAAATTATATTTATTCTAATCCAAAAAAGTTGTTATTATGTATAGGTTCTATATATTAAAATCAATCAGATATAACTTGAAAGAAATCTGAGTAAACTTATTGAAGGATTTGAGTCGTCTTATAAATATAAAAAATAGATAATCAATCTGAGGTCTTCGAATGATAATTCACGATTGATTTATGTCAGAAGAAATATGATGTCATTAGATGACCTGACCTTCTGTCAAATGATGACGAAACCACTTAGCAATGAAATAATCATTAACTCGCGGCCCGTCAAAGTCAATTAGCTGTGATAACATTGTTAATCTCAAATCTCAATATTATAACGAGCAGTATTTCTTATAGATTTTGTTTAATTTGTTTAAGTGTACACGATTTTATTCGCTAATAGCGATTGTACCAGGATTATTTGTGTTTGCAATAAATTGAATAAATATAATTTAATTAATTTACAGTATTTCACACGTTTGTTACGTCCAATATTTCTTTTCTTTCTTTTTTCTACTCGTGCTTACAAACATGTTACAGTCCCTTAAAGGGTTTATTTTTCGAAACGCAGATTATGTTTATTTCAACATAGAGATATACTTTTTATCATTATATCATAATTTAAAAATTTGTACAGTGGTTTAAAACGTAAGAGACGGACCAGAAGACGTGTTTTTCGCATCTATACTGACATCGAAGGTTAATTGTTTGTCTGATTAGGTGAACGTAATAATCTCAGGCACAGTTGGTTCCTGACTGCCTCATTGGTCAAGTTGTTAGCATGTTCGAGTACAGACATGAGGTCTTGGGTTCGAGTCCCGGGTCGGACCACTTCAAACATCGAAGGGAAATTTGCGGTGTGATCCACCCCCGTGCCTCGGAGAGCACGTTAAGCCGTCGGTCCTACGCCTGATCTCTCTTCGATTGTGTCGGATTCCTGTCACATTGGACTATGAGAGTGAAGGAATAGAGAGTGCACTTGTGTACTATGCCTGCCAATCCGCAGTGGAGCAGCGTGGTCTATGGTCTAAAATCCTTTTTCATATGAGTGAGGAGTCCTGTGCCCAGCAGTGGGACGTTAATGGGCTGCCGTTTACTTACTTTTCTTACACCTGGTTTGAATCAAAAAATTGCATTACTACCAATAGGAGCTCGGCTTTAATAAAAATGTTGCTAAAACCGATAAAATCTGTTCCTTAAACTGTTAAAATAGTGCAACAATCATGAATGACGAAATGTGTGAAATGTTCCTCTGTTTTAAGATTGTCTCACAAAAACCTTTTTAATAATTATGAAATTTGTTCTTTCTTATGTGACGGAGACGAAATCGAGTGGCTCTGCTAGTTTATTTTATAGTGTAGATGCTCCGGGTTTCTCACTTTGTAAACAATTAAGGCTGAACAAACAACAGGACTGACCGATAAAAATTCCAGCCCTAAAATGCCTATATCTGCTTATCTTGCATTACTATCTTGCCTTTTATGATTACCGACCGACATTTTCATTATAATCTCATAAAGAATACAACAAAACATCGGAGAAAGTTTTGTTTTAAGATTGTTATCTTCTTATTAATACGATTCCAAAAATATTTTGTATACAGGAAATATGAAATATGTAGGTACTACGGCGTGCTTTATGCAGTAAAATGCCCTATTTTTCACATGTTTATTTATAGTAGCCTCAACCAAACTCTGTTATTTTTATTATACTGTCATTATACCTTTTTATATGTGAAAGACGAACATCGAAAAAGATGGTAATAAACTGTTGCTTAAAGTTATCTTATCTCATGTAAAATTGCAAGTCTTGAAATGTGTCTTGACGACAAAATGCAAATGAAGGAATCAATTGACCTCGCAGTTATTGGATTAAGTAATTTGATGGAGTACAATTTATAAGCATAAGTGTTTCAAAAGATATCATTTTTAATTTATCTTCTAAGTATAACTTAAATTTACTGAAAAGACAAGAAAAATGTCCTTAGTTTTTGGACAAATTTGGACAGAAATGATCATAATAAGTTTTCTGAAAAAATTACTACCTGATTTAACGATAACACTTAGAAATATACAAAATTATTTTTCACCATATATGAATGATGTGTCGATTCCCATTTACAAGCACTGGATCACTGTTCACTTAAATTGTAATAGAAAGTGATTTTTTTTTACTTTTTTATTTTTATTCACAGATATAAAAGTATCTGCAATAAAATATCTTTATTTATTTATATGTAATATTCAGAATCCACAATCAGGAAGATTATTTTTATTCTACTATCGCCTACAATAAAAATAAAAATATTTTCTCGCTGTTCCTGTAGTTTGTACCACAATTAGATACGTTGATAACGACATCGTGGGCGGTCATTTATTAACAAAACGAGATTTTGTTATAGCATTTTCATTGTTGAATTTAATGTATCATATAGTATTTGATTTTATCGTTAGCTAATTTAATTTTAGTTCAAGTCATACATAGTTATCTATTTAAATTGTCTATGATAAAGATTAGAGATAAATTATTTATATTACATCTATACTAATACAATAAACAAAGTTCTTGTTTGTAATTTTAAGTGAACACCTTTCTACTGCATATACTATCTGTCTGTTTGTTTGTTCCCACTTATCCCTGAAAAGATAGAGCTGATTTAAAGGGGACTTTCACTGTCAGAGAGCTGATTTAATATGTATATATAGGACTACTTTTATTTAAGAGAAAGGTATCTCAAAATACGCAGCGAATAGTTATGAATAACAATTAATTGAGAAAAATTATCGTTGTGAAGCCTAATTTTGAAAAACGTCACAAATGTTACGAGCAAAATCTTTTACATTCGTTGTCTACAAGACATTGACAACATTGTTAAACATAGAATAGTAAAATAATTAATATAGCTACTTATATTTACTTCTGTAATACAAATACCTCTTATTATGTCCAAAATCAAAGAAATCAACATTTACCTGCTAATAGTAATATAAAAATTTGTTGTTTGCATATTAATATAAGATCAATTATCAAAAGTGTTAACGATATACTGCAGGTGATTCACAACAGCTCTTTTCCCTTGGACGTAATTATTGTTACGGAGGTTGGAATATCTAAAGAATATCTAAATAAATAAATAATTAAGCAGTTTATAAAGCAATTCATGTCTTTGACCTCTAAATTATTTATTAACATAGCAGTAATACCGGTTCTTTAGGTTTTCTGATTTTAATAAGCGATATGCTAAATTATTTCTGAAACGATCAAGTTTGTCTACGTTATTTTTGATAGAGGTCGGAGACAACATTACATTCTAATAAAATAAACTGTGAATTTTTACGTCGGGAACTTGTTTGGATTTTCAGAGATATTAACCTAAGCTTTCCATTGAAAAATAACAAATCTATGTTTTAGAGATTTAAATTTAATTGAATAAAATGCATCTGCATAGATTTGCAAATCACATAACTGATTGCATTGTTATTCTCACGGTAGCGAAGTTATCATTTATTTATTTATTTATTGATAATGAAATCTATTGATAATCCAACAAACATCCAACAAATTATTACATAAGATTTTTGTGGAAATCGTTATATATCTTGCATTTATAACTTTTATATATTCTTTTATATGGAATTAGTCCTTACTTATTGCTATACTTTATTGACTATTCATAAAGGCGTGCAGAGCACCGTTTACCATATACCCTGCATTCACGCTTCTTTCAATATCAATTTCACATGTTCCATCTTTTGTAAATTTAGGTCCCAAATACAAAAATTCTTTCACCTCTTCCACTTGCTCCCCATCTATCAAAATATTGCCATTCATCATAGATTTATCTCTTTCAAAAAGTATAACTTTCGTTTTGTTTACATTCACTTTCATTCCTTTCCTTTTCAAAGCTTCATTCATAATATTTACCATCTCCTGTAGCTCATTACCAGATGAAGCAAGTATTACTTGATTATCATCGTAGAGTAAACATTTGATGAGTAATTCGTTCATTCTTAACCCATACAACCTTTTTGTTTAATCTGTCAAACAGTTATCCATGAATAGGTTGAACAGCTATGATGACGCAACACATCCCTCTCGAACACCTCTTTCGACAGGAAACCACTCTCATATATTCTGACACAAGCACTAGAACCCTCATAGAGGGACTTCAATGCTTGGATCAGACCACCACTCACCCCATATGTAGATAATGTTGACCACAGCTCATTCCACGCCTCTTATATCAAAGAGAATATACTAAACGTTTGCCACTTTCAGCTTAGAACATTACTTCTATTGCTGTAATTGTTTAGTAACAGACCAATGCCATTCGCATTATAATAATTTACCCATTAAATTATTTTACGATTGTATAGTTATAAAATCGTTTTTTATAGCTCGACGGATTTTATAGGACTAATTGTCATAAATGTAAGTGTTTGATGTATTATTCAATAACACACACGCTATGTGATTCCATCTAAGCAAACATATATAAATTGTGGATAGTACATGTACAGCATTAATTATAACGACGATGTCTGAGAAATTATACCCCAGCGAATTTGTTTTGGGTTCTTGTCAGACGAGGACGCAAAAGGAGCCCTCTTTATTTAATATTTCAAGTAGGTCTATTACATCGTCATAATTCGTACATTGGATATGTCGAAATTACTAGACGAAACGTGTTGTAAATGCCTACTTCAAGTATGATTTTTTTGTATTTTGATTTGATTTGAGAAACAAAAGCCCGGTTGATACAAAAGATGGATTAGTTTTGATATTCAAAAATTCTAGTTAACAATCCGGAAATAGGTTTACGATAACAATACGTCTTAATAAGTCGGAGAACACGTAAAATCTCATGATATTTCTATCTATTGAAATCTATCAAACTTTGAACTATTCTTTTCATATACTACAATATGTAGGTACATACTGTACTTAATTCTGCTAATCTGTTATTTAAATTCAGCGCAGTACGCAACTTTGAATGGTAATTTAACCATCTATTATAATATAAACTTAATACAGATTATATAATCCGTCAAGTAAAATTAGTTACATTGTCAAAATATTTATAAACATACATTACGCTTATACAATACGATTGAGGGTCGTCTGAAATCAACAAAAAATACTGTAGAGCAATGAGACAGTATAATTATATATAATAATTATGGATAACTTTTATTATCAATCAAGATATTAGCCCTATTTGTATGTTGTAAACGAACGGGCTGGTTTCGCTGAGAAAGTGTCCGTCATGCTACGCTTGCTGATGATTTTACGCAATAACAAGTATGGTACAACTGATAGCCTGCAATGAGTCTTTATTCAAAATTCATATATTTCTCTAACAAAGTAAGCAAGTTACTCAAGGTTCTTAGAGCATCGACACTCGCTTCGCTTGCAGAGGTCCCAGATTCGATTCCAGGTAGTTCATATATAGGTATTTGCATTTGTTAAATAGACTGAATCTGGTATGGTGGAAGGCTTAAGCCGTGGCTAGTTACCATCCTACCAGCAAAAACATACCGCCAAGAAATGAGATTTATGGTTGGGTACAATGCTGTGTGGAAATTATACGTAACTTGCCTCTCACCAGATTAACATGCTAACATCTTAGATTGTATCATTACATACAGTGTGATTACAGTCAACCGCTACCCTGTAAGCAATAATAAAAAAAACATATACTCCAAAATTGTTCCCAATATCTCGACGTTTTTTCACGCTATTTTCTTTCACCGAATAACAAATGATGAATTTTAATGAAAAATTAGACACGCAAGGTTTATTTTGTAAAGAGGGACTTAGTGGTGTCTACCAGGGATTCGGACGCGTGACTTCTCTGAACAAGACCCACGCGTTTTAACTCCGGGCGATCTAGGCTTTTACTTACCTACATAATGTTCCTTCACCACATACCTTATCACATTTAACCAATCTCTCGATTACAGAGGTTGCTTAGTAGATGTTACTAAGAAACAAAAAAGCTGCCTTAATCAAGGACATCTATTAATTAAGTTATATGCTTGCTTTAGAAGTAAGAATTATTTAAACAGAAGGCGACGACATATTTGCAAATTTCATATCGATGTTAAAATAATATACGGACATGAAGTAAGTTAATATATCTCAGTCACACTGGCTGTAGAAGTTATAAAGTTTACCCAAATTGCAGTCCATAGTTGGAACAGTAATATGTGAATTATAATAGTTGAAAACGTTAGCTGTAAATAAATTTCTTATCTAGAATTAAAATAAAATAAAAATACCGTTGTAGACTTATACAATTCTTTACTTGCTTAGTGAATCACTAGATTATGAACATTATTTTCTTGTTAAGGCGACTGTCAAAGCAAAAGGTTAATTGAGCAACAGGCTAATAATTAATTATATATTTAACATAATAATTAAATTACCATGATAATTTAATGAGTTAATGAATTGGATAACTTTAATCATGCTATATATAAGTTGCTAATTAGGGCTATTTTTTAGAGCCGAAACTGAGTTTACATCTGATTGACATTAATGAGTAGAATTATGCTTATCAGGAGAATTGACTATAATCACTATTTTCTGTGTCTTGCACCATACAAATTCTGCCATCTGATCTGTACACTCATGAATATTAATTCCATGTTTAGCGCACATGTATTGTTTGTTCTCGAATTCGTTCGCAAAAAATTGTTTCTTGTTTCATAATTTCGCAATAATATACGATGAAAGAGGCTACATTTCCGATAAGCTTTTTTCACAGTAGCGTAATTGTTTTAGTTAAGCAATCTACATATATTTATATGTCAAAGTCGTGTTCGTTACACTGTTTGTAACTCAAGAATGGCTGGATTGATTTAAATGATTACTGATATGTAGGATTCATCTCCACTCGGAGTAGTAGAATAACTATTAAAATATCTAAAAATTCCGAAATTGCAAAATCTCCAAAGTATTTTGACCTACAGACTTGAAATTCGGTTTTTATGCGTTTCCTGGGGTAGAAGCTTACTTAGTACGCAATCTTCCCATATTTTCAGGTGTTCTCATATTCCCACGTAATCGAGAAATACACGGGTAAAACCGCGGAGAAACTACTGCATATAATAAAAGGGGCGACTGTTGTTCCTTTCATTATTTAAATGAATTATATTAAAATGCAGGGCAACAAAGTACTGTAATTTAAACTTCTTTATAATATGGCGCTCTTTAGCCATATGTATGATAGGTTAAGAGCGCCATATTGTCTGTCACTTTGAATGCAACATAAAACATAAGCTGTCAATTATATTGAACATGAATGTGACAGACCATCGTAGTATGTGTTACAGAACGGTATATTTAGCCCCGACCTACGACAATCGTGACTGGGCAAAGAGTAGTTCAAAGAAATGTATCATTCCAATCAACTACTTTTTGCCTAATTTAGACACTACCATCTGAAGTGGATATTCTTAAGGCACGGTATGTGTCAGTATGAAGAAGTGTATGTTGGAGCTACTTTACTCACTCACATTTAACATAGAAAACATACGAATATATATAAAACTGATTAAAAAAACTGATACAAGGTAAGTTGTAGCCCATTAACGCGTCAGTGCTGGTCACAGGCTGCCTCACTCAAAGGAGAGAGGGTTATTAAAGCATAGACCTACCACGCTGCTCCACTGCAGATTGGCAGGCTACACAAGTGCACTCTCTATTCCTTCACTCTCATAGTCCGATGTGACGGGAATCTGATACGACCGGAGAGAGACCAGGCACAGGACCGAGGGCTTAACGTGCTCGCCCAGGCACGGGGAAGAACACACCGCCGTTTTCCCAACTTCGGACAAATATTGACAAAACCTTAATAGAACTCAACATCAATTTTTGAAGTGGCCCGACCCGGGACTCGAACCCAGGACCTCATGTCTATAGTCGAACATGCTAACCACTACACCTATGAGGAAGTTACTAGACCAATAACTTGAGTATAAGATAAAATTACGAATTGCGAAGCTGAATTGGCAATGGGCGGGGCACATAGTCCGAAGGACCGATGGACGTTGGGGACCGAAGGTGCTGGAGTAGCGACCCCGCAAGATCGGGCCTTGTAGAGGTCGTTACGTTAGACCTATGTCCAGCAGTGGACGTCCATCGGTTGAAGCGACGACGACGACGACGAAGATAAAATTATATTATAAAATTTAAAGCAATATAAGCAAAAGAACTTTCACTTTTAGTACACTGATAGAAGCATACTTTTTCTTATTGCTGACATATTAATTACTGTAATCATATCTGATATTAAGTGATAACAGACTACATATAGAAAAGGCTTATCTGGGAAGTGGTAATTTACCTCTTATGGTTTTTACTAACCAAGGTCTAACTAACTAAAGCCAGCAAGGTCAACAAACGCTTGCACGATAAACATTTACTACACCTTTGTTAATATATAGACGCAGGTTAAAAATACAGCTAACTATCCTAAGCTAAGGGCCTCATTGTTAAAAGGTGAAAAGAAAACAATTCTCTATTTAATCTTCAATTCATAAAACGCTCCTTTGAGAATAAATCATCGCTTTCAAACTCCGTAATATAACATAAACAAGATAAAAGAAAATTAGATCATAGTAGAAAAGAGGACATTGTTGCTACGTAGCGATTTCTTCCCGGAAACCTTTAGTTTATTGAGCTTGCTTGATTGCAATAACTTACGGAATGTAGGTCAATTATAAAGACAAATACATTACATATTTGGCATTCTCAAATTAGCACTGGTTACAGAAATGTTAACTAATATATATCCCGACAAGATCGAATGAACGATTTCAGTGATTAACTCAGAAAAACAAAAACTTTAGCCATTTATATATGGACGTAGATTTACAGAACCTTTTACATTGTGAACATTGTAACAAATTCAATATTGCAATAGGTCCTTATCAAATTTAAACAAATTAGATGCAGTCGCCGGTTTGTCGCGACGCTACTTAAAATAAGATTTTATGGACCTATAAAAGCAAAGCTATTCAAAATTTTGTACAATATCAAGAGCATATAATAAATTCCAAGAAGTAGAATAAAATAATGCTAATCTTTTTTTACTTAAACGACCCCAACTAGCAATATTATGTATATGAAAAAAAACTAAATACCAGATATTTCGAAGTCTAGTATGTCTATTTTAATACATATATATATCCACAATAAAATACAAATACGTAATTGCTATATACAATTGACTTGAAATAAAGTAACAATTTGTTTACCAATTAAATTGTAGCCCTACAAAACAAGCGCCTAGCTTATAAAACTTATTTAGAATGAAACAATTATAATATTTGGTGGTAACAAAATGTATAAAACAATAGAGCTGGAATTAGTGGCGTAACTATACAATCTGGGATCCATGACAAAGTATTTCGATGGGGCCCTATCCCAAAAATCGTCCCGTACTAAGTTTAATTTAATTTTAATAGCATCGCTTAAGTAGTTATCCAACTCTAATAAACATTTTATTTTCAATGGCATGGGTTTATACATTTAAATTAATTCACATTAAGCAGCCTATATACTTTCCACTGCTGGGCATTCGCCTCCATTCTTAGGCGTGAGGGAATAAGTTATAGTCCCCACGCAAGCCTTCATCAAGAGACTTCACATTCATCTTCCACTCGTTAGCCTTTCGATGAAGAAATAACGTCTTGAAGAAACCTGCATTCATGTACAATAAAATAAAAATAACAATTTAATTTTAAGAAGGTATTTACTAAGAAAAATCTTTTTTTCGAGCTTTCTGTTCCACATAAGTGTCTATTTCATAGTTAAAGTTGTCTAATACATAAATAAAAGCCGGGCCATAAAATTTTCGACAGACAGAGCCAAGTTAGATAACCTGTCTTGTCCCATGTGCATCGTGTACCTCTTGGGCCAGGGGCCCATGGCATTTTGACAGGCCTGCCACACTATAGTTACGCCACTGGCTGGAATCTATATATTCCTTACTAAGGAAACAGACAAGGTAAACTTACAATTAAGATTCTCCAATTGTAGACATGGAAAATAAAACCCTAGTCTCTTTGAAAGGAATAAAGTGCATTCATTTTAGAGTACTTTACTTATCGTTTGTATAAAATACCTTTTAACGTTCAAATAAATAGATAACTTTGTTCTATCAGACTCCAATATTATAAAATGTATACCGATTTAGTTAGCAAATGTTACGACAGATTCATCTGCAACGTACTAAAAAGCAACAAATAGTTAAAATGTTAATATATGTACTTTCAAAAATTGTAATTAATATGGTGGCCCTACGAAAAAACAGATTTATGACGTCATACACTGATTTTATCGTCATATACGAGATGTCAGTTCTGTTTCCCACATCACGTTGGGATAGGTCAGTGACACGGCGTATGTGGGCGACAGAGTGCTTTTTGTACAACAGAGAACTTGTTTGAATTACTGCGTTCAGAATGCGTCTCCAAATCGTTCTAAAGAAGATGCAAACGCCAAAGTAATTACATGTTTGACGCTAAAGAGTCTTTTAAAATTACTTTAAGGATAGTTTCAACAAACCTACAATTAGTTACGTTATTATTAAAAACAGCTGAACCGATTTTAATGGTCTTTTACTTGAATTAAATACATATAGAAATAGAAAGCTTAACACATTGTTTGCGGGAAACGTATTAAAATATTGTTTATCTACTGTCGTTAGAATGCATATAACGTATAAATACGTTTTTTATAGACAAGCAGAAAAGTATAAATTTACGTTATATTTTATTTGTGCCACAAAATTATCGATAAGTAACACTAGATTTATCGTACTTTTGCAGAACGCTGTTAATTATGTAGAAATTAAAAAATAAATAACCCGCGCCCTTTTATCAGACCACAACGAAGACGAACCGCAATTAATGTGTCAAAAATCGATAAATATGGTTAAAATGCAATAATTACTTTATGTCACAAAAAAAAGAGAGTAAAGTTTGGTATAAATTTTAATGACGCAGTAAATTAAATTGTCAATAACTTTTTGCTTTATAAAAAACTCTGTACAAGTTGTGTTACGAAAAATGTTATTACGGTAACGAAAAAATAAATCCAATTTATTACAATATTGAATTCGTTGTAGAATAAATTTTCTTATAAAAAAAATAAAAATTCTTATTTTCAGGTTAATTGTCTCATAAATATAATAAAGAAACAAGTAATTTAACCATGTGCCGAAAATTTCAAGCATGCATTAATTTAGTTAATAGGGAGGCAATGTGATACTTTCATCCTTCTAAATAAACCCGAAGTACGAACTTTTAAGAATGTATTTGTTAGACGAAATGTGGCCCACACCAATTACTCATCAAATATGTGGCCTGCACCAATGTCCTCATAACATCCATTTAGGTCGGCAAGACATCAGTGGTCCCTATGGTACTGCAGGTGTTCATGGGCGGCGGTAATCACTTAACATCAGGTGACCTGCAAACTCGTTTGCTTGCCCAGGCTATAAAAAAAAACATTTGTGGCCCTTCTATAAGGAAAGACTGCCAACCCATTGCTTCATCTTTTGGTGTATATATCTGTATAATAGTGAAATAGGATCTTTCATGAACTAAACACGAGATCGCTATAACTTTTCGCCTGATTAACATAAAAGGTAGCGTTCAAATTCCTTTAAGAACTTAGACGCTCTTTAGAAACGGGTTCACCCATATTCCCACGGGCCCGAGTACTACCAGGGTATAACCGGCAAACAGCTATTACAAAATAAAATAAAGATTAGAGCAGAAAGAAAAAAGTCAAAGACTTTTTATTGACCAATTAACTAAATTAACATCTGTCCACGGGAATTATTAGTTTTATAGCATGATTTTATTACTGTACTAGGTCAATTAAAAGTGGTAACGGCCGAAAAGGCACGTACTGTTGTAGAATATGTTAGGAACATTTGTAGTTAAACTTCAAACTAATATTCAGCCGTGATTTCTTCACAAATTAAGGACAACATATGCAACTACTAGGAATAGTTGAGAATTTAAAAATCAATCCTTAATTTTTGATTTTAACGAAGGAGAATAGAGAACTAAAGTTTTTCATAAATCATATTTAACGTCTAAAATTCGTCCTATAATCTTTTCGTCTAAAAAAAATAAAAATATCATAGACAAATTTCATCCAATCATTTTAAGTATTACTTCAATTTATTAATCAATTACTTAAAGGGCCCTCTATTTAAATTATTTAATTCATTAATCGTATTTACGAAAAATTGCACAGCGCCATCTATAATTAAATCAATGTATCATTGAAAAATCACTTCATAAGTTTCTTTACATGTAATAAGATTCAGAAGTTCATGTCAGATGGCGCTAGTAATTTCAAACACACTTTGTCATACATTTTGTACAAATAAATATAATTTGAATACACGATAAAAAAAATTCATTAATTTAAAATTAATAGCTTCACTACACGCATAATGAAGCTATAGTATAAAAGATAATAGTATCAAAATAGCAATTTTTGAAAAATTGTTGTAACTTATCTATCAAACGGCTTAACCGAGTTTGATGGGACTTTCATTATCACCTCGGGACTTTCATTAGCAGATAGCTGATCGAGGTGGATCTCTCGTTTCTTACCGTCATTAAAATGATGGTGAGTAGCGAGTGAATCTAGTGTGCGACGGTTTTCTTCTGCGAGGAGGTGATGTCGCGGAAGGAAATAACCGCGTCCACCACCCTCGCCCGCTCCGACAATTTGCAGGAGAAGGCCGGGAAGAAGACAGGCGGCCCAGGATCGCCGTCTTCCTCCTTAGTGGTGACCTATCGATAACGGATGAGAGGTCCGTTGCCCAACAGAAAGAGGTCCCTCGAGGTAGCTGGTGGCTTGTCAGGCACTTCAGGCAAGTCACCTTCAGAGAAGATTTTAGTCTATTTTAGGAACGTGTTGGGCCCGTCAACGGGCATACAGCTGGCGGGGTTACGAATGTCTGTCAATCGCGTTTTCGGGACCTGGTCGTCGAGTGATTTAGGAACATTCGGAATACACCCGGAGGTATCCACGAGGATTTTCCAACGTTAAAAAAAGCAGATAGTTGATGTGATAAAGAGTAACTCGGACCACTTTTATTTTAGTATCCGGATTTACGCTGCACCGCGGAGAGCTAGTCGAAAATGTCATATTTATGAATTGACTTGAAACTTTTTTTAAATTTACAAACTTGTTATAAATATTGATGTTCTGCAATGTAAACGATCTCCAACGTCAAGTCATTGACCAGTTACTCTGATTAAAGGTTCAAATAACTATTATAGTAATTGCACTAATTATGTCTGCAATGGCAGCTTGTTTTTATTACGTGCTTAATTTTTATGACGACGTTAGTGTCAGTAAGGAATATCACATCATACTTTCATTTTATCGATAAAGAGATATAATTGAATACTCTATGTAATTATAAGAAATTGTGAAGAATTTCCAATGATTTAAATTTGTGCAGTATACTAGAATGTAAAGTTGATGACATATTTAATGATTGACATTTCTTCATTTTATTCACATATCTTAGTTTTAAGTTACTTTTAACGAACGTTTAGAACACATATATAAAACAAGATATTTAGCAACAACACAATCAATCATATTCCCATATGCGTATCAATTACAAAAATTCAGAAAGCTTCAAAAGATAATGTAGACATATAAAGAAATAATGTATTAAATTACGTCAAAATACTACAAAGAAAACACAAAGTACGAAACTGTATAACAATACAAGCTTTCAGTGAAAGCTTGTTATTAAAAGTATTGTATATCAACTGGTTAGACCTCTGGATATATCATTACATGGTAAATTCATACCTTTTTAAAATTAATAAATATATTATTGTAGTAAAATTAATTCCCGAAACGCACCAAATTACTTAAATATAAAGACGAAGGGTTCTTTAATTTATGTGATGAAATGTGAAAGTTCAGACCGATGGAAAGAATCATCAGCTGGTTGGTAAATTATCTCTCCTTCTAAGAAGAACCCATATTTATATGGAATTCGGTAACAGCTTTCTTAATAGCGCAACATAAAAAAACTACGATTCGCAATAAGGAATAAACCATTTTATCACCGTTCCATTATCCCATTTATAGAGTAAATTGTACAAGTTTACTTACAAACCAGGCTTGCGGATATCTGCTTCTTGAAACAATAGCCTTTAGTTTAGTGGGATTTCGGTTTTATTATATTTAAATATACATTTTTTATATACTTAATTGACCTTGTAATTCATAATACGTAGCATTTTATAGGAGCCACGGATTATTAATGTAATTAATGGCAGAAACTAGAATTTCACGTCATAGTGAGGCTGTCATTTCGAGTATTGGTTATGTAAGAGTAGGTACTTATTATGAAAAAAAATATATTCTAGAATTAGTATTTGTAATTGGATTACCTAGATATGTATGCCCAAATAAAATATGATGAAAGCTCTCAAACATATAGATATAGTCGCTATATCTTGAAAGGCGATAAAAGTATTTCAATTGAACCATCTAATGAAGTTCTTAAATTACAATCTATTAAGCTTACTCTAGACTTAGAGATATAAATAAAGGTCTAGGCTTTTAAACTTCTATAATTATTTTTCGACTACAACGTGTGTACGCTAGATATATGATACACATAAGATATTTTTAAATTCACGAAAGTTTTTACAAGATATGAGCTTGAAAGTCTACATAATTTTATTGGTCTTAACCTATGTCTAAAAAGGGTATTACTTGTTAACATTCAACGATGACGCTCGGCACTTAAATACATTCACCTTATTCACCGGACACTTTACCTGTAACAACAAAAAATAGGATTAACATGTTTCTAAACTGAAACCTTATATCAAAAGTGAGGGTTCCGCTAGCGTTCATTTGCTTGAAATGTAGCCTTTTTATTCTGTCTTATTAATAAAGCTGGACAAAAAGTATTTTCCTTTTTCTCGAACTTAGTCCGGTGCTTGTTAGAAAAAAATGGAGACGCGCAAATCAAGCACCATATCCTAGTTCCGCGCAACTGTATCGAAAGTTCCTTTTAACACCCGACCTCCGGTAGGAAATGGCACTTTAAGTAGAATAACGGTCACAAGAATGGGCATAAGCTGCCTCTTTTATAGAGGATTTTTAGTGTACAGACTCACCACACTACTCCACATCAGGTCGGTGGGTTACACATATCTCAGAATTGCTCCCAAGATATGCAGGTTTCTGCATTATGTTTTCCTTTACCGAAACGAACAATGATCAATTTCAAACAATATTTAGAGACGTAACTTAGTACTTCCTGTCCAGGTTTCGAACCTGTGAGACTTAACTAGAATCCACGCTTTTATCTAATTTGGATCATCACGGCTCTGTCTATATTGTGCGCTAATTTTAATTATTCAACCGGTTTTTTTCTAACATTTTATGTATTCTGTATAAGAATACGCTGGTTGCATTGCGATTTGTTTAATTTTCAAATGACACTTGAAAATGAGTGTTTTTAAATTGTGTCACTGTTCTTCCAAAGCAACTGGTTGTTATACGCATCTTAAAGAACTCTATCCAGTTGACAGTTAGCGAGGAATGCGGTCCACGTGCCGAGAGCAGTCCCCGTTAACCGTGCGACGGGAATACTAATCTATGTTAGAGACAATTTGCAGTCTTCGCATGGATGGTTCAATATATGGAGAAAAGAATGCATTTTGTTTTGTATCTGGCCATCGCTTCGAGTAATTTTACTACTAAATTATGTTTTCTCAATAGAGCAATCTCATAGGAAAAAATAGGAGCTTTAAACGAAGACTTGCTCGCCAAATTATTAAATGTTTACTATCATAACATTGAGTGTTATAACGAACACATTTTATTTCTTATATTTATGTCATATAGTTATAATATAGTAAAAGGAATATAATAATATTATACCCTAGAAATAAGTAAGATGAAACTTTTAACAATAGAACGATGGGAAGGGTCATGTTGGCTCAAATTGCACTGTAGGTACGTAACTATTTTATGGCAACCGCCTATTACAATTATATAAATACTTCGTGACATCTAATAAACTACTCTTACCTGTAAAAGAAAATATTTTCTATATGTACATAAACACGTGGAACATGTAGTAAGTGATATTGACAGGCATGCAGGAAATATGGTATGGTGGTACGCCTTTATGAATAGCCAGATGGTGTCTCAAAGGGCCAGACTAGCTATTCATGCAGGAGTGTTGGTGCCAACACTTATGTATAGTAATAAAGTTGGGTATGGCAGAAGAAACATTAAAGTAAAATAAATGCGGTAGACAGAGCGTTGACAAGTATGAGTGGATTGAAACCGAGTGACAAAGTAAGAAATAGTGTGATAAGAGAACGTTCTGGTATAAAAGAAGATGTAGTGAGTAAAATTGAGAAAGGTGTGCTTAGATGGTGTGGGCACGCAGAGAGAATGAATGTAAGGAGACTGACAAAAAGGATTTATGAGTCAAGAGTGAATGGAAAAGTTAGAAGGGGAAGACCAAGTTCCTGGAGCAAATTCAGGACATTTTAAATAAAGGCCAGGTCAAGAGAACTCTAAACCGACGAACTTGTATGAAAGGTTTTATGAGAATAAAAGAAGCGGAGGCGATATGCAAGGATGATGGCAAATGGAAGGACGTTGTCTCTGAATACCCATATGGGAATGAGACGTGAAGCTATGTATATATAATACAACATTTACCGACAATGTAAATCTAATAAATATTTACAATAATCACGTGAAGGGTCAAATGATCCGAGACAGTTTGCGTGGGTTTGCTGAATTTCAATTATGTCTAGTGTTATAGATTGCTAAAACATCCATTTTATGGCATGTAACATTTGATATCGTATTTGTTGTTATTCATAGTATACAATCAACAAAAAAATTATAATAACAAAAAATCTGTGTTTTCTTGGGATTTTATCGTCATTAATATGATTGTGTCAAATAAAAATGATGTACGCGTATGATATAAATTTAAGCAGGCTTTTTAAAATATGCTCACACAATAAAAAAAACTCGATTAACCTGTTTAACGTAGGACTGTGATTTAATCTAATGATAGTTTTTGAGATAGTATCGCGCTGTTTGCTTCGTAATGGTTATTGTACCGTAACTCCAATTGCTTGACAGTGTCTTTTTTATTGCTGACAAGTTAACACTTGACTAACCTAATGGTAAGTGATACCACAGACTAAAACGAAAGTGGACTAACCTAGTAAAAGGTATTTCAATTTTTATGGTCTCTACAGAATCATACCGGGATGCAATTTATTGGCACGTGTTTGCTTCTCCCCAGTCCAGTCCAGAGTTAGAAGTATAATTTTCGACTGCATCATCACTTACCATCAGGTTAGATGACAGTCAAGCCTCAACATAAACTTTCTTTTTGCTGATGGATTGGTGCGGCCTGCAATTTTTCCCGATGGTAAATGATGATACAGTCTAGGATGGTAGCGCGATAATCTTGTCGTAGATAGTTTACCTCCTTTGGCTTACTACAGAGTATCGTACCAGAAGTTAAGAGGTAATTAGCCATAGCTGAAGCCTTCCACCAGTCCTAAGTTTGACCTTAATAAAAGCAATTTTTCAAATTGACCTCTTGGAAATAGAACCCAGGACCTCTTCTGGCGCAGAGAGCACTCCCGATACTGCGCCAGGGAGGCAGTCCGTGAAGTCTTTTCTGGGAGATTCAAAGAATCCATATGAAATAGAGAAGATTTTATTCAATTGTCTAGCTGAAAATCCTAGACATCAAATCACTGAACCGACAATATTATCTATATCTCTCAATCTCTATCAAAAAGAAACAAGTTAATTTGCACTTTTAAAGTGGATACCTATATGTCGTTTTTATTTAGAAACGCCTTGCCTATTAAGACGCTTTTGTTAAGACTTCAAAACTTGTTCACAGTTTGAGCTGTACTAGGAATAACATGTTGTCAACAAAAAAAAACTAACGCCGGATGCCCGTTGTTTTTACTTTTTAGAATTGTACAGTAGCGCAGACACATTACGTATTCTACGTACCAGTTGCATTATGTAGTATAGTAACATTGTACGATCTTGTGATATTAAGTATGATCTAATTTTGCTACTACCTAAAACATAACTAAAAACTCACTCAAGTATAAATGAGGAGACTGTGCCCAGCAATAAAACGTTAATGGGCTTCTGCTTACTAACTTCGCTTGAGTATGTTCCAAGATAAAAGTATATTTCACTCTTTGATAGAATTAGGCTTTTACAGAACTACTTTACGAATATACGGGTGTAAATGATATTAAGTGATATTTTTGACTCGTTGGCGCAGTGGTGCGAGTACTCGCTTTGTTAGCGGACGCCACGGGTTGATCCATACTAGAGCGAATTACGGAAAGTGCATTTACTAATTTCTCTGACTCTAGACAGGCGGGAGGCTTCAGCCATGGCTAGTTACCACTCAATCAGCAAACATGTACCGCCAAGCAAAGAGATTTGTGTTTGGTATGATGCTTTATAGAAATACTAAGAGATAAATTGACTTTTAACAGATTAGCGCGCCTTCTCTCGTATAGATAGTGTTTAACACCGAAACAAGCAGTTCGGTGTTGAACAGATAGCTTTTTATTTAATAAACATAATGGATATTTAAATGGTATTAATAATTTTTTAAAACTTGTTTGACAAACTATTTGACCGGAGTTTTCTTTTATTTTTTCGCTGGGAAATGCTTTTACACACCCCTGCCATGAGGTAGGGCGTATGGGTCTCGATGGCAGGGTCATAATACTCCTTACTCCTCATCCTTAAGTTTTAATTCGTTAATAAAATACTTTTTTATTGATTTAGTCAAGTACAAATACACTTTTTGAACATGTAGTGTATGACATTTGATATTATAGTTCGTTCGCGTTGAGAATGCAGTGAGCCACCATTTTTGGCCGAACTAGCCCCGCCCACGAATCAATCAAATCTTGTCAAATTATAAGGTACAAGTTTACAGTGACCAGTTGAAGGCATATCAAGTTCACGGCTGTGCCTAGGCGAAAGGGTTGGGGCGGCGAAAATGATGACTCACTGCAATCGTAACGCAAACGAACTACATTACGGTTTTCTTGAATATTAATATTTCAATTAAATTAATAAAAAGCCGTATTTGCTAAATTGTACTGCGGTATTCAAAACTCACGTACAAAATTTAAATGGCGTAGGAATTCACTTTAAAATGTTTTTTTTTGTAATACGTAATGATATGGTAATAATGTATCTATTGTAAAGCTTTTTTGTTTAATAATTTATTTAGCTAAAATTTAATATATGAGAATTTATTCTATTTTCGTAGTAGTAGCAATGAGTCCGACGCTCTCTTACGTTAGATGCGCATGACTGCCTTAAAACAAGGCAGGTGACGGCGAGCACCTGCGAAATACAACACATTACATTCGTTCCTTAATAACGATTGAATAATTGGTAGCTCAATTAGAATTAATAAGGCAAGGTCAAACTAAAAATACATGGCTTTTGATGTTTGCGTACAGGTTAACACATAATTTTGATCTCACTTGATGGTAAGTGACGATACAGTCAAACAACAAGCTAACTAAGACGTAAATATTGTACCCCCTTAATGATTACTCTAGACCCTTTTATTTATTTATATAGATCTTTGGTGGTAAAATGATAACTAGCCACGTCTGAATTCTGGCATTTATTTGTTCCGACTCCGATAAATTTAAATCATAAATGATTTAATCGCAAGCAGGTGCGGCTACCGGAGCTGCACCAGCTATTGCTTACAATTAAGGAGACCAAGAAGAAGTTATCAGAGTTTGATGATGACGACAGCTTGTCTTTAATTAAACACGGTTGCGAAACACAGGATTTTAAATGGATTTATTTGTTTTTAATTTATTAATTTGTTTGTTTGGATAGAATTAAAAAATTGAAATTTCACCTCCTTACCGTTGGAAGATTGATCTGATATTCTGTAGCATTGTAAATGCAATATGGCCGTCCATAAAATGGATATCAAATGAAATGGTTTTAGTTCTTTTCTGATCAATGCCCTAGGTTGATAAGAATGGTTTAATGACTTATACCTAGGACCTATCAATTTATATTATAGCTTTTAGTACACTATGTAAATCATTATTTTCAATAAAACCACTATACATAAAAGACTTAATTTATTATTCCATTTATTGGAACCCGCAACTTCTGCTGGCCAAAGCAGTACTTGTCGGTACACCAGTATGGCTATTGCGACACAGCATGTTCTTCATATAACGTAGGATAAGAAACACCGATCATTAGCTTATTAATATAAAACACTAAACAAGCCCTCATTATCCACTAATTTCTATTAACGTGCGAAATTGTTTAATTACGACATTGATAAATTATGAAAACGAATGAATTTCTAACGAGGCTTTTTGTGACTGGTAATTTTAACGCCACTATGACGACATTATATGCTAATTACGATAAAATAATGAAATGTCAAATTGTGGTGGAGTACTACATATCATATATAACATATCCTAATTCAATTTTGTTAACGTGGAAAAGTTCTTAGATATTTGAATAACAAAATCATACCAAAATCAGCCATATAAACGTATATTAACTGGTTTTCTTAAATTCTACTAATCAAAGTAGTGTTCAGATTCTTTTTCTATCGATTTAAAATATATTTAGAAACATAACAAGTGCCTCATACAGGTTTATTGGAAGATGGGTTTTAAACCATAAAATTCACTCATTAACTTACTCTCTCATCGGTATATCTTCAAAACTATCCGCGATTGACCTGAAATTTATCAGTCTCCTTTTCCAATCACTAAATACGGAATTCCCCCTGTGCTCGTAGCAGAAAACTACGAGGTTAACACACAGAAGATCATGCAATAATTTATATATAACATGCAGAAGTAACGAGAAAAATATAAATAAAGAACTACAGATACTATTTCGTCACAAACTTAGTGTTTTGACAATAGAATGCATTTATGCAGCAAACATATTAAAAAGATACGCTCAATAGTTATTTCCTCCATATTTTAATCCTCCTTAGATAGAAACCGAAGCCGGCTTTTGATGCATATCGCTTGCTTCTACATAAAGCACACAAAGATACGTTGAAACAAAAACTAACACGGCGTCTCAGTTTTATTTTGGAACACACTTTTAACTTCGCGGATGGAGACAATTACTTAACGAAACCAGACATAAAAATAAAGTTTTATATGTCCATAAACAGAGCCGTCGTTTCTTTGATGTATTTATTTTATTTAAATCTTGAAGCACATGTTAATAAATTTAGAACATCGTACGATTTTTATGATATCTATACGCTGTGTGTAGGAATTTGTTATTATGTATAGTTTAATAAAACTCGCAAGTTTTTATTTGTATAAACTTATAAAAGCTAGGTGTCTGAAAGATAATATGTTTGTATTAAAATTTATATTCCTTATCAGCAACTCTTAACACTACTTTCGTTTCCCCAAGGAAATTCCTATGCCTTTTAGCTAACATTAATAAACTACAATAACAGTTTCACTTAAAAGGCATTTTTCAATCGTATTAAAAAGAAAGTAGATACAAAAAGCAAATGCTGTACAAGTTGAATTTGGATTGTTTTAAAATCCCATAACATTTGTTTCAATCCTACTTTCATAATCAAAATATTATTCAAGTAGGCTCAAAAAGCACTTTTGAATCGTCAGCAACTGTCCGCTGGTAACAAATCTACCACCGGCTCAGAAAGTAATTCCGCTGAGAAGAAACTTAACGGTTACTTCTTTAAACATAGTTTTTGTACGTTTTCATGTGCAACTGGAATTAAGTCCAAACATCTTTGTCGCTTAAATAATTGTCGACATTATAATATGCCTTTTGTAATAGGAAATTTTTAACATATTTGTTAAAACTATGTGGAGTTCGTAGTTCGATATCTAATGTAACATTATAAATGCAAAAAAAGTGCCTTACATTATGCGGACTAAGTCGCATACTGCAGTTAGTTCATTAGGAAGCAACTAAAGCTAGAGAATAAAGGAACATGGTGGCAAATGAATAAATGTTATACTAATATATATTTACAAGGAAACAAGGTAATTGGATATTGAAACAAGAATTATTAGACCATTTGATATTACATATCAATGACGGTGCCACTCCTCTGACTACACTTTCGGTTTCTTCACATACTTGCAAACAGCTCTTACTTTCGGTGCGTATTTTTTCAGCGAGTATTAAATTACTACAGACTACAGAGCATAAAGATAAAGAATGTTATAATATTGTATAATTTGTTCTACAATTTTAAGTCTGCGTCAGATTTTTTTCGTTTAACAATGTGCAGAATGAAGTCCGCTTATTTAAAGGTTATTTGAAGGAGATTTGTGTATACACACATTTCTCCTTAAAATACTCAACGCTCTCCGGTAGGGCTTCACTTCATTTAAGCATAAAACACCGTATACTAGCAAATTGATACTTTATTTCCAATTCAACTGAGACTTAATATCGTTTTACGATACACCAATAGTTAAAACCTTATTTGATACATCACTTCAAAATATTGTAAAATATACCAAAATATACTTGTTTTCTTTCGTTATTAAGCTACGTTTTACCCAATTCTATTCGAAACTCCTTTACTCAAGTAACGTTTCAATACTTTTACGTTATTTAAAATTTACATCTAAAATTATGAACAGTGTGTTTGTAGAATCTCTTCAAATATACGGAGATTTTTTTTTTTTTTTTTTTTAATTGATTAATTCTGTATAATAATCAACTTTAAAAAGTTTTAATTTAAACTAATAACATCAGTTACATACAAAAATATAAAAAAATAACAAATAAAATTAAATTAAATCAAATAATAAGCCGCATCCAGATTGCAGTCCATAGGGTGTGTTCCTAAAATACTGGCAACATTACCTCTTTGTATAGCTAAGCTGATCCTTTGCCCGAGGTAAGCGCCAGCTTTGAGGTCACTTGTGGAATCCAGTAACCGCTTAGAAAGATGTTTAAAAAATATTTTGGCTTCAGAGCCCCACGGTCCCATAGTTTCCACGCCAAATGGCAGAAATATGTGATCTTGTGTAATAGATCCATATTTCTGCAATTTTTTAATTTCGGCGTCAGTCGCCACAATACCAGGCAACGATGAAGATAATTTTAAATGTGAAGGCGCCATGGTATCAACACAAGTCGCATCCCATACCAGGCACCTTCCATTCTTCCATGGAATTAAAGTAATTCCGTCAGGTCTCTTGCCATCGCTACGTACAACACCGTTCGGCTCTAATTGAGCCGGTACGTTAGCAGTGGCAAGAGCTCTACGAATAATATCATTCAAAGCTGCATGTCTTGAAAGGCGACCGGCACTGCGCTGACAAGATAGACCATGGTGTCCTAAGCGGTCGACTTGGACTCCGCAAGGACAGCAATGAGGATGAACTAATGGCAAACCTAAACGTAAACCTATACTAATACAAAAAGAATTGTTGTCTAATAACGTTCCTAAATTAGGCGATGGAAGAGCTTGCAACCAAAAACCTGATTCCCTAGTCGAAACAGCAAGAAGACGAGCACGCTCTGTAGGATTCTTAGACTCGTTTAGAAGTCGGTTATATTCAAGTTTACAGAGCGGCTCGTCCCACAGCCTTTGTGAAGCCAAAGAAACAGGAAGGGATTCACCTGGACATGCATCCACCCAAGCTGCTTTGGCTTCTGTACAATACGGAATTTCATTTTGTGATAAATCCAAAGAGTGTGTAATTTTTTCGAATAAAGATTTTGTGCTATGAACAGATGACAAAAAAGCCGGAAGTGCAACTGATGAAACTTTTCTTATGCCAATACCTCCAAACCGTATTGGCAAAGAAGCTTGGCGCCAAGACTGTTCAGTTAATGAACAATTTAGCGTTTTGATGAGTATGTCTTGAATGGACGAGTCTATTAAATTGAGGTGATTTAGAAATTTCCAGATAGGGCAGCATCTCAAAAAATAAGTAAATTTTGGAACAAATAAACAAAACCGAATAATGTGATATGCCATATGTACATTAATTTTGCTAAGGTTATCAAAAATGTTTATGAATTTTGAAATTTGATCTTCTAAAAAAGAAGGAATAGAGTCTTCTAAAACTGGTGCACCTAATAGGCGTAGCGATTCTATGTCTATAATTTTGATATTTGGAGCTAACTCATTAAATTTATCAATAACTTTTTTTCTTTCTATGTATGGAAAGGTGTTTGGGACGTATAATTCACATTTGTTAAAATTTAATTCCAAACCTAAAGTTTTAAAGTTATCAATAATAATATTTAAGTCTTCAAGAACTGTTGTCGCTTCACCTCCAAAAGTTCCATCATCAAGATACCAAATGTTTAATTTTGAATTTAGTTTCGAAATAATTGGTTGAATTGCTAAGCCGAAAATTGCAGGCCCTAAAGGATCACCTTGCTGGCAACCTACTGTTGAACTTATTAAATTGTTATTAAATACTAAATGAGATGGAGTACTGTATGACTGTTTTAGGAATGAATATATTTCTGGAACAGTGTTATATATTTCTGATAAAAAGATTTTACGATCCACTGAATTGAAAGCATTTTTGACATCCACCTTAAGTACTACTTCATCTTTACAATTAAGCAAATAACTTCTAAGACTATGAACCGCAGCTTCACAGCCTCCTTTTGAACCGAAACCTAATTGGATGGGTTGGAATATTCCTTGTAATTTAGAGAAAACGTTTTTACAACATACTTTAGAAGCTAATCGCCTAATTGTATTGCCAACTGCAATAGGCCTAATTCCTCCATCTCTTTTTTGGAGAGCGCAGAGTTGAGCACCGTATAAAATACATGTAACGTCTTTATTGACATTACCAGAGAGCATTAAGTTTATGAGGCTTGTAATGTCAAGCAATAAGGTATTTCCGGCTTCCCCGGTAACACCACAAATAAGATCTTTAAAATGTTGTGGCGTCAATCCGTCTAAACCGCCAGCAGAACCAGGCTTGAATGTCATTAAAGCCGCATAAACCTCTTTGCTAGAGACTGTTAGAGGTGAACAGGAATTTAGAGGTAAATTTAGAAGATGAAGTGGTACTGTAGGAGAGGGGTGTTTAGAATTTAATGCTGAAAGTGTTTCGGGGGAATCAGGCGCTAGTACATCACTTGAAAAAAGTAAATCCGCAGCACCCTTAATGTCCCCATCGCTTATTTTTTTCTCTACAATGTTTAGTTTTGAACGATGTTTAAAATTTTGTTTTCCAAATGAATTATTAAAAACAGAAAAAGGTTCCAAACAATTTGATTTTAATTTTTGAGTTAATGATTTATTTGGGTCTGAATTAGCATGTAGGATGTTATACGAAAAAGTAAAATATTGTTCCCAACTGCACAAATCATTTTTCTTTAGGACGTTTCTAATAGTTTGCGACAATTTTGTGGCAATACATATTCGGGCACCCTTTGGAATACGCTTAACAACAGGTACTGATGATTTTAACTTATAAATAAACTTCCAAAATGGTTTTTGCAATTCCAAAGGACTATTGGTGGATGAATTGAAATCTAACTGAGAATTTTGATTATGGGATGACTGATTAAAATTATGTGATTTACCTAAATGTATATTTAGTCCTCTTTGTCCTTTAAACAAACGTAGATTAGAGCAATGTGGACATTGTACTAACTCTGCAGATTTATTGGTGGTGGGTTGGTTGCTGGCACTTCCTTGGTGAGAGGAGGTAATAGATTGTTGAGACATAAAAATAAAAATATAAAAATTTAAAACTAACAAAAATATATAATATTTATATGATACTAAATTATATTAAATTAACATATCATTAACATAATCCTCAGGTGCTTTTTATATTTTTTCTTTTCTCATTTTATTCCAGGGATTGTCTTGTATACTTCCAATAAAGAGGATTCAACCAATACACATTGAGTAGTTAAAATAGATATCTAATCACTTTTCTCAATGTTGCTCAAAATTCTTCAAATTCTTTGGTCTATAGATACTTGATCGCTAATGTAATCTGGATTATTAAACAACTGCACCAACTTACAATGCCTGATTGTACAATCAAATTAATATTTCACGTGTTTGCCAATTATATATTCAATATATCATCAAATAATGTATTAAAGTAAAACTAATTGAAAAATCTTATTATTGTTTGACAGACTTCAATCGTCCCCCAGACGGAGATTTAAACACCGTATTAGTATCTATTTTTGAGGTCAACACACATACAAATAATCTATCTATATTAAGTAATTTAATGTTAGATTTAGTTGAAATAATGGTACGACAAAATCATCTTGTACTTGTAGGGTATATATCTCTACTTCTTGAACGTCATATTAACACGTTAACCGTATTTTTTCTATAATATTTATACGATTTTATTAGCAGATTTTATTTAAGTAGCAGCCCATTAACGTCCCACTGCTGGGCACAGGCCTCCTCACTCACAAGAGAGAGGGGTTTTTAGAGCATAGACCTACCACGCTGCTCTAGTGCGGATTAGCAGGCATAGTACACAAGTGCACTCTCTATTCCTTCACTCTCATAGTCCGATGTGACGGGAATCCGACACCACCGGAGAGAGATCAGGCACAGGACCGACGGTTTAACGTGCTCTCCGAGGCACGGGGGTGGAGTACACCGCCAACTTCCCAACTTCGGGCAAATATTGAGAAAATCTTAATAGAAAACTCAATATTAATTTTGGCCCGACCCGGAACTCGAACCCAGAACCTTAGTCTGTAGTCGAACATGCTAACCACTAGACGAATGAGGCAGTCGTTTTATTAGTATTCTATGTTAATTTCAAAATATTTTTACTATGACGCGTTTTCGTGTAAATTATGTATCATTTCATTCATCTTTAATTTTGCTTACTAATTTAGGAAATAAAAATATCTATTTCGGCAATAACCACCTTGTTGTTACTATAAAATTATATCATGTTAAAATATTTATCTAACATACAATTTTACTTGAACTGAATAATTAAAGATTCGATTCAGTAAATAAAATGTTGTAATAGTCCCTAAAATATGACAACACAAATTAACTAAAAGCGTTAAATAAACTATTACGGTATCTGTATATATCATTTTGATACAAATATGTATATGCGTAGGCATAATTGCTATAACGAATAATTATGTCTTTATTTAGATTCCTTAATTTTACAAAAAATCGTATAACTCTGTTATTAATTAAGTAACCTAGCATTTTCATTTCAACGACGTTTACATTAATAAGCAAATATTTATTTAAAAACAAAAATTGCTTGTTTTTGAATACGATTTATAATCATTCGTCGTAATACTTACGTAACTCAAAAGAGTGAAATAAGATTTTTGAGAACAGCGTGAGGACTACGACGAATTATTAAAAGTCATATAAAAAAAACCATTTTGTGATGCTTATGTAACCTTCTTAGTGTTTTTGACAATATAAACTTTCCTAAAATAACTTTTTAGTATAATTTTCAGCGAATGACGGATTATATGCGTCTTTGTAAAATACATTGTAGTGTGTATAATGTTGCTTCTATAGACGTAATGGATTTATGTGAGTAATTAAAATAAAACTATTAGCAATTCTTCTCTATATAAACTGGAAAAATTAGAAACCCCTCCGTCCGCGCTAACAAACATAAATTTTACTGTCAGTTAGTTGGAGATCTGTCTTTTAACTAATGTTTTGTGTGCTTCATATAATAGGAATAACGTGACAAATATCATGAACACATAACTACGTTGGCAATCTCTCGTATATATATTTAGAATAGGATTTTAACGGCTTATATAGATAAAACTGTAATACAACTCTAGTCATGCTTAGTGATAAAATGATAAATCTAGAATAACATTATAGGACACCAATAAAATTCTTTGTTTAATCCTAGGATTCTTAGGAAGCTCAAATGCACATCGCCGCCTATATTTGTTGTCTTCACCCCACTCCTTTTACCTTGATAGCCTCTAATAATGATTGCAAAAGTTTTTATTGTACCTTCAGTTGGAGAGTTCATTGGTCTACAGACATTATTCAATTCCAATTCCATTAATACCTTGATAAATTTTCCAATCATCAATAATATACGTTATTGTTCATCTACTCATATACGTGTATATGTTCACCTTTATGTGGTAAATACTCGGGTTGTGGCACCACAAAAAGCGTTATGTCATAACATTACAAACAACTCGCTTTTAAAATAAAAGCCCTTATTGAGTCATTATTCTTCCAAAGTAGCGAATTATGTATATAATTGGGGTAATCTTTCGTTAGACTATAGATAGTTGGGTAAATGTTGGGAATTATTGAGTAATATAGTGGCAACACTTAAAAATACCAAAAACATTGTGCAATATTAGGAAATGTTATGCAATAAAATAAAGTAAGTAGCAGCCCATTAACGTCCCACGTAGTTTTTAACAAGCGGATCAATTATATGGGATAGTCATTCGAGCTGTGTCTCGTGAAGTAGTTGTTTTATGAGAAGTAATGCTAAATTGTATCAATTCAAATAGTGCAATATTTATTAGTATAGTGCAAGTTGTATATATTTAAATAGTGGAGAGAATAAAAGTAGTTAGCTATTGTGTTGTGATATTACATTTTATGAAATATGAGCACAATAGTGAAGGCAGCTCAGTTTTTAAACATAGTATTATAGACTCTCCACTAAAAAATCTCCAAATGGTTGTAGAGTTTGATTCCCAGCTGACCATATTTAAGAAATTAAATTATATCTTTGAACCGCTAATGCCATTATTGTCACTTAATAAACATTTTTCCACTATCAACTTTGCAACCCTAAAAGGCTGTATGTTTTTAATAATATCACGTATGAGTCCAGCTCCAAGCTTATTCAAAACAGGAATATCGTGTTACATTTATATGCCGGGGACACAAAGGACCGTGAAGGAATAATACAAGTTTACGTATTTACCTATAATCACTAGCCGTCACGAGCATTTGCGTTTGCTTATATGATAGCGATGTTTTTAAAAATTCCGTTCTCTATATATATAAAACACGAAATTGTTTCTACCGATGTCCGTTATACACGTTGAAAGCGTATTAATTTCTCTCTCCACCTTTGTCATCTGTATTACATTAATATAGACATTAATACTTCAATAAAGTAAAGTTAGCTATTTACATAAGAACTTCTGAATTTGTATCGTTTAAAAGTACTATATTCTTCTAGATGTAAAGTTTTAGTACTAATTTATGGATTTATCGGACAGAATATAATCGCAGACAGTAAATTTTAATATCCTTATTCCATAAAGGAATAATGACTACACTTATTGATTGATGAGAACCATTGAAGTGTGTTCACTGAATCGACCTCACCTACTTAATTGCAGGTGTTGCCCCGCCTAGTGACATCACAACTCTTTGTAATTGTGAACCTGTTTATTTCATTCATCTAAGAATATATATAGCATAAGTAATATATGATGGCATATAATAGTTATAAGCGTACTCCGCCTACCTCTTTGTCAATTTTCTTTCTTGGCTCTTAAGGGTGTCTGGAAGAGATCGCTATAAAGCGATAAAACCGCCTTTTCTTTAGCCACTCTCTAATATCTAAACTAATTTTATAAAGAGGAAATATTTGTGTTTTTGTATATAAGTATGTATGTATGTTTGTAACGGTTTTACACAAAAACTACTGGACTGATTTTAAGAAAATTTTTCACCTTTAGAAAGCTGCGTTTTCACTAAGCAACATAGTCTATATTACTTACACAAAAAAAAATAGGGAACCCTAATAAAAATGCATTAATGTAACCCAAGGTGTGAAATAATTGGTCACAAAAAATCTGTCATCGCGTGCGCAGCGGAAACTATTGATGATAGGCCAAAAAAATGTTCTATAATATTATAGAAGGTATAAGTATCTATAAAAATGTCCGCGATATCATATGTCCAACTGTTGTAGTTATGCCACTATAACTATGTTTTTATTTTCAAAGTTATTAACTTTGAAAATTTAAATAATGAAAGGACAGGATTCTAACCATACTATTTATACCTCTGTATAAATCCTTACCCTATTAAATGATATTAAATACTTTTAAATAATTAAAATCGGGCATTCCATTTAAAAGATATAACAAATTAAAAAATGTCAATCTAAAGTAATCATATCATAATATAATGTAGTAGTATAACGATAGCCATATTCATTTGTTCGCAGTTCTAGTACTATTCTATTCACATGTCATCATACACACATATAGACAGAAAAGGCTTTGTATCCCAGACTGTGGAGTCCTGAGGCTAAAAGCTTTTTGAAAGAAATTTCATCTCACTTAGATGATATCACCCGTGACCCCTAGACCAGGTGGTATACGCTGTCCAAAGGAACAGCGTATAAGTATCGCTGTCCAAAGAGGTAACGCTGCCAGCCTTATGCCAGCCCATCCATTTGCTTCTGATGGCGCATTTTAATTACTTTTATTTTTTCTGTATTAATGTTAAGGGTCGATATAATGTTATCATGGTTAATTGTAATAAAATTATTAACTTGTATCCCAGAATGACTGTTTTTATTCTTTAGCACAGTTCTTCTGGGATATATCAGTACACATATTTGTATATCTGTCCTAAAGTAATTAAAAAGTAAGTGAAACAAAGCTTTTATGTTAACGATAACAAATCAATTGTCGGACTTAATATAATACTTTCCACTGCCATCTACGCGGGTGAAACCGCGGGGCATTGCTAGTAAGTTATATACTTAGTGTGCTATAAAGTGATAACATAAAATAAATATAGATATATGCATTTAAAAAATCTATAATTAAATAAATTTTATGCCTTAAAATTCCAGCTATAAGTTGATGCTATAGATATATATCACTCAAACATATTATTAAAGCTTACTGACGGTAAGTCATGATACAATCTAAAATGGATGCGCGCTAATCGGAAAGTAGGCGATATGGATCATATAGTTTCTACACAGCATCGTACTGGAACATAAATCTTTTTTTGGGCAGTACGTCTCTGCTGGTAGGGTGGTAACTCACCACGGCCTCCCACCACCCGACTCAGTCAAATTAGAAAATGCAATATTCTAATTTCGCCCTACCGGGGAACCCGGGGCCTCTGCTAGCAAAGCGAGAACTTGCACCACTGCATAAGCGAGGCTGTCGAATTTATTATAAATTATACTATATATTGCTAGTCAAGCAAAACCTTAAGCTGTATCTTCAAAAAAATATAATACTAACTTCATAGTTTTAAGTAACCTCGATAAAAATTCTATTACGCACTTTACACAACAAAAATCAGCATTTTATAACAAATCAACATACTTAACGTGTTATGATGTTCTTGTTTCTACAAGGTTGTCGTGATGTAACGTTTTAGAATTAACTGATAAACAAGGTATAGATAGCTGCCCAATTTGCATTTAAATGAACCACGTTGAAGTTCATTCAATGACTTACCATTGTAATGAAACATTCTTTGAAATATAATAATATAGCCTGTTCTTGAACATTTTGCAGAAAGTCTACATAGAATTAATGTAGGGCAATAATTACTGCATAAATTTTTCTCGTCTTCCCCCACCTTTCTTGAACCTTTGTGTTGGATTCATGCGGGGTACAAATGCTCGGTTTATGCTCTAACAACCCTCTTTATCTCCTATGAGCGAAGAGGCCTGTGCACACCTGTGAGACATTTATGGGCTGCTATTTACTGTTTTTTACTAATTCTGAGTTGAGTAAGTTACCAAACATCAGACCCCCTTCAGTCTTTTTATTTTATTCCTGACAGATTAGTGATAGATTCATATCTATCACTAATCTGTCAGGAATAAAATAAAAAGACTGAAGGTGAGATCATCTCACCTACATAGAAAACCCCTAATCTGACGATAGAGCGATAAAAGGTAACTTACCTCTTATCGTTTCTTCGCAGCATCGTATCTAAGGGGGCTGAAAGCGTCAGTAAATATTTGGCTTTCAACGTATGAAGGTTGGGTTGTTGTATGAAGGATGGTTCCATTGGGTTTATTGTGTATTCTGGTGCAGTCAATGAGTCGCGGGCTCCCAGATGGAAACTTATATGTTCATCTTACCAACATAATAAAGATATAATGCAAATTTAATGACAATAGGTTACTTGTAATCTGTGTATAAGTAATCGCTTTAGAAATACTTAAACGAATGCGTTGAACATGATTGCCACAAAAATTTATATTAAGATTACATCATGTTATGATGTCATACAAAACACATTTAAAACTGATAAATTATTTATTCAAAGTGAGGGTAATTTATATAAAGACCGATAATAACTTTACCTTCTTCTTTTACAATAATCACAAATGAAATGAGTATCATACCAGGAATTTAACAACAAATTACTGTTTAATTATTTAAAGCCCTTAGTAACTTAAATTATTAAGCTTTAAATTTAATAACAACACTGTAATAATTTCCTTGAAATATATAAAATCTTAAAAAGTGTTAACTCAATTTCTAAAGAGATTTTAAATATTTGCAACATGTAAAATACTGTAAGTAACTGCCTTTAAAGTCCCACGGCTGGGCACAGACCTCCTCGCTCATACAAGAGTAATTGCAATATCTATTACGATAATATATCATGGCAGAATTATATTTTTTCAGGCTACGTGAAGCGGATATTCACCAAATAAACTTCATTTCATTTTACCCTGGATGGATGCGATGACGATGTATTTTTCTTTTTAATTCCTATTATTTATTATTCCTACTACTATTCGTTTACACTCACCCTATAAACCTTGTTCGAATTTTCAATCATTAACAAAATACTTTTGTATTCGTCCGCTCAAGGTAAAACATTTTTTTATGGCACTTCATGTTAATAAAATTCTAAGCAGGAAGATATACTTTTTTTTAATTTTATTAATTCTTTTTTTTATGTGAGGAAACAACGTGAAAGGCAAGTTATTAAAAAATCGTCCGGAAACACATATAACTGAACAAATTCAAAACACGTTTTCGCGTTTGAATCAACGCATGCGCGTAATCCACCATTCTCATTCGTAATCCGCGGTTCAATGGCCGTGTGGCTAACTGACCAATGTCCGGTCAGGGTCCGGACTTGACATTGTTTAAATGTCAAGAATTCTTTTAATCGGTAAACTATTGATTGAAGTGAGACAAAGAACGAAAATTGAATCTATAAATATAAAACATAAAAACTATTTCAACCCATGGCAACAACATACTCGATAGAAAAAACGGTTTTTCCTTTGCCTGATTGTGAAATTAAATCCAAGTCTTTATAATCATCATTTGTATGAAGAAACTATACAATTACCTATATGCAATGAAATGAAATGTTTATTTGCTGAATATGGATGGTTAGTTAAATATATTTATGCCATTACATTCTACCGTAAATTCAGTGTGCAAATATTTAAATGAAATACATGAATAAGATTTTGTGTCTGATTTAAATTCATTGGATATTATTATATCAATTTATCGCATTTCAATTAATGTATACAGAACTGTTATATTAAATTAAAAGTGCGTGCGTACAAAGTACACATGACAGAAGTGTAAGTTCTTTGGCAAACTAAATTTTTAAGTCTTGTATATATTTATACAAATTTAAAATTTTAGATTCCCGAGACTTAGAGGGAGGGTAAAAGGAAGATATTTTAGGAAGAATTTCACGTCAAAAATTAATACAAGTAATTTATTAAAATTGTAGATAAAAATGCCCCGTGTTTTCGTCAATATTCCAAATTGTTAAATAATTTTATTATTGCACTTAAAATTTAGAGAAGAGAATTTATGGAATATTTTTATTGTATATTTTATGAAAAATATTATAATAAATTATTAAATAAAGAGTGGCAAATTAAAATGCCATCTGTTATTATTTTTCTTAAATGGTCGAAAGTTTCCTCTAGGGCTGTTATATTTTAATCCCTAATTAAAAAAAACTTGTATGACACTAGATTTCTTTTCTTTCTTTTTCAAATAATGAATAGAAAAAATTCGTGTTAGTTGGCGTTGGTATTGACTTATAACATTTTTAATATAATTTTTAATTTCTAACATGGTAATTTAACAACATGATTTGTTTGTCACAATGACAACTATGTTTATCTTGTCTGCTTTAATTGTTTAATAGAGCGATACAAAAAATAACTAACGCAATGTTCTATAATAAACGTTATATGAAGCTGTCAGAATCAGTTTTGATAAGTATGAAACGAAAAGGTCAAGCGAACTGACAGCAAAGGTTTGAGCTAGTGATATCTGTAGTGCATAATAATTTTATCTTATAACTAATTATATTTGGTCTGCGCAAATTTGGTCACATCTCGCAATTACTATACTTTTTTAAGTTAGCTTGTAGTTATAAAGTATGTATATAGTTAAAGCTTATAGTTAATTTGTCTTTGTACCTATACCACATGTTACAATGTACGCTCCCATGTTTAAGAGCCTCTGGAAGAGATCTCCTTTTAGAGATAAGTCGTCCTATTTATTTTTTTATTGTTGCTAAATATATGACACACATTACCGGTCTTGTTAGTGGCGACGATGTTGTGGTAGATGTATCTTCAGTTGTAGAATCAAATTCTGGTGTATTAACAGTCGATACTTCTGATGGTGTATTATCAGTAGACACTTGTGTTGGTGTATTAACTGTTACTACTTCTGTCAGTAGAATAGTTCTGTTTTCTGGTGGGGGATTATGTCTGATAGTAGAAGAGGGTTTCTTTTTGTCATAATCTGTGGTCGTTTCTAAAACCAGATCTTCATCAGAGCTGTCACTTTTATTATCAACCATTGGACACCCTCGTTGAAATCTCCCACACAAATATGAATTCGACACCCAATTGATTTAGCTGAGTTACCTAAAGATACCTGAGGCACTGAATCAAAACTTTCGCAATAAAATATCGGTTTCATAGACAATATTTCTATATCTTCCCATACGCCTGGAGTAACGGGTCCTATTCCACATGCAGGAGAATTGTATGTTTATCTAATATATATACCCAATGTACTGTTTTATTTGTTTTGATACATAAATATTTAAAAAATTATATCGCGAAGAAGTTGGGAAATTAAATCAATAATCATTATTTAATTTTTTAAAATTACACTTTACATTGTACCAAAACATATTTTATTTCATTTAAATAATCTACAAAAATGTCCCATTCTACGAATTTTAGTATTATTTATTGCGTATTAATTTTACTGTTGTCTAACATCTAAAATTATGGTACCATGGTTGCTTATCATTAACTATTTTTAACTTATGTTGATCAATTTATTAATGTATAATATATAAAATAAGCAACACAAAAGCATATATAACATGAAATTGTTTAGTAAATTAAAAAGGACATAAATTGTAAATTATAATATAAAGGAAAGTTTTAAAAAGTAGTTAATTATATAAAGAATCATTTATACATAGTAAAATTTTGCATAAATGTAGGTAATGAAATAGCAAATCTTGTAGTTCTTTGATGTCAGACACTCGTACTAGTTAGCGCGGTGTTAACGTGGCCTACTTTTTAGGGGTTCAAAGCGACTGACCTCTATAAAATGCTTATATAATTCTCAGGCGGTATTTAAAAGATAACAGCGATGTGACTTATTTATTTAATTCTTGGCGAGCATTCGCTGATTTCAATTAATAATCACGAAGTCCAAAAAGTTCAAAATATTAGTTAAGGACACAGAAACCTATAACCTGAACTAATGTGCCAAACTAACACCCCAAAATGACAGCATTTTATTTTTGAAATAAGCTTTTTTGAATCTCTAACACGTTAAGATTTAAAAAAATATGCATCCAAAATTACGTCCTAAGATTACAGCCCTTTCCTTAAGATCGTCTGTTTAAAGATCGAAAAGTTCATCGTGTTCATTTAATGCTTTTACCTCTATTTTTATTAATTTATTTGCTTTAATAGAAGACTTTGATAAACGTAACATCAAATTAACTATGGAAACTTAAGCAGTTGACTATCCACGTCCCACCGCTGGGCACAGACCTTCTCATTATAGAGGGTTTATAGGTCATAGACCCAATACACCGTTAGACTGACTGAATTACTCTAGGAATGTGCAGGCTTCTTTACAATCATATCCTTCAGAGTAAAGCACAATAACAAATATTAAACAACAATTAGGCATAAATTGAGTTAGTTGTTTCAGGAGTCGAACTCGTAACTTTTAACAATAATCCACACTCTAACATTTCGGCCATCAGATATTATCGGTTAAAAAACCAATATGTATTTTTATCCAAGCAGCTACCTGAATAATGAGACGTAGAAATACTGTAATAATGTAGTACTGTAAAAATGTAGTAATTTAACGTTATAAGAGTAATAAAAGACCTTGGATATAGAAAAGATAATTCACTTATATTATTCATCAAAGTATAACTTTAACAACATAATCTCCAGGTGCGTGAAAATAAAGCAAAGAGATTGCGAAAATCCAATGTCAATAGCATTTATAATCTGCTTATAAAAACAGCTACGGTTGATTGCTTTAGAATAATGAACCAGATAGAACATTGAACAACTAGATTGCATCACGAATACATTGTCATAGAAAGCAGTCGTGTGAATGAACCGCAATACTTTCTTTCGCCACTTTGTATATCAGAGCTCCGAATAGCGTATAAAACAAGATCCCCTCATTTGCATATAAAAGGTTCCGTATAACATTGAACGTTTTTTTTTATTAATTCGTAATCTGTGGCATTAACTTACTAGCAAAATAGAAAACCTTTTGCTTATTGGTCCTTTGGGAAAAAGTTCTCTCGTAATTTTAGATTATAAATACCCAGACGAAATTCTAGAGATGTCACTTAATAAATACAAAAATCATACAATATCTATCTAAAATCAGACTATAATTCAAAACATTACAATGACGATTAAAAAGCCTAGGTATTAATGAACTGCTTAAACTGGAATAAAATAAATTGTAAATGTAATAGAAGTTGTGATGATATTTGATTCAAAAGTGCTCTAAAGGGTAAATTGTGTAAGTATTTTTGATTTGATTTAGAATAAAAAATATTATTCCTGTTGACTCCTAATCATATAATATCGAATAACTTTTGCGTGTTAATAATTAACTATCAGTGTAGTCATGAAATGCGCTTCACTTTCTAGATTATGCATCTAACCAATTGCCTGTGAACATTTTCTTAGCGCAGATAATACAATTACTCACATATACAAATAATTGATTTGCACGCCATTTTATTACATTAATAGATATCAACAATTTTATGGGAACCAACAATGTAACAAAATATAGTATTTTTATATAAAAAGTTTGCTTGGCCGAGTAAAAAACAAAAATATGGTTGCCTTTTTTAGACACCTCGGTGACATGTAATAATTAATTAGGGAACTATATAAAAAAAATACTGATGAAGTGCGGTTGATTTTTAGACAAGCATTAAAAAACTCATTAGTCAGATAAGTCTTGCAGTCGATGACGGTAGGTAAAACCTAAAATATTCGATGATAAAACAAAAATAAACTTAGTTGATAAAGAAATGTCGTCTGGTTTTGTTGAAAGGTCATAAAGAGATCATTCAATGGCAAGAATGTCGATAATAAGAATGTATGTGGGTTTTTGAACAAAGGTTTTAAGCGAGTTGTTTTGTCTCTATTTCTTAAGGTTAAATCGATTTGACGGAACTTAGAAAAACTTTTATAATTAGGGATACATACATACATAGCATCACGCCTCATTCCCATAGGGGTAGGCAGAGACAACATCCTTCCACTTGCCACGATCCTTGCATATCTCCTTCGCTTCTTTCAATCTCATTAAACCTTTCATACAAGTTCGTCGGTTTAGAGTACTCTTGACCTGGCCGTTATTTAAAATGTCCTGGATTTGGTCCAGGAACGTTCGCCTCGGTCTTCCCCTTCCAACTTTCGCATTCACTCTTGACTCATAAATCCTTTTTGTCAGTCTCCTTTCATTCATTCTCTCTACATGCCCAAACCATCTAAGCATACCTTTTTCAATTTTAGTCACTACGTCTTCTTTTATACCACAACGTTCTCTTATCACACTATTTCTCACTCTGTCACTCAGTTTTAATCCACTCATGCTTCTCAACGCTCTCATCTCTACCGCATTTATTTTACTTTTGTGATTCTTCTGCCATACCCAACTTTCACTACCATACATAAGTGTTGGCACCAACACTCCAGCATGCACTGCCAGTCTAGCCCTTTGAGACACCATCTGGCTATTCATAAAAGCATGCAGAGCACCATTTACCATATTCCCTGCATTCACTCTCCTTTCGATATCACTTTCACATGTTCCATCTTTTGTAAATTTAGATCCCAAGTATACAAATTTTTTCACCTCTTAGGGATCAATGCGAAAAAAACAATTAGCTTTGTTATTATGAACCAAATTTTTTTATTCAGAACCAAGCTGCCTTTTATTAACCGTGTCCTTCTGTTTTGAATAAATTTATCATATATTTTTATATAATTTTATTTATTTCTTGCGATTCACAAGTGGAACTGCTTCAGGGCGTTATAAATATAGCACATAAAGATTAAAATACTTACATTTATGACGTCGGAATAAAATCAAAAGGTTTGTATATATATGTATAGATATTTAAATTATATTTTAATATATTACAGTATTCTTATCTAAGTATTATTTATATTTTCATTTAAGTGTGCACTTTGAGTACCAACCCAATTTCGTATGAGCATTTTTACAAATTAAGAAGAGATCACTTTTAGTGACAATAATTACATTTTTTAAATGTATTTATGTTTATATTCACATATTATGTACAATAAAGTACTTTCTATTGTATTTTATTGATAAAAGTATAAATACAAGTATATTTTATGCAGTTACAATCACCTACCAGGCGTTTAATTACTAGGTTATAACTTTTTATCAGATCTGATTAACGTATAAAAATTATAAAGCTATGTTTAAAATTTTGATAATTTCAGCCTAGTCGCAAAATTTATTTTATTAACCTTTAAATTTGGGAATATCTTTCCTTTTTGATTTTGATTAAAATTTTAGTAAATAAGAAATCAACTCACAATTACATCAAGAAACATACATGAACAAGGAGAAAGAATAAATTAGAAATAAATATAGCACCGAGAACCAAAACATATTATTTGAAGATGTACGAATCTACAATAAATTACCACAATCAGTCATAAACAGCAAAAGTACACATAAATTCAAAAAAATCTAGTGGAATATGTTCGCGAGTAGTTCTGTGGAGCCTCACTCTAACGATAATTCTTATACCATCATAGCATTACTTGTTTGTTTTTTGTCGAACTACACTTTGTATTGTATATTATTTTTTTGTGGTTTTCTTTCTCACTTTTGAAGTAACTTTATTTTATTAAAATGTAATATATTCGACGCTTACTTGTAAAATGTCAAACTAAATTTAAAACTATGTAAAATTCTCACTTTAAGTGAACTTTATGTGTTCTTTGTTGAGAAATAAATGTTTCCAAACCGAATTGACTTAAATGGTCAGTACATAAAAATCCTGCAATTATCCATGTCGAAACCTTTGCAGTACTCTTCAAACTCAGTTATTTAGATGAGAATATAAAGTATAATAATTACTGTACGAGGAAGTCATTATAAATTAATTTGAAACAAAAAATTGACCAGCAAACGTTTGCCAGTTCATTACGTAATAACGGGTTACCAGCCTCCGATGTCGGGCGCCAGTCTCTCAGACGCCTATGTATCTAGGACACGGGGATGTAGACTATTCCTTTATTGGCAATATACCAGAACTTAGAAAAACCTAATAAAAATACTATGATTGAATGACATCCAAGTATGAAAGATTGATTTTAAATACTTGATTATTAATGTCTATTTTTAAAGGTTTCTATTTATTTATTTTATTTTGGACAGCCAACAGCAGGTACATAGTATACATTTAATTTATAAACAAAAAGAACTAAAATACATTTAAATATGTCCAACTAATAATAGGCTATCACAGCATGCGATAAACATTCTTCAACACAAGTCTTCTTCTTCTTTGTTAAATGAAGAAGAAAACGTCGTGTACCTAATGATGTAATGATTAATACATGAAGTCAAATTAAATTACATGTAATGTCAAAAGAAATTGGTAATATTATTAAATGTCAAAAAAAAAAAAATGAAACTGTTATTAATAAACTTTTAAAGAGAGATAATATTACACACCTTGGTACTTTCATTTTATGAAATATGTGAAGCAATACATGATTATAGATATTTCATGTAGATTTGTAGGTACGAATACAATTAATACAGTACAAAGTGCACTTGATATATTGCTCATACATGCATTAAGTATGCATCATAGTATCATCATTGATATTTATGGAAATATAACAGGAAATTACGATTATTATTTTTTAATTATTACGCTGAAGTAAAATAATATTAGTTTGCTGGTGCAATATTATTGTTTGTATTGTTTTAAATTTATCGCTGTTGTGTACATATATTTGGAAATCTTACGTGCTTAGAAATTAATTACAAAAACATTAGAATGAATTACATAATTACTTCGAAGTTTGAGCTATGAGGAAACTGAAATATGTATGATACACAAAGAAAAGGCAATGTACCCACATACTTTCACACGTACACCCGCACAATTTGACTAACAATATTTATGAAATAGCGTCGAGTGTAAGAAATTGCAGTGGAAACACAAGTTATCCTAGCGGTTACAGCATTGTACACTCGTCGTCATCGTCGTCGTCGCTTCAACCGATGGACGCCCATTCCTGGACATAGGTCTCACGTAATGACGTCCACAAGGCCCGATCTTGCACCGCCTGGTTCTAGCGGCTACCGGCAACCCTCTTTACGTCACCGGTCCACCTTTTGAGGGATCTCTACACTGCACCGCCCGGTGTGAGGTCGCCACTGCAGCACCTTCGGGCCCCAACGTCCATCGGTCCGTCGGACTACGTGCCCCGCCCATTGCCACTTCAGGTTCGCGATTCGTAGGACTATGTCTGTGTCTCTGATTCTACTACGGGTCTCTTCATTCCTGATTCGATCACATAGAGAAACTCCGAGCATAGCCCTCTCCATCGCACGCTGAGTGACTCTGAGCTTTACTATTTAAATCTAATACTCTTAATATTTTTAAGTGTGTTAATAGTTAAATGAAATAATTAGACAATCAACCATATAATAATTAAATAGTAACCTGGTTGATAAAGGAAATGTTTTCATATTTTCTTTTTACTCCTATTTCATCCCTGCTAAAAGGGAACTTTTTGAAGCTCTTACTTATCTGTAACAATTGGCATTGCATCTTACTTTGAAAGTATTTATATGAAGACCAGCACTTTCATAATTGCTTTAAATTTATTTCTCACCCTAACATATTAAACAATTCCAAACTTTCATACATTAGAAGTTTAGAAGGGAAACTAGAATTAACTTCTAGAGACGAAATCTTTCTAACCACAGATGTTATTTGGAAGGTTTAATATATCCTTTTGGAAATTTTACACAAAGGCCTTTTTACGGCAGGAACAAGAAATATCGCAAATATAAATTTATTATACATATAATCACACAGTATCACAGTATATATTCATCTTATTAGTTCGTAAAAATAAAAAAGCGAAAGACAAAATTATAATACAAGTAACAAGAATAATCTGGTGATACCGCTTTTTAGATTACAAAAGGTCCAGAAGTCATTGGCCGGACTGAGTATACCTTTGTATAATAAGATTTCACTATCAACTCGGAATTTAAGTTTACAATAAAGAGCACTCATACACTTACAGCGTATTATACCTGTGAAGATTATTAAAACAGTAATGTTTGGTTTTTATGCAGATTCATGTAGAACAGTGTTTTCCAATCTGGATCTGGACAATTTGATAATAAAGGGAGGGCAATTCAAAATCGGCGGCAAGGACTTACGAAATTACTATATTCGTATAGAAAAATCGATATTAAAATTATTTTAAATTTTTACTTACGATATTTTGATAACAATTTCATAATGATTTCTTTCTAAAACTTATCATTTATATTTCTTAAATAACATTAAAGAGAAGAGAAAGAGAAAATTATGTTAAGGTGGGACATAGCCTCAAAAAGGTTGGGACACACTGATATAGAGGTTCAATAATTTTATATGAAAATTGAGGTTTTTTGGCGGAAACCGGCGTTAAAACACCACCAGTGAACAGACCAAAAGAGCTTGTTATATAATATAGATAATACATACATACATAGCATCACGCCTCATTCCCATAGGGGTAGACAGAGACCACGTCCTTCCACTTGCCACGATCCATGCCTATATACTTTACCATTCACACTTGACTTGTAAATCCTTTTTATCAGTCTATAGATAAAGAATTATTATATAAGCTCACTTACTAAAGAACAATTAAAAAGGAATATTTTAATTTTGTTTTTTAAATGGCTTCTGCTCTTATTATAATAAGCGGAGCAGGTATGACTTGTGAGCGTGTTAAAAACCATTCAGAGTCGAATTTAGTTATATTATAGTATCTGCCAGTTCTATTTAACTTCAAAAATTAATGATTTAACATCACGCCACAGCTCAGTTACCGCAGCGAAAATATACAAGCGTATCTTTTTGATACGCGCAGCATCGGCCTTGAACCGACGACCTCTTAACTGCGTATCTTACTCACGCAGGCCGTTTAAGACAGTGTGATAGAGAGCGGGTAAAGTGTTCCCTCTATTTCAGAAATTCTTGGTTTAGTAGTAATGTCAGTTTTAGGAAACAAACCAACAAAGATATATACTTATCACCTTCTTGTCCGTTACCCAGAGACATTTGCAGTACCAATGAAACGGTCCATGAGAAATTGGAGAATAAGAAAGCATATTCGCACAATTTTGGGGATCACGTGAAGAAATGAGTATACATACACCGGCATATTAAGCGGAACACAAAAAAAGTCCATAATTTAAAAAATATGGTTTTATTTTAAAATCTTTGATTCAATTTCAATGAAATTTTAAATCAAACTCAGAAGGAAGAAACACTCGAAGTTCGCTTCAGATAAGGTGTAATTGAATAAAATTAAAACAATTGCATAAAATGTGGTATCCAGTTGTTTTCTTAATTTGAAATTATTTATTTTTAAATTAAATGACGTATAAACCAGCCAGCAAGGTTGCTGTCTGGTTTATACGTCATTTAATATGATACTGATATCAAACCTATTTTTTATGATCCGCTAAATATGCCGGTACGTTTAAATAACAAATAATAACTTTTTTTTAGCGTATGTTTTCGCATTGCCTTTGAAAAATTGACAATGTGTTTTCTTGTAGAGGTGCAAATAACACTGGAGAATCTGCGGTTGGGTTTAAATAAATATTAAACAAAAAGCGTTTTAAACAAATGACTGGTACTTGTGTTGTGAGTCTAGACAGACTCAAGCGAGACGCCTTTTGCAGCTATATTTGACAAAATCCGTAGTCGGTTGGTGATATTTGTGATCTTAATCCACGGTAATAAGGTTCCAGTGTTCGTATATGAACGAGTTGTATTGGACGGTACTATTGATCCGTGTTACTAAGTTACGGTGACTCATACATAGGTAAATAGTTTTCTCAGACGCTTTGCCCTTTCTCAATTAAAATTACTATTATATGTAATTATATATATATGGATGTTAATCATTTATTTTGCAATATATTATTTTACTAAGTTAATTATCTATTTAAAGATTATTTATGACATTTAAGGGCTTCTTTCTATTTTATGTATTTAAGATTGTCGTGCAAGATGGCATATGAAATAACTTAAATTTTATTCATAACTTGTCAAATTCTTACTTCACACTCTCCTTATATATATTGTTCAATCTTTAATTGATAATAAATTTCTTTTTTCATTCACCAACTCAAGTTCAAGATAATTTTTCTGTTATTTTATGTATATAATTGTGTTATGTAAATATGTTTCATTTATACAAAATAAATCTAAAGCAGTTATTACGAAAAATATAACTTAAAATCTTTATAATATAATAAATACTTAAGTAGCCGTGTAATCTTAACAATGGCGTATAATAAATCAATTAACGTATAAATATATAGAAATCAATGGTATGTAATGTATATTGATTTATACATTTATTGAACTGCAGCGCGTTGGTTGCATTGGTAGGTATAACAAATTTTTAATTAGGATCAAGAAGTAATTTTTGCATTATCGCTTTGATTTAGTATAGAATAGCAGCTCTCACAATTAAAACGTATAGAAAAAAGAAAGAGGAAACACTAGTTATTGCCCTTCCAAAATCAAACTAAAGTATGTAATATTTTTTTGTTATTAAGGAAGAGATTAAGATGAAGTTTACGAGGGAGGTTTAATTATAAGTAATATAAAAAAAATTAAATCAAATCTTATGCCATCTAGTATAAATTTCCTCATTACTTATACAGAATCTTTTAAAGCCTCACATTTTTTTTGCGAAATAAATTTAATTGATATTTAAAACAAATGTTTTAACAAAAAATGACGACGACACAAAAAGTTTTTGAACTTGCGCGGGTAAATGGTGGATATTTTTTACTCGATGTTCTGAGCTGGGAGAAGAATGTGCAAAATAAAAACTGAGACGAGTCTGTTTTAGTAGAAAAGTTTAGAAATATCTAAAGTATACGCTTATTTTTTAGTATAAAAATACAAGGCCTCTCGACGGTTATAAAGCAATTAATGTCACTATCGCTCTGCAAGAACTGCGCCTTGTAGGAGTCCGGAAGTAGTAAATTAAAGACAATGGATGTAGCTGAATGTATGTAATGTCAGGTGTACAAGTGCATTCAACTCTGACAACTATCTGAAGGTAAGGATTCCTAAATCGACTAACATGGCGATTTAAATAAGGTAAAGGTAGGTAAGTAGCGGCCCATTAACGTCCCACTGCTGGGCACAAGAATCCTCACTTATATGAGAGAAGGTTTTTAGAGCATAGACACACCACGCTGCTGCACTGCGGATTGGCAAGCATAGAACACAAGTGCATTCTCTATTCCTTCGCTCTCATAGTCCGATGTGATGGAAATCCGACACGACCGGAGAGAGATCAGGCGCAGGACCGACGGCGTAACGTGCTCTGCGAGGCACGGGGGTGGATCACACCGCCAACTTCCCAACTTCGGGCAACTATTGAGAAAATCTTAATAGAAAACTCAACATCCATTTTTGAATTGGCCCGACCGGGACTCGAACCCAGGACCTCATGCCTGTAGTCGAAAATGCTAACCACTAGACCAATGAGGCAGTTTAAATAAGGTATTTTATTAAAATTATCCAATGTCAAAAAGGTGCCGCAAAATAAAAAGCGGCAGTTTATATTTTACTTCAATTTTTTAAAAAAACATGTGAATTTGAAATCCTGGTTGGAAGATTTCAATATTAATTTTATAACCGTCATAAAACATTAAACATGCAATACAGAGGAACATAGATAAGAGAGAACTGGATACGTAAGAAACCTCTTTATGAGATAATGATTACCTGGTCCCGCAATATTTAGCCTCTAAAACTTCTATAGAAGAGAGGTAGAGGCTTTATTTATAGACTCGGTAAGAGTCGTGACCCTCTAGATATGATATCTATGGTTAGACCGTTAGTTATAAGCCATTATTGTATTGTCTATGTTTTGAAAATTTAAAATGTACATCATATAATACATTTATTTATTGTTTCCACACACTTCCACAGATGCCCACTGGATATGGGAACTACGCGGGGAATACGCAAGTCATAAATTAATGCGTGAAAAAACAATAAGGCATTTTAAGCCTCTGTGGTAGGTAGAAAAGCTTTTTTGTTTCACGATATATACAATGACTAAGGATCTTCTTGCTAGAGTCAAGAATACTAAAAAAAGAAAAGATGTAAAACCATTTAAGGGACCTCTTTGTTCGACTGCGTACGATTCAAGGCCGGTTTTCACTCTCTGGCAAAAGTATTGTTAAATGTAAAGCACTTTAAATTATTATTCCAAATGCCTGCTAGGGCTTGCGTACAAAATTCATTATGAGAAAGCCAATATGTTTCACACTTTTCACGCTAATGAAGTTTCTACGCTAGGGAATATGTTTAATAATTTTATGGAAACAGAAACGATATTACTCGTATACATATATGTCTATCATAAGACAGTTTGCACAAATAAGACTTTCTATTATGATGTGCACGTTAATTTTGAACGTTTATAAAATTTAAATGGGATAATATCAGAAAATAATTAGAAAAAAATTTCACTTGGCTTTACAATCACTTAAATTTATGGCTAGATCCACAGGACCAATCTAGGTATATTTTTGTAAATAAAAATTGTAAAAAAACATGAAAGATATAGGACAAAATACAAAAAAAAATTTAAATACGTAACAGAAATTTCATAAATATAAAAAAGAGTTTGTTAACTACATATTTTTCATTGTTGTACGTCACGAAGGTGCCAAATAACCGACGCAAGTCGTGTGTCATTAGTCACTCTACTAGTCATTAGAACTCTCTCAATGTATTATAGTAAACCATTGTAAAAAAAAACTCTAGGTCAGGTTAGTGACTTATTTATGCAATGCATAACTGAGAAGAAAATTTCAAAAATTATTTTATATTATTTCATACTAGCTTTTCCCTGTGATGTCATCCGCGTAATTCCTGATCCCTTGGGAATACGAGGAAACCGAGTACGTACTGAGTAAGCGTCTAGATTGCGAAAAGAGTAACTTAGCTAAATGTCACGTCAATCGCGAATAGTTTTAAGATGTCGGTGTAATTATCTGTGTGAGTAAGTTTAGTGACTTCAAATCATCTTCTTATTTTCACCTTTCAAGTCTTCTCAAGGTAGAAACATTTTGTGTTTTATAAATAAAATTGAAAGTCTGGTTGGCGCAGTGGTACGAGTTGTCGCTTCGCTAGGTAGGCCGAATTTAGGAAATTGCATTTTCTAATTTGCCTGAGTCTAGACTGGTGGCAGGCTACGGCCGTTGCTAGTTACCATCATACAAGCAAAGAGATTTGCGTTCCGGTACGATGCTGAGTGGAAACCATAAGAGGTGAATTACCTCTTACCAGATTAGCGCGTTGCCGTCTTAAACTTTAACATCACTTACAATCAGTATTATCTATGTATGCTTTTCACAGAGCATCATACCAGAAGGAACTATCCATAGAGATGCGTCCTGATTAATAAAAAGGTAATTCTAAAACCTACAAAATATATTATTCATTAAAAAATCGCTTTTTTGAATGAAGGAAGTCAAAATACTAAATTGAAAATATGTCAGGGTAAGAAAGTTTTACAAGTGTTAACAATAAAATTAATGTGATATTTACATGTATAAATCTCTCAGCAAATCGAATACTTGTAGCATTCGGCAGCGAAGTGCTCAATGAACAAAAGCAATGTCAGTGTCAGCAGCACTCATATATTATAAAATCAATTTAAACACACTCTGGAACATGTCTGGAAGTCAGTTTTTGGCGGAAAAAGAAAAAGGGCAAATCATATATATATTGTATGACAAGTTGTGAAAATGTAACGTCTATAGGTAAATAGCAGCCCATTAACGTTCCACTGCTGGGCACAGACCTCCTCACCCTTAGGAGAGAGGAGAGGAGTTGTTGGCATTGCCTTCCCGCAGTGGAGCAGTGTGATCAGTCTATGCTCTAAAAATACTGTCTGCTAAAACGTCTATAGGGAGTATGTATACAGATTTTACAGATAGAAATACAAAGGGAATCAGTAAAATAGTGGTCTGAACCGCGCTAGAGATAAGTCGGTTTTAATATGCCCAATGCGTACGACGGTCACACAAAAGAACGAGTTGCTAAGTAAAAGAAAGCAATTAAGATTCACACTTAGCCAGATAATGGTGGTTTTCGGTTACACTTTTTTTGTTTCCACTAATTGCCTTTTAAGAACCCAATTTCAACTTGTTTTTACCTGTTCATTGCAAAGCGACGGAGACGAAATCTAAATAAAATACTCTTCTGGTTTTAAATAATCTTATTGAAATACTTATTAGGGCATGGCATAAAATAGCGTTATTACTTCATTATCATAAAAATAATAACTTCACTTTGATACACGCACAAATTAATAAATTTTGAATCAATTAGGAAATGTGGCGCACGCGAACTCCATGTACACACTTAAAAAAATAAGTAATGATAAAAATAAGTTTTAACACCGATTTTTTCATCTTCAAATCCGCGATACTTTTTTGGTGACGATGCGAAGCGCCACATACATACCCAATTTAGGAATTAAAGAATTATATTAGGAAATTGAGTGATATTTTAACCAATCTTTGTAACGAACGTATAAACAAAATTTGATTCAAATTAAATAATTCCTATAAGGGTTTAGAAGTTCACATGTAAATCTCGTTGATCGCAAGATGATATAGGTTGTACTTGTAAAAATCGCAAGTGGGTGGTCTTCATTTTTTTATTGATTTGTTTTGAACTTGCTATACATATTTTAAGGAAATTTCACTAATATACGGTAGAAAAATCTTAAATAAAAGAAGGTAGAAAAATATGCCTTCTCACAATTGTGTAGAGTGCACCTACTTGAAGATATATCAGCTAAATTGTGACATTCTGGCTAAGGCAATGGTGAGAGTACGCACATCGCTATCAGAGGACCAAGGTTGTATTTCTATTCCAGATTTAGGAAATTTCATTTTCTAATTTGTATGATTCTTGCCTGGGATATGTTTCGGCTGTGGCTAGTTACCACCCCACCATTAAAACAAATTTGCGTTTCTGTACAAAGCTGTGTGTATACAACAAGACGTAAAGCACACTTACCTTCAAGTGAGATGACACAGTCAAACGCTAAACTGTATATTCGGTTAAATATGCGCATGTAGATTTTATTATTTAGTAATAAAATAACGGAATTTTTATCTATAACTTTTACTATCAAATGTATTCATATTGCTTCCTTATAACGAACGATCTATTCAATTATTCTTTAAGTAAACTTGAAATTGTAAGCCCGTTACCTTACTCCTAAAAAAGTGGGCGCACAATGATAGAGTGGTTTTGGCTTCGATATCCGAGAACAATAAAAACAAGTTAGGGAAATGTTACACAAAAGGGATTGAAACAAACGGTAGAATTGTTTTATCATCCTCTATTCATAGAAATATTTTGAAAATTATTTTTACGAGGTTGGTACATACAATTTATTTACTATATATATTACTCAATAATAATAAAGCCGTAAGAAACGAGAAATCAAAAATAAGTCAATAAATTAATATAGTATGTGAACTTGTGAGGTTAAAGAGTATTTTAGTAACGACTACCCGACCTGGCCAACTTCGTACCGCCTCAGAATGTTTTACCTTTGGCAAAAATGTGGTTAAAACTTAACCGGAATAAAAATAATTTGTAAACAACAAACACGAACTTTACGCCCAGATTACCAACTACCGTAAAATATCGAAATCGCGATCAGTAATTGTTGGTTGTCAATGTCAAATTAAAAAAAAAAACAAAAGTATTCTATTAAATTTATGTCCATTTCTGAATGACTTTTCAATTTTATTGTTTTCTAAGCGACGGGACGAAAATCAAAATTGTTGTTTTTACTATATTCCAAGCATTTTTTTCATATTTACTCACCTTTGAAACCCTTTCTGGACTTCCACAAATAATTTAAAACCGAACATAGTCAAATCAGTCTAGCCGTTCTCAAGGCTTAGCGAGAATAACGAACAGTAATTCAAATTTCTTTTAAGATTTTAATTTATTAAACGACATCTTTATAACTTCTTCTGGGAGTTTGTTATATAAACTTATACAGTTTGATACGTAAAGACTTAAAACTTGAACAAGATATAGATTGTACTAAAAGAAATATGATGCGTAGCAATAACGAAAAATATGTACTAATATATTTGATAAATTTCCACTAAATCTAATTTAATTACATCACATCAATCTAATGGCATTGGTTGATTTCAGTTTATTTTATTTTTAAACAGCTCTCTTGGAATATTTTCATTTTATATAATTCATATATTATTGTGGAATGTGTGTGTTTGTAGTTATCGTAGTAAAAAATGGTAAGTCCGAGTTCTCATCTTCGGCCAAATATTGAGAAAATCTGAATAGAAAACTCAATTTTTGAATTGGCCCGACCCAAGACCTCTTGTCTGTAGCCGAACATGCTAACCATTACACCAATAAGGCAGTCGTTGATTAGTTATAATTTTAACACAAAAGAGCTAACACGATCATTTACGTTACGAGCGACGTTAACAGGGTGTGTCGCTCTCATTAGATAGACCGACGGGTTGAAAGGCGCACCCTGTATTTAGGCGTGTCGATAACGATACTAGGGCGGCGGTTACAAGCGCCTTGGCGTAGGGCTTACCCCTGTGGACCTTCCTTTGCGCGAAAGCCTACCTGTGACACTATAGCAAGGCTATAAGAAGCAACACAAAGGGGTTTGAACTAATCAGACTAGGTACGCTAAAGAAATTCGTTTCAAAATGACATTATGCGTAAAAAAAGCGTCGATTGACCTGCTATCCTGTCGTTAATATAAACAATAGTCGATAAAAGAACAGTTTTGCCACGATTAAAGAGGATATTTAGAAAAAGCTCTTTAATAAAGTGTGTAACTATGTAGTTCAATTATTCTCACACTACTTTTAAATAACCTTTTTTTATCATAGCTGTCAGTTTAGCGCTAGACCACGATTTCACCTGATATACTCTAAGATGGAAGCACGTTAATCTACACCTTATGGTTTCTACACAACATCGTACCGGAACACAAATTTCTTTGTTTGGTGGTTCGTCTTTGCTGGTAGGGTGGTAACTAGCCACGGCCGAAGCCTCCCACCAGACCAGACTCAAATTAGAGCCTCTGTGAATACTCGCATCACTGCGCCAACGAGGCCGTCAAATTTGCAGTTGAAAACATATTTTGTGTCAGATTACTTTTCCAAATTCAGACCTATATTTCTTTATTAATATGGTACTTTGTTTTTAAAATCATTGCCTCTTTCCTTCGATAGGGTGAAAAGTCTAAAAAAATTAATATTTTATTAATTCATTTTTCAAAAACACGTGTGTTCTTTTTGGTGCTGTTGACAGCGAAAAAATTACCAACTGAGTGTTTAAAATCATCCAACATAATAATTTATTAAAATTTTCTAAAAGTTCAGTTTTGGATGTGACACATTATTAAAGTAAAGTTGCGATATAACTCATTGGAGGCAGAAAAGAAAGACAAAACGCTAGCAAATTTATAATGTCAATGAACTTATTAAGATCTCTCCTCTAGGTCGTTAATATTAATGAACGATGTAACCCGTTTTTTTGTACGACGATATATGATGTATAAATTACAACAATTCCTAGATTTAAATAAATTAAAAACCATAAATAATGGTAAGTAATATTAAAGGATTGCAATAAATGATACATGGATAATTTGAATTTGAATTTATGTGGTGTACCATTCACCATACATTAGATTTATAGATTTGAACATTTGAATATTTTATAATTTTTCTTAGAAATTTTTAATCCCACCCTCATTAACCGAAGGGCTTAGGTTGATTCCACAAAGATTCATAATAATATTCAGTAGAATACTAGAGTTACAAAGGCCTTGATATACGAGAATATGAAAGCGGTTCTACATGGATGACTCTGTCTTGGTTGACATTATTAACAAGATAATAACTTAAGTACTACAATGTCGTTCATAAAACGAAACGTTTTAATAGGGAGAGATGCAAATTCCGCTAATATGGCAATTATCTACAGATTATAGTATTTTTGATCTACAGATTGTATAACGTAAATACGCTACCAGCAGTCTTATTCCTCAACTGTTATAAATGAAGTCTATGACAGACATTTAGTAGGAAACAAATGTAACACAAACTGTTTGTGTAAAGAGAAAATTGATAACGACCAAAATTGTAGGAAATATAATTCTAAACAACTTAAGTTATTATCATTTTTTGTGTAAAGTTGAAAATAAGCGATTTATTTAATATACAAAAAAATCACCCTTATATCCAAGATGACGGACAATGCAACAGGCTACGAACCCCGACAACAGAAAGTTAAGCTGTCGTTGACCCCACCCCCTCCGACATTAATGCAATATTAGCCTCTTATTTTAAATAATTCCACTAAGCTAACTTCTGATCCATTTAAAACATCCAATGCCTTTTCAGCCTCGAGCTTTCCTAGATTTTATAACAGTACAGACACAAGCCAGATACTTGAATGCTATATAAAACAAACGAACTAGTTTTATATAACCTGATATCCTTCATCTCGTAAGGAAGTTTTAATAAACCACAATTCGTGTAATTCTCTGTGACATCAAAGAGTTTTGACGGACTCGTTACCGCAGCGGTACGAGCAATCGCTTTGTTTGCAATGGCCCCCGGTAGGAAAAAAGAGTAAGTTCAGGAAATTACATTTTCCAGATATGATCACGGTCAAGCTTACTGTCAGCTATAAAAATAAAGAAATTTTCGGTGAATAAAACCCTTGTCACCAAGTTCCCCCTATCGGAGAAGATTCTGTGCTAGCTCGAAGATTCCAGTCTCCCTTTCAACTAGGTCTATACGCATTCTAATTGGCTTTTTGGTAATGCATTATAGAAATAAATTAATCATCAGTCATCACACACTCCTAAAACAACAAGTGATGAGTTTAATCCAATTAATTTATGTTTAATTTTCATAAATATTTTACAACTTCTTATGTGGTAAGATTGAGATAATGTACTATATTTGCAACTCAAGAAACTATATTTGATATAGATAACGCTTTATCGCTGTATAAACAAAGAGCTTCGCTTTGTTGCGTGTCGACCCTAGAAAGAGGTTTTCTTTGATATATACTTTGCATAACGTTAGAAGAACTACACTACAAGAAAACCCTATGTATTGTGTAAGGAATCTTTATTATTATGTTATGGTCGACTAGCAGTCGGGGATTTCGAAGTGTACAAAAGATCATAGTGATAATTAATATATTATTAATTCTTACACAACTTAAAAATGTTTACAAGTGTGGATTGAGAATTGGATTACAAACACTTCAAATTTATTTTTTGGTTGCTGTCAGGTTTGCCTTGGTGGTAAATAATGATAATACACTGTAGGTGAAGATGGCAGCGCGCTAATCTAGTTAGATGAAATCAGTTACAATCAATTACCATAATCATATAGAGTATAATCCCATTCTAGGAAGTCAGAGATATCAAGAAAGACAAAATATTATTCCTTTTTAACCGACTTTAAAAAAGGACGTTATCCATTAAAAATACAGTTTCAATTTTAAATTTTTTGTCCAGTTCTGATGGATGCTAATATGAAAAAACCACATAAATCTTAAATTTGCATTAAGCGACAAATGGATGAATAACTTAAGATCACGCCTACCGATTTCGATGATTCGTTTTTTATTGGAAAGGATATATTTCAACGGTTGTTTAATGATAGTTTTGTTAGGTTTTGATCATGGGATCCATGAGAAAGTAACGGACCTCTTCAATTATTAGGGGCAAACTAACCGTACTTGATATAATGCGGCAACTAAAAATTGTAGCAAAAAAAAGAACCACCTTCAAAACAACCTGTTCCAAACACCTTAATATGTTCTAAAAATTAAAAAATAATTGCGTGTTCATTTTTAAAGTTCTTCGTATTCTTATATTTGGAGTCGGTGTCACCCAAGGTAGGTGTGTCCCGCGTGTCCACTTGGCAGATCCCATCTATATCTAAATTTGTAGGTAGTTTGCAATCCGTAATTAGCCTTGTTTTAAATACATTAGGTATTCTATTTAACAACTTGTTGAAACGCTGCTGGATTACCAATAAATAAACTCATAAAAATAATACGAAATAATTTTTCACTTTTTAGAGCATATTAATGTGTTTGGAATAGTTTGTTTGTTAATCTAGATTCTAGATTCTGCCATCCCTATAACGACATACCCGTACTTAAATATAACGACACCATTATCTTTGCAAATTACAATAAGAAGAACAAATTTTTCTAAATATCATATATCAGCTGCGTAATTGTGTGGTTTTTGAATAGGCCTTCTAAAATTAGATACAGATGTCGTACAAAAGTGACTGTTATTTTAGACAAACAAACGACTAAAATATTAAGACACTACTTAAAAAATAGAAAGTAATATACACACATTTAACTTCCAATCTTTAGCTTTTAGTTTTAACAGTAGCATAAAGCTAAATTTGAAATCTTGTGAAAATGTATGACGATTTCTTTAGTTTAGTCACTGTAGTTAGGTTTATAAAATATCAATAGTTCCGTTTGTGATAACATCAGTCTTACCTATTTTCCTTTGAAATATATGCAATCCTCATTGCTAAAGTAGATTGGTAAAAATCAAGAGCTTATTTGTAATGTAAATAATATTTAGACTTCTCATTTATATATCTGATGTTAATCAGAATTTTTTCAATGATTTGCACGGTTGCAAAGGCAATATGATCATTACATAAAAACAAATTTGTCGGTCGCGTCTTCCTCAGCGACTTTGTTATACAAAAAGTATACCCAATGTGTCTTTTAGCTTATTCTATATTTAAGCTAGTAGTTTAGATCTATCGCAGCATAAATAATATAAGCTCAGCCTTTTCAAAATCATTACATATAATGAAACCTTGTATTTGAGCTTTCAATAGACTGGCTAAAATTGAGAAATGTATGCTTAGATGGTTTGGGCATGTAGAGAGAATGAATGAAAGGAGACTGACAAAAGGGATTGAATGCGAAAGTTGGAAGGGGATGACTAAGGCGATATTGGATGACTAATAATAAATATTAATAAATAAGCGTCACCTGCAATAAATAAGCGTCATGTGGTAGCTCAGCTGTACTGCCTTTTCAATATATGCTAGGAGAAAGGTCAAGTCCCAAGAGATTGGAGCAAGGCCGTAATTGTCCCGCTATATAAAGGAAAAGGGTCACAGCAGGAGTGCAAAAATTACCGCGGTATCAGCCTTCTTAGTGTCGTCGGCAAATTGTATGCAAAGATATTAATTGAAAGGGTGATTAATGAAACTGATGGGAAAATATGGGACGTGCAAGCGGGATTTAGAAGAGGAATGGGATGTACGGATCAGGTCTTTTCTTTACGGTGCTTAACTGAAAAATGTTTGGCTAAACACCAAAAAGTTTATTGCGCGTTCGTAGATTTAGAAAAGGCCTATGATCGAGTGGTGAGGAATGAGCTGTGGTCAACGTTATCTACGTATGGGGTGAGCGGTTGTCTGATCCAAGCATTGAAGTCTCTCTATGAGGGTTCTAGTGCCTGTGTCAGAATAAACGGAGCGTACACGGAGTGGTTTCCTGTCGAAAGAGGTGTTCGACAGGGATGTGTTGCGTCACCATGGCTGTTCAACCTTTTCATGGATAAATGTTTGACAGATTNGTTAATTTTAAAGTTTGTATGCTGTGACGTCACCGGGGTCTCAGCTGAAAATCAGCGTCGTGTGTTTCTACTACACACGATAATATGCTGAGCTGGAAACCCTTTCGAGGTGGTGTTACAGACAATAATGCTGTTTATGATAATGCTGTTTGTTACACCATCATTGCATAAATGCTTTTTCTTTCTTTCTTTCTTCTCTTTCATGTATGTATGTATAGATGGCGTTGTACAATTTTTTTGCATAATATTGTAATAATTGAAAAAACTGTATTGATATCAGGACCACTGCTAGTTCCAAGAAATGTATTTTAACTAAAACTTTAAGTGTACGAGTATAAATGAAGATGTATTTAATTAAAGATTGAAAATTCTTACAATATGTTATATAAAAACAATATATTATATAGAGAGCATGTGAACAAATAGTGCAAATTGAATAAATGACAAAAACTTGAATACGAATATTTTTCTTCGGTTGACCAATTATTAATAGCAGTTTTTTATATTGCTGAGAGGATAGCGCTTGACTGTGATCATACATGATGGTAAAAGGTACTTTATCTCTTATGGTTTCTACACAGCATCATACCGGAACACAAATCTCTTTGCTTGGCGGTACGTCTTTGCTGGTAGGGTGTTAACTAGCCTTTCTATTTTCATTTCTCTTTAATAGTAACTCTTTACAAAACGTTTCAGACTAATGATTAGTAATACTCACTTATGCCGCTTCGCATATACTCATACATATATAAAACGTATCACGGCGACAATTAACAGCGAACCCTCTAACAAAAGCATTTTTAATTGCCAATCTATCTCTTTAAATACATCCGCATTCGAAATGACTGATAATAGCGATTGGTGAATGATAAATTCATCGTTCAATATTGTATCAAGGCAATCAGAAGCAAGAAACGTTCAGAGAGTTAATTCAAAACAGTATACAAGTAATTTACTATTATAACTGCTTCGTTTGTGTGGCAGTGAAGTTGTTTAGCTGGTTACTAAGAGAATTAATGTTTCAAATTCCGGGTTGGGCAAAAAGGTACTTTTGAATTTATAAATTCGTTAGTGCACTTTAGTTTTTGGGTATGTATACCTAGTACCTGAGAGCGACTCGTCACGCTCGGCTATGTAACGCTCTATCGGGTTAAGTCGGCTGACGTCAACAGACTTATAACCAACGCGTCACTGCAATACTTTAATTTATTAAATTGACAACACATTATGGAAATCATTAATACACACCATTATAAATGGTATATTGTAAATGTTACTACATTAGAAATATCGTAGCAGAAAAAGTTGTTACATTATACATCATTGATGTCATTCTGATAAAGTTTTTAACGTTTTTTCACACGTAGGATTTGAAGTGAAACTTCTTTAGGCGCATGAGAGTAGATTTTTTACGGTTGAAACGCGTATTTAGCGTCACGAAAATGTGCAGCGTTTTTTATGCTAATTCGTTTGAAGGTTAGGCAGTTTTAATATTTACAAATAACATGGAGCATTTTAATAATAATCTAATATTGACAAAAAATACGTGGCATTTTTATTTACAATTCGTCCATTGAGATTTCAACAAATTTCGACGAATTTATTTATTTTACAAACTTTTCATATTTTAATGACAAGTTTTAGATTTGTATAAACATAAACAACACTTAAAAATTAGTTTCCCAAAGAAGTTTCACTTCTGTCATGTGTACTTTGATCTTTTACTTTTACTGTTTACGCACGCACTTTAATTTTTTAAATTTTCCCATTTCTTTATTTATATTTATTTTTTAACCCATTTCTTTATTTAAAGTAATAATTTCACAATTAACCTGTCATTGCAATATGAATTATCTGCAAAAGGAATTTATAACAAAATACCATTGTAGTTCCCACTCCTTACTATAGCTAGGTTAACGGTAACACGACACGTAATACCAAAGACGTCGCAAAGTAAATGGCTATGGATATCCGGAGAATGTAACAAGATAGCTTCTAGAAAGTTTATATTTATAAAATTAACACTTATATTCTTGATTCTAAACAATACATAAAACGTGAGAGCGCTTGATGCGTGGGAGTAAAATCAATGCAATGTTGTGACGCACACTTCCATAACACCTATTTAGTAGAAAATATTACAAGTACTATGAAAAGTAAAAAAGGCTTGGCCCTAAGGAAAATAGCTTCGTTAGGCGATGTAATTTATGTAATTCTATGATTTTAAGAATGTTTTTTTTAAATTTATAACCAGTTAACGATGTACTGTGATCGCAACTGATAGTAAATTTTGAGATTGAAACGCGTTTTATTAGTAAAAAGTATCTCGTATGGTTTTTACACAGCGATGTATTGGAATACAATTTTGGTGATGTGTGTTTGTTGGTAGGATGTTAATAAGCCATGGCCGAAACTTCCTAACGATCCAGATTGAGCGAAATTAGAAAATACACATTTTTTAAGAAAAAAAATTGTGAATCAAACCAGGACTTCTGCTGGCGAAGCGAGTATTTGTACCATTGCAACAGCGAGGCCGTTATTGAGTCAATATCAAGATGTACTTTTATTTATGTCAATCACTATTTAAATCTTGTGTCACTTTTCAATCTTTAATTAAATATTTTTTTGTTCATTCCACTTACCTTCAAATGCATTTTATAATGTGTAGTGGATGACAATTAGTGTTAATAGACTTTTTTTAAATAGCAGTTCATTGACAAAATTAATTTTGCGTAAAATTATATGTCGTTTATTAAAAGTTCACGTAAAATGTTTTAAAGATTTTATCTATATGTATGTTATAATTATAAAATTACAATTGTAGTTATTATGTGCTATTAATATAGAACATGTAGGTAATATATCACATTTGCAAATTACTCTGAGTTAATTATTAAAAACTCATCGCTGTTGTATTAAATTGGCAAGAACCCTCGTGTATTTCCGGTCAATTTACTCCGCGATAAGATAGTCAGTTTTAAGTCTGAACTTTATTTCCACTTACAACATGATGCTGCTTTATAGAAAATTCAGGGCGTTTAAATCATGGTACGTAACACAGTAACCACAAAGTTTATATATCATAATAATAAACAACCTGCAACAAACATGCCTATGAATTACAAGTATTCCTTTAATGAAAAACTAATTATTATGTCGATTACAACTCCACCTGAAATGTAGTAGAATAACCAGCTAACTTAAAATCTTCCCACTTTCGACTCTAACGAAATAATAAGATTTTCAACTAAAATGTCCAAAGTTTTAACCCACTTCTTAATATAGTGAGCATTTTAGGAATTTGAATCGATAGTAATATATATATATTACAAATATATAAATCAATGCCACTTTTCGTTGAAACTTTTTTCAGATGGGAATTTAGATGCTCTAATATTTTTTTTTATTAATTCACTTTATACGTAGCGAAGCACGTACCGGGCCGCTAGTATCGATATAACAATGTATAAAATATCATATATTTCGTATAAAAGATGAAATAGCAATAAGCAAATTATCTTTGACACTGTCGCTTATAGTTAAAAAAATGAGATCCTGAGTGTAGTGGCCCTCTATAAAATGAGTTAAAGGTACAGTAGCAACACGGAAATTTGGTGGCAGAACTCTCTTTTCTCTAAGACCTCTACGTATATTTTACCCACTATATATATGTGTAATCTCTATTTATTATAATAAATATACGACTTATTTTTTACTTCTATAAATTCTTATATATAGATGTGTGTGTGTGTATACATATATAGAGCATAGGTCCGTGGCGTTATCTTTAGTTTTATAGGCTGCATCTGAAAATCGGCTTCATAGCTCGGACGCTTAGCATTTGCTGTGCTGCAGACCTTTTCTATTATATATTGTATATAGGTAGTAAATTTATTTTGTTATTTATAATAGTTTAAGTTAGCTTATAGATAATTGTATTTTTTTTTAATTTGTATTGATGATGTGCAATGTACAATAAATTTCTTTTCTTTCTTCTAGCAATTGAAAATCTCGCTATTACATATTTCAACCCAAACATTTGTCAATAGCATTGCGTCACTTGCCCTTTAACCGTGGTTTTCTCGGAAATTCCAACCAGAATCGATATGTATCCAATCTAATTACGTCATAAAGGGTGAAGGGAAATGGGGAATGCCAAAAGGGAAATTATGTCATTGCCTGGTAGACGATGCAAATGATTTTAGACAGCACATATTAAGGCAATTTGTTTTTAGAGGGTGGGGAAAAGGAAGATATGCTAGGAATTTAATTGTCACGTCGAAAATGAATACAAATAATTTATTGAAATCTCAAATGACGAATTGTAAATAAAAATGATACGTGTTTTGTCAATATTAGAAATTATTAATTTAATTTTGATTTTTCAATATAAAATTTAGAAATTAATGGCAAACAAAATGCCACATGTTATTCATAAATCTTATATTATCTAACCTTCAAACAAATTAGCATTAAAAACGATGCACATCTTCGTAACGCTAATCACGCGTTTCATCCGTAAAAAAGTACCGAAAGTTACGTTGTCTACGAGCCCTGCTACTAAACTACTTTATAAGAGAGTCCTAATTGATATAATAGGCTAGCGCACAGTTGAATGGAGAAAATAAATTAAGCAAATATGTTTCATTAATGAAATTTGAGCACGTAATCTATAATAACTGGTAGATATTTTATAACGAATTCCATTTATATATCGACGCTTGTAAGAAAACAAATAGTAACCCGAAAAACACAGTTTTAACAAACCTTTAGTATGAACCGCTAAATATATAGTGCCCACAAATGATAACTATTGTCGATAAATACGGAAGCTATTTTCCTTTTTCGTTTTTATGAAAAGTTGTTCTTTTCTAATGACCAATTTGCGGGTTACTATGTATTTGTTTTACAGCTTCGATGTATAAATTTTACCAGTTAACATAGTGATATTATAATACATACAAACTTGAATTCAGTAGCTTGGTTTAGAAAAGAATACGGTTTGTAAAATGTTCCTTATAAATAATATAGGCGAAGCTAATGTAAGCGATATTAGCTTCGCCTTTATGTAATGGAATCTTGAAACTCTATTTTTGCTTACTTCATTACAGTAACTTATTATAAAGATTTTCAAAGTTTGTTTTAAATAAAATTTATTTATATGTATAATGTTTTTAGAATATTTTACCTATTACCTGTACTAAGTGGTGTGAATGACGATCGCACAATGATAAGACAATTTAAAAAGAAATTCAACCACAAAGTTTTAGTAGTTGAATTATGAAATAAATGCTTACTTGAAGACGATAAAGAGCGGGTCGGGTAATCTCAAAAATATAAGTGCATCTGAGGCCCTACTTGTATAATTCATCAAAATACGTCCAGTTCATTTTTCATGGAAGAGTAATAAACATAAATCCTTCAAAGCTTTTTAAAAAGGCTATGTACACTTTTACTTAGCTTTAGCTTGTGTATACGTCATATAATATATATGAAAAAAATTTTAAACTGTGCAATTATTAATACACAGCTATTAAGTTAATGATATGCATAAAAACTTAACATTAAACTAATTGGAGGACAATAAGAAAATAAACAATGTTTGCTGAAATCTTAGAACCTATAATCGGCTTGTATTTAACACTAGAAAGCTAAAATTAAGCGAGGTCGTGTGTAATTTAATCACGCTTATAAAATACTTACTGAAAAATAGTGCTGTTTTTTGTTAAAATTACAGCAACAACTTTATCATATTTTCCGTGTAATACAATCAAAATATGTCGTCAATGTCATTAAAATAATGATAACATACATGATTAATGCAAAGTTAAGTACTTCCGCAAGGTTTGCAATTTGGACACTACAAGAAGAATGGGGCATGTAAATATATACCTGCTATCCTTAAAACTGCTCGGTCTGCCGGGTCCAGCTGCAGAATGGACAAAGGCTTGTCCTTCGCCCATTCTTTCAAGCTGAAATCATTTTCGAATTCCATGTTTTTGTCATCCAAAACAAGTAGCTTCGCCCGAACTCTCGCACATAATTGAATGAATCCCGCGGCACAACACTAGGGTTGAATAACGCACATTTTGAAAATTGTAAAGACAAAGTTAAACACGAATATAAAGTAAACAAAACGTTACGCTCATTGTAAAATGAAAATCGATAAACGCTATACAAAACTCAGTAAAGATACGGCGTAGCGTATCTCGATTTTGTAATCGGCATATTCTGTAGATTCACTGTTACCACTTTAACTTAACGCAAAACTAAATTATGTGTATCATGTACTATCAAAATCATACAAATCCAGGAGGACGGAGCGACGCAAAGTGTTTTTAGGTTAGCAGTAACTTCGAACGTCATACACCCAACCGGCGGGCAGACACGATGCGACTGTCTCATCAATTCCGAATGATACCGAAATGTCGCCACTATCGCTCAGCTGTTTCAACGCATGGCTACGCGACGTAAAATGCGGATAAATAAGAAATACTGTAATAGCAAGAACTAGTTATTCACTTCAGGTGTTTTTTATTTATATGGTTAAAATGGTTCTTTTTTCTACAGTATCGCCACCTAAACTACATCAAATGGAAAGGATTTCAAAAAACCGGTATACATATCATCTCTTTACTTCAATAATGTGTTATCTCGGAAATTGGTCTTTTAGTAACTTTACAAATATAGTTATCTCGAAACAAAAATTTTTTAAAGCACATAGCCCAATAGCCCAGAATTAACTAACTTTTTGAAATAACAAATTGCACACGGTGGTGTCATTTATGAATTTCATATTTATGATTTTTCAGGCTTAACACATTATTGAAATGAAAGGGCTGTCCCTTGTGATTTCAACGATTGCCAATTTAACCGATCTCGTAGGAATGTGTATATGGATTTCCGTCACTCAGTGAGCGTCTATACGGTGAGAGGAGTCGCTATAACATTTCAAGTCAATCAATCCACTGGTGGGTGATCATTTTAACCTCACTTAAATAGATATATATGTAAATATTTATGGCCAAATAAGTCATTACTCTGTGGTTTACAGCACAGAGTACAAACTATATATATAGGTAATGGACATATTGATCTCAACATTTGACAGCTAACGTGAAAAAGTAAATTTTAGAATTTTTTTAAGTAGAAATTGATTATTCTTTATTCCTTTACGAGATATTCCTTCGCGACCAGGATATTATCTAAAGTAAGTAATCTGTCATGAAAAATATACTATTATTAATAAAAATAAAATTGAAGATGGTATGTGAATGTTACTTTTTTTTTTCGGAAATATGTTTCCATTATAATTAACAATTTAAATAATTGAAATATTTATGCTACGAATTATATATATGATCAATAAGACATTTGTATTTTTTTAGTTTCATGGACAAGATTTGTGTTTGCAAGAAAGTCTCACAATACCACAATAGTAAAGATACCAGAGGTGAAATAATCATTCATGCTATATCAATTATAATATGAACACTGGGAAAAATAATTTTTAATACTTCACATTGTATTTAGACTCAAAATATAAAAATGAGTTTATTACACCTACCTGATGAAATTATTATATTTATCATACAAAAATTAGACATAAGATCTCTTAGGAATTTATATTGTTCCTCTGAAAAGTTTCGTGTTATTATGTGTACATATAGAATTATCACAAAATGTGACTTATCCTTAAGTGTAATGACAAACACAGATAGCCTTAAATCAGCATTTTTTAGAGATATATCAAGAAAACTCCAAGAACTCAATGTTTCTGGAATTTATGATTTAAACAAGACTTTAATGGTACCCATAGCTAAAAGAATGAAAAATTTATATAAATTAGATGTAACATACACTAGCATTTCAATTGTAGATTTAATTGATATTTATGACTCATGTCCCACTATTAAAGATATTGGAATTAATTTCACATTTAGTAAATTTCAAAATAAAATAGAAAAGAATATATTTTGTTCCTGCCAGGAACTATTTAAAAATTTTAATAATGTCCATTTTGTCGGCAATATTAACAATTTGATCTATTCCCAGTTACCACATGCTTTATTGATTAAAGCTAAATTAAAATCACTTCAATTTACTGTTAATAATATTGTTGAAAGTATTATAAATTGTAGAACATTCCATAAGGAACACATGTTGCAGATTGAAAATTTCTCTGTATTTTTTTTAAATAACAGTATTTCTAGCTTAACTGAAATATATAACCAAGGTCAAAGAGGTTTTGTGAACTATGGTTACACTGATGCTTTACCTTGTTTTTCATTTCATTGTTTAAAGAGTCATTATGAATATATTATAATTGTTATAAAAAGTTGTTTTGCAAAGCCTGTATGTCATGTAACTCCAATTTTTGAAAATTTCTTTAGAAATTATCTTAATGTAGATCTGGAAAAGATAGAGCTTCATGTAGGGAAGTATTTTCATGTTGATTTATGTGGAAATGTTTGTATTATGATGTGGCACACAAAGTCAACAACATTTGATGACAATTTTTTTTTTCGAATAAGATGTAAAATAAAGCCCTATTTTCGTTACTTTTTCAAATGTCCAGACACAGTAGTCCCCCTGCATTATGACTCTTACATTTCATGCCCTACACCCCAAATTGAGCCAATAAGGGAAACAAGAGATTTTACCTTCAAAAAAAGGAGACTTGTTACACCAGCATATAACCTTAATTATGGTCACTCATTTGAGCAAAAATCTGAACTTGAGTGGACTCTTATATTAACAAGTACATTACATTCAGTACAGTTATCTCCAAATTATGAATATTTGAGGAAATTAACCTATTTATGCCTGGCAGGCTCAGTACGTTATAGCTTAGATTTTTTCAATATCCTATTTAGATGTTGTGACAAACTCATAACTTTAGTAGTTGAAGCTTCCTCAGTGTCTTCCTCTTCTGCTGCTATATCCCGATCTCTACCTTTAAGTCACTCTCTTAAAAATATTCAATTAATTGACAAGAGAATTGATTTTGAAACCATCATTTCAGCAATGAGTCAGTGCAGTACCTTAGAAAATGTTCACATGATTGATAAAATGTCAGATCCTGTACATATTGCTGACCCATCTATAATGTTTGAAAAATGTGATAACTTATATTGCCTGTATATATATGCATCATGTAGCAGTTATTCTAGGCAAAAGTATCTACAAATGTTTAAGAGGGCTAACTTGAAATGTCAAAAGCATGTAAATGTGAAGTTATTAAATAATAGTTATTTAATATGTGATCCTTATACAAAAGTATTTAACTTGAATATATTAAAAACCTGAACATGGGCTTTTTTTATAAACAAATTTGATCTCTATCAATATTTCAATAAAAATTGTAATACAATGTAGTTTTTTTTTATTTTCAACTTTCACTGAAAAAAAATCCCAATCCGTCACAGAACGCCTGCCAAAAGTTAAACATCAACACTTTAGGTAAGACAGTTCGGTGTCCGCCACGGTAGGTACCTACGTATACGAGGTGTGTTCAAAAAGTATCGCGAATTTTGAATTTTCGCGGGTTACGTATATTCGAATTTCGAATTTTTTGTGGCGTTATGTTGGTACTCATGTCTCTCACTTATGCCGACAAGCTCGGCCATTTTGAATGTTCATTTAATTGTTGACAGCTGCTTTGCTTGCACGTGTTTTGGATCGTCTTCGATTTTTACCTATTCAAAAAAATGGATCAAAGAACCTGTATCAAATTTTGTGTGAAAAACGAAATTAAGTGCGCGGATGCATTCCGAATGTTGACTGTGGCATACGGAGAAGCTACCTTGGACCGAAGCAACGTTTATCGGTGGTACAAAATGTTCTCAGAAGGCCGAGAAGATGTGAACGACGAAGAGCGTGCCGGACGCCCGAGCACTTCAACAACAGACGAAAAAATTAATGAAGTGGAGAAAATGGTATTGGCCAATCGTCGAATCACCGTTAGAGAAGTTGCTGAGGACCTAAACATATCGATTGGCTCGTGCCATTCGATTTTTATCAATGATTTGGGCATGAGACGGGTCGCCGCGAAATTCGTACCAAAATTGCTCAATTGTGACCAAAAACAGCATCGCATGAACATTGCTAATGAGATGTTAAACTCTGTCCGCGACGACCCAAATTTGCTCCAGAGGGTCATAACTGGTGACGAATCGTGGGTTTATGGTTATGACGTGGAAACCAAAGCTCAATCATCTCAATGGAAGCTGCCGCACGAACCAAGACCGAAAAAAGCGCGCCAAGTTCGATCGAATGTGAAAGTTTTGCTGACAGTTTTCTTTGATTGCAGGGGCGTGGTGCATCATGAGTTCTTGCCACAGGGAAGAACGGTCAATAAGGAATATTACCTGCAAGTTATGCGCAATTTGCGCGAAGCAATCCGCCAGAAACGCCCGGATTTGTGGAAGAACAAAAATTGGCTTTTGCACCACGATAACGCCCCTGCTCACACATCGTTGCTTGTGCGCGACTTTTTGGCCAAAAACAACACACTAATGATGCCGCAGCCACCGTATTCCCCAGATCTGGCCCCCTGTGACTTTTTCTTGTTCCCTAAACTGAAGAGGCCCATGAAAGGACGACGTTACTCTTCTCTTGACGAGATAAAGACGGCATCGAAGGAGGAGCTGAACAAGATAAAAAAAAATGATTTTTTGAAGTGCTTCGAAGATTGGAAAAACCGTTGGCACAAGTGTATAATATCTCATGGGGATTACTTTGAAGGGGACAAAATAGATATTCATGAATAAATAAATAATTTTTGAAAAAACACAAAATTCGCGATACTTTTTGAACACACCTCGTATAGTTTTAATTAGGAGCTGCCTAGTGGACGCGGATATGGTGCTAATTTGAGAGACTTTTTACTTAGAGAACACTAAAAAAGTGTGTGTGTACTTATGTACACTCATTAGAAGTTATAGTTCTTTGGCGTAACAACATAAAAATATATATTTTTTCAATTTATCTTTTTGTCTTATTCTACGTTTGTAGAAAAAACAACACTAACAATAGATTAACGTAAACTAACTTTCATTGGATATAAATAATTTATAATCTGTTTTCTATAGTTGAGTCTGAAAGTTACAATTTGGATAAGAATGTCACCTTAATATTTTCAATGTCGCAATATATCTAAAAAGTAATATAATAAAATAATAATTAAGGTCTTATAAAATTATAAAATATTAAACTAAACTAAAATGTTGACTATAGCTTATTTCTGGGTGTCGGTATTTTGTGACGGTGTGCGCGCGCATCGTAAATATTTACCCTCATCATTTTTCCGTAACGACCCAAATAGTCCGGTCAATTTAGACTGAAAAATGAGAGTGAAGGTACATAAATTTTCAACAAGCTGAAAATGAGTAAAATTGTGCAAAACATAATTATAAACAATCCCTGAAAGTTCCCCGTGAAAATTTTTATTCAAGGTCAAAGGTCAAAAAAATGAGTTTCGTGATTTTCAGCAAAACGGTAAATTTTATCATAAAAGTACCTTAGATAAAATAAAAGTACCTTAGACAAAAATTGTAAATTATAAAATTATCTATAAAAATGTGAGGTTTGTACTCCACGGGTCAATTGTGATCACTGTTTTTATATTTGACAAGCTAAAATTACTGAAGCGATTTAAAAAATTCTTTCATTACTGCCTTGAAATCAAGAATTTTTCAATATCTGTAGAGTATTTTTTAACTTCCTAATGTCCGACATTTTACGTTAATGATGTTACGAATTTAATAATGAATTAGTTACATATATATTTGTTGTAAAGTTGATTAGATTATGAAAATAATTGTAAGTCTAATAATCTGAAAGTAAGTGATATAAAACTTTTATGTTAACGAAAATAAATCTATAGACAGACATAGTAGACTTTCCGTTGCCACGAGTTCGGTATATACGCCGGTTGAACCGCGGGGCATTGCTAGTGTTAAATAAGGTTTATATTTTATGTTATTCTAATTTTGTTGCTCCCGTTATTTTGAAATGTGCTTTAAATCATAGTAAGTCTATGTTTCTCTTTATTTATTTATTTATTAAATTATCTAGGTTTTATATTATTTACAAATATTTGTAGGTTTGAATCTTGCTGTCTCTACCATTATCAGATGTACATTAGAATTAAAGTGTGGAAAAAAAAATATTTGACTATTTAAAAGTGCTGTAATATGCCTACTTGAATAAAGATATTTTGATTACATTTATTTATTACGCGCAAGCACCTCATATCTCTGTCATGAGTATAGTTACTGAAGTAGATTATCAGGTCATTCGATTTGTACTAGTATTAAATATAATGTTGAGGCACTTCTTTTATTTTGAGGTTTTTTACAGCAGAAATGTACGACGTCATGTATGTCCTAACCACTACTACACTCCAGGCAGGGCGCATTAAAGAAATTGCACTTTCTCCAGGTCTAGATTGATGTTACACCAAAAAACGTGAATCCAAATAAAAAAATTGCTTTGCGGTGCGACGATCTGTAGAAACTATTAAAGTAAATGACCTCTTTCCAGTTTAGAGCGTTACCAACTCAGACTGAAATATCACTTACTATCAGCTGAGTTCACAAGCATACGCTAACTTTTCAGCTTATTATGTACATATTGGTAAAATTTGTGTTCTATGTACAAGTGTTAAGGGGCTGCTAGTTGCTACTTATTTTATGATTCCATAGTGTTACAGATTTACAACACGGAAGTTTTCATTTATTTATGAAACAAGACAATCCCTTTTTGTTTTATTATATCTTTAAGGTAAACGTTTTCGATGAACTCTCACACGCACATGTTTCTTTTCAACACTTCCAACTAGTCAAATTATACACCTAATCCTTCCTCAAAAATCACTATCTATTGGTCAAAAATACATGAAAATCTGTTCAATAGTTATTTAATTTATCGCAAGCAGACATACAGATGTGGCGGAGGTCCTTGTTTTATATATGTAAGGATTACAAATTATTAATATTGCCATCACTAATTGGTTAATTTTTTCATTATACCTATAAGTTTAGCATAACTTATTGTATTTTTTTGTGTTCAATAAAGCAAATATAATATATCTATTTATGTACAAGCTCATACATGCATGAAGAATATATTCTGCAAAAAACTGTCAGATTCCATATGTCAGTGTCAAAATAATACAATTTGCTAGTTTGTTTAGAACTATAATAGACTTTATTTGTTTACACATACATCTTTATCATAGAAACACTGTACATTATTTCTAATCTAATATTAATTTCTGATCGTGGATTTATACGCATGAAAATTTTTTATGTATTCATTCGTATAAATTACTTATATATGCAATGGTAGAGGCCCAAAAGCCTGTAAAGCTATGTACATTCGTATCGTTCTAAGTTTAGAGATATTGTCCCAATTTCATTGTTTTATCAATACGTTTTGGTGACCTACATTTACTTACTGTTTCGTTTTTTACAGAATACGAGAGTTGTCTTAAGAAACAGCTGAGGATGTATGATTTGCTCCATCATTTGAATAAGAGCTATTTTAGATCTTTAAATTGTAATGGAAGTTGATTATGCGTCGTGGAGTAGAATTGAATTTAACTACGGTTTGTACATGAATTTTATATATTTTTTACAATAATAATAACCTTAACATATAATAAAAAAATAGGATTATTATTAAAAAAATTATTAGCTTCAATGATCAGTTCAGTATTTATCTGGATATTGGTATGTTTAAAATTGATCATTGTGCATTTCAGTGAAGGGAAACATTGTGAGGAAATCTATGTGTCCCAGGAGAATTTTTGAGAAATACTACCTATCAGCAGCAGAGCAGCATGGTAGGTTGCCTTAAAAGCTCTCCCTCAAAATGAGTGAGGAGATCTGTGCCCAGCATAGGTGTGTAATAACAAAAACTATCTAATATAATAATGATATTCTAAAACTGCAATAATATGCTACTACTTACCTTAGATCTTTATAAGTACTATCCTAAATTTGCTTTAAGTTTTATTTGTCTAAGCTTTTCTTAGATCTGTTTTAAAATATAAGATAGCCATTATATATTGCTGGTTAATATTATGTATTCTACCCAAGCCTTATTTCTATTTACAGCCCACATATTGCAAAATAAATAAGAAACACCTACCAGAGTTTAATCATAATAAATTAAATTTTACTGGAAACTTCACACCATGTTATCGAATTTTTGATATAAGTCCTCCAGAGAGAAGGAGGTGTCGTCAAGATATTCTTAATACTGTTATGCAAAGAACAGAGTCTGTAATGTTGCAACATAAAGAAAATGACTTTAATCCTGTATATGAGGATCCAGAGGATGTTGGTAATAATTTCTGTTTTTATATTTGTACCTGCAAAAATAAAGAGGCAAACAATGTAAATAAATATTTAGGGACCTAAAATGTTATCTTTTGTTGGATTAGCTTTTATCCAACAAAAACAAAATCTTTGATCAAGAACTGTCTTCTGGTATAAAAAAGTATGCAAAATTTCAAGTAAATTGGTACAGTAAAAGTGAACTCTATTTTGAGATGGTGTGTGGTTGAACAGTCTATCCATTATAGTTTGTTTGCCTTAAGAATGCAGTGAGTAATAATTCTAGCCCCGCCCCCTAACTATTCAAAACCAATCTGTTTGAACAGATTTGATTGATTAGGGGGCAGGGCAATTATGATGACTCAGTACATTCTTAACATGAACAAACTGTAGACCAATGAGGCAGTTGTCATATGTTATACCAGTATGTATTGTTACACTAACTATTTAATAATTGTATTTGCAAAAATTTATACAACACCATCCATTGAAATTTTACATTGAGCTTTTTAAGGATTCTTTCTATAAAAAGAGTTTAAGAAGATTGCGCTAGATGGTGTAGAAAGTGAAAAAAAAAATGGTCTGTTTTACTTTCCTAGAAAATTGACAAAATAGTTCTAAGACAGATAAGTGGTGTACCACTACATTAAATTGAGAACTGTCTTCATTAAACAAAATTGTTCTGTTTTGCAGTTGAAAAACCATGTAAACCACCAAGAAAGAGAAATATACAAGCAATTGCTGTTGGTTCCCCAAGAGGTAGTAAAGAAGGAAGATCATTGCTTAAGGAACAAAAAAGAAAGCTTACAAAAAAATATGAGAGTCTGGTAACAGCATTAATGGATAAATGTGAGGAAAATGTAGTTATGGTATGTATGTTCTTATAAATCACTGACAGCATATATGCAGCAACTATATAATTGGAAGTATAATTGAGGGATGGAATTGTAAGAGATATGAAAAAAAATAATTTGTCCAAACATAAGATTATAATATTATGTTTAGTTTATTGTAGTTTTATTAAAATTTTACAATTAGACTGATGAATCAGCTCATACCATATACTTTTTTTTAAATTTTTATTCTATTGCTATATAGTCACATTCATGTACCTACTTCTAAACACACAGGCACACACCAATGTAATAACAGAGAGTAATAGTAACAGATGCACATCTACACACACAAACACGCACACACACACACACAGCGACAGACACATTTAGAAATTTATTTGGCTATTTATTTTACAGTAATTTTTTAGAATGGAAATTCTTTGTAGCATCAAATAGGTTATGTTAAATAATGATATAGTGTCCACAAACAATGTATTTGGTACATTTTGTGATTTCAGACTAGGACTAAATATTTAAAACATCACCATGTAGGTCTAGGTAGATTATTTAATTTAATTACTACATTGTATTGACAAACCTAATCACTTATCAAAAGTCAACCAGTATCTTAGCATTACCTATAAATTGTGTGTGATTTCAGCAGGGTCAGATTCTCCTAGTAGAAGTTTAAATTTTTTGGGGTACTCAATAGAGTATGCCACAAAATATTAAATAAATAAATCTGTTTACAGATTAAATTTTAAAACTTCAAATCCACTCAGCCTATACTATATTTCACGACAAATTTGTTAGTAAATTTCAATTTTAGATCACCGAAAAAGAGACTCAAATAACTAAGTTAAGAGGGAAGTTAAAAACTGTATTAGAATACAATCGATTATTCGCCAATGAGAATGACCGCCTTAAAGGAGAATATAATACGTTAGTAAATTATGTAGAAGAATGTAAAAAGGTCATCAGAGAGGAAAGAGAAGGAAAGGAGGCACTTGAGAAGAAGTACAAGAAGTTAGAGGAGAAAGTGAAACATTATGATATACCTGATAAAGGTGGGTAATATGTAGACTCCTCTATTAGTCTATCTACAATATACTCTACCTACAGCTTGTGTAATGGTTGCTGGGAAAATTTTGGACATGTTTTCTAATTAGCCTGAGTACATTGGAATTTAAATAGCTTGTTAAAACCTTCTCTTTTGTGTTGGTGTGCTTCGAACCTAGACAGTATCATCATTTACCAGCAGATGAGACTATGGTTATGCACTAACCTATAAGCATAAAAAAATATATGAGGATTATTTGAAATGCATGGCATTGCAAACTTAAGTGTACAAAGGCACGCTTACCCCAATAAAGGATCTTTCCCTGCTTTGATCATCCATAAAAGGTAAATTCCCTCTTACTAGATTAATGCGCTGGCGTTTTAGATTACATCATCACTTAGTATGAGACTGAGTCTGTAGTGGCAACACTACATTTATTTATATTTATACACTTTTACATGGTCAAATAGTTTTATACATTATATTTACTCAAATATATTGTATTATATAAAAATATTATGAGATACATATAACTTATGTAACTATAACTTTTGTAAAATAATTATCAACAGACACACAAATTCGTACATCTGAATTTTATATATGTAGCAATGCCCAGGTGTCGTCATCGTTCTCAAGTACCTCGCTCGCCCCATGGAGATTGCATATGGGTCATATCTTGTCGCAGGTAGCTAACACAACCACAGCTTGAAACCATGCTCCGGTCATATTTGTTTTCTCGGTACTACTACTCTACTCGTATAATTATCGACGTAATAATTAAACATTAAATAGTGTCTCCTTTGTCCTAACAACCAGCATACTTTAGTCGCCATCCAATGTCCTGCACTACATGCCTCTAACTTCAAAATAAAAGTGAAAGTGCATTACTGTTGTAATATTTATTGAGCTTACCAAATCATCGCATATCGCCTCACTTCGCTTTAGGTCTAATGGTTAGCTTATTGGGCTACAGACGTCAGGTCCGAGTCCCACGTCGATCGAATTCAAAAACCGATATTGAATTTTCTGTTAAGAAATTCTCAGTATTGGTCTGAAGTTTAGAAGTCGGCGATGTGTTTCATACTCGTACCTCGGAGAGTTCGTGTTAAATTATCGGTCCTGCTCCTGATCTCTCTCCGGTAGTGTTTGCTTGCCAGTCCATCGGACTATGTAAGCGAAGGAATAGAGAGTGCATTTATATTAGCGCCATACACCTGTGTACTATGCCTTCTAACCCTTATGGGAACAGCGTGGTGCGTCGATGAGTGAGGAAGCCTGGACCCAAGATGGCGTCGTTAATAAACTGCTATTTACCATTACCAGGTTGCATTACAGACAAGTGGTATCTTGTCAGAAATAAATAAGGAGGCTCTGCTTTTGATAGACTTTTGAATAATTTTCCAATATATTATGCGATTTCCTTTACAGAAATTGCCACAACGATTCCTTTAGTAGAAGTGTGTATGAATTGCAGTAGTCGGCAAATAGTACTTAATCAGGCGAGGGAACACAATTCACGTCTTGTGAAAGACTTGCAGGCTATGAAAGATGTTTTGTACAGGTTTGTCTTTATTCTGTAGCTATAGTAGTTACAAAACTTGTAGTGAATCAATTATATAGTTCTGATTTTATAGGAAAGTGTTTGAAATCCTTATAACTTTAAAAAAATCTGTATTGTGAGCCATTCACACCTACCATAATACATGATGGGTATAACAAGTGGGGGTCAGGAGATAGGAGGCATTATACAGTTTGTTATGTTTGTGGTTCTCTTTGTGATCTACATCGTACCCCAACTCGTGTTTACCAGGCAAAGTAGGAGTTGAAATTAAATCATTAGTAAAATCTACAATTGTTCTTTTGCCGAAATTTTACATTCATTTCATTTTCTTGAAGCCAAAATTTTTGGGTTTTGCACATATTTTTTATAGAAGCAAACTAGTATAGTATTCCTAATGTTAAGTGAATTACTTCGACCACAGACATTTATAGGAGCTGTGGTTTGGTAATTGTAACAACCGTCTTCATACCAAAAGAGACCCGGAACTCAAACCCAGGTTGGATTAGGCGCAACTCAAAGATTTAATTTTTGGTTAAGAAACTTTCAATAAATGCCTGAAGTTTAGAACTAAGTAGTGTGCTATATTGTCATGTAAAGTGAGATTAGCCATCTACACCTAAAGATTAGCCACAGTGATTGAAATTCAGGCAATGAATAAACCAATAAAAAAAATTATATTAATTTTTATATATAATAATATATCTATTTCAGACTTAACGTCCAACTATCGAGATACCAAGAACGACTACGTAGCAATGTCCATACATTAAATGCTGATGGTAAAGAAATATTCAAGCCATTTGAGAAGTATGATGGGTTCGATTCCTTAATCACCACCAGCCTGGGACAGCGGCAAGGTAAGGTATTAAAATATTCGAATACCCTCGAAGTTCCCGATCATATCAAGGTATGAGGAAACCTATTATTTATCGAACTAATTTTAAACTTGAGTTTTATTAAAATCGGTACAGCCGTCCAGTCACATACAAATGTAAAGAAGTATATATAATACGGTGATATTTACTTTCATTTTTGTAATAAGAGTATCAGTATAGATTTAGTCATTTCCAACATTCTATGATTCTTCGACTGTTTGAATTTTTAATTATTATTGTAACACTGAATTAAATGTTTGGATTTAAATCTAATTATATTGCCACTTTGACATTGTTGCTTTTGTTTCACAGAATCTGGTGCTGAAGGTGCCCATATGAAGCCAAACTCTGAAGATGGAACTAGTCGATCAGAGAGGGTAGTAGACTTGTCAGGATTATTAAGTGCTCAAGCTTTAGGTAAACTAACAAGTCCAATAATACTTCGCTTTGGTTCAATGTCATATTATTTTCAATTTTCTTTTATTGCTGACAAGTTTGAGCTTGACTGTGATCTCATCTGATAGTAAGCGATGATACAGTCTAAGATAGAAGCGTGTTCATCCAGAAAAAGGTGATTTACTTCTTGTGGTTTCTACATCTTATGTTTTCGAAAATACCACTTTCAAATTGATGTTTAAAACAATTTTGTTATTATATTTAAATATTTAATATAGTTTCCAATAATTACTTTTACAGCGCCTTTGTTTGATGCCTACCAAGAAAATTTACAAGAAAAAGATAACCTCATAGCAGATTACGAGAAACAATTTGAAAATATAAACAAAAAGTCAAAAGAAATCGTTACAGATAACAAAAGTTTGACAGAAAAAGTCACTGCTTTAGAAGAAGAATGCGTGCGAGTGAGACAAAGCCACAAGAAACTTGTAGTTGAAAAAGAGACAGGTGATATTGAAAGAGCTACTTTATTGGAAAGAGCGGAAAAAGCGGAATCTAAGTTGAAAGAAGTTTATGAACTTTATGAAGGAAAGAGTAAGTTATTACAAGATGTATGTATATCACTACTATTCTAGAATTAGAATTTATATATATCCATTACTATAAATTAATTTGCCTATACAAATAGAATACCTAGTCACTTAAGATTGTTTTTTTATCTATATTGTTCATCTATAACAAAACCTCATTGTAAATCATTTGATGTAACGAATATAATATATGTCGGAGGGCAGTTGTCTGTGGAACGCTGGCGGCATCTGTCTATCGGCGTGGGACAGAGTCAATAGTGGCAGTCCAGCGGGCGTCTCTCGGTAGTTCTCGGGTAGCGCTCCGCCTCCGGTATTATTGTTATTGAGTTTATGTACATTGATATCTGGAACATTAAGTGAATGAACCTTGTAATCAGAGCTAATTAATTAAGTGTTTGATTGCACCAACATTACCCACGAACACCCACAGTATATAAGAAATTAAATTATGGATGCCTATGATGGAGAACCCTACGCCACTATGCTTTATGTTTCCTTCCTGTCTTATTCTTCGATACTCTGACATATAGGTATATTGTTCGAAGGCAAGGGTCGGTCACCTTTTCTTTTAGGCAGGCCGCAAATATTATGAGAATGTTTTGGCGAGCCACAAATATATTTAAAAATGTAACAAATACAATAAGTATTTGTTACATTTTTAAATATATTTATCGTTCTTCTCATTTGTATGCTAGCGTTGCGGCGTAATGTGAAATTGTACTTGCGTAGTCCGGTGGTTGACGACCTTCACTCCTAAAGAAGTGAATACAGATGAGTAGTTTTGATATTTACAAATAACATGTGGCATTAATTTGCCACTCATCATTTAATAATTTAATATAGTATTTTTCATAATATTTAAAATATAAAAATTTTATAAATTCTCTTCTCTAAATTTTAAGTTCAATAACAAAATTAAATTAATAATTTCGAGTATAAACAAAAACACGTGGCATTTTTATTTACAACTCGTCATTTGAGATTTCAATAAATTATTTGTATTAATTTTTGACACTTAATATTTAAATGCCAATTAAATTCATTAAATTTCTAACATATCTTCCTTTTTCTCTCCCTCTAAGTCTCGGAAATCTAAAGTCATAGATTTGTATAAATATAAACAAGACTTAAAAATTAGCTTGCCAAAGAAGTGACACTTCTGACATGTGTTCTTTGTACGCATGCATTTTTATTGTTTTAATATATGTTCGTCCAGTGGCAGCAATGATGCGAGACTATGAAACAGTCCATCGTGAATATTATACGGTGAAAAACGCTTTGGAAGCGTCAACGGGCAAAATGGCGCATCTCGATGCGATGAGAGCAAAAACAGTGCCCGCAGATTTGCATGAAAGGAGATTGGACGATTGTAAAAGGTATATTTAGTTATTTGGCTATAGCTAACGTTTAGACTTTTACGTGAGCTTTCAATAGATGGCGCTGTCAAATTTTGGAAATACTCCTCCATTGTTTACAAGTTAGCGCTTGATTGTGATTTCATCTAATGGTAAGTGATAGTGTACAGTATCGTACTAGCACACAAATGTTTTGTTTGGCGGCACGCCTTCGCCGGTAGGGTGGTAACTTGCTACGGTCGAAGCGTCCTACCAGTCCAGATTCAGACAAAGTAGAAAATGCAATTTTCTAAATCCGGACTATCGGCGAACACGGAGCCTCTCCTAGCAAAGCGAGTATTGATACCACTGCGCCAGCGAGGTGATTTATTAATAAATATTAAATACAATTCATTGTATATCAAATAATGACGTTTAAGTAATTGATTAATATACAACAAAATCATCAATCATAATCCACTATGACTTTAAAATATGTATTTGCATACTTGATGGAATTGATAAAGTGTTGTAGTATTTTAATACCGATCTAAAATTAAGCAAAATATGATTATGCAACACTAAATTTTTTTTTTTGTATACCAGTGTCGTTGTTTTACTCCTAAGTACCTTCAAAATGTATATTTCGTTAATGGTCTAAAATAAATCAATAAATACAAGAAAATCTGTTTCAATTATGCATTTTAGATTACTGGAAGAGCTGAAACACCAGTACGGAATGGAGTCGGAACGAAAATGCGAACACATTAAGAAATTGGAGGACAGTTTGCATAAAACACAAGATAAGTACAACAAAATTAGCCAGGAACATGAAGCTGCGAAGGAAGAATTACGAGCTGCGTTAAAAAACGTCAGGTTGGCTTTAATTTATAATAAGTAATGACTTATTGGCCCACTGCAAATTGTAATTGCTTGGCGGGACGTCTTAGCTGGTAGGATGGTAACCAGCCAGTCGATATTCCAATCAAGATGCATGATTTCCTGTAGGGCAAATTAGAAAATCCAATTTTCTTTTTTGCCCTACAGGAAATCAAATCTAATACCTCTGTTAGATGACTTTTGCAAATAGGTTTAATTTTAAAAGTTTTAGTATTTTTAAATTTTAGGTGCAATAAAGAATTTCTATATTCCAAATTCAGGTTGTATCGCAAAGCGGCCGTTGTTTTCCGCCACAGGGCGCGCACGGCTACTGCAAGAGCTGTTCGTGCACGTAGAAGTAGGAAAATACAAAGCAATGAGCCCTTGAGGAAAGCTCTAGAAGCGTTGGAGAGAATTAAATTAGAAATTAAGGTATTTTACACATACACACGGGTGGGATCACATCAAGTGGACCCCTCCCATTTTCCACTTGCTCATGGAGCTTAATTCCATGTATAGTTTTATTATTATTGCTATCAAAATCCAATCCTTGACACAGTTTTTTAATAATTTCTTTTAAAACAACAATTTATTGTACAATGATAAATTTATTTTTAAACACTCAATTTTTAATAACTGTTTTTAGGATCTATTGTGAAATACATATATTTTGATATAATTAAAAAATAAGCTAAAGAAACCTAAAGAAGTTTTAACATTATATATATATATATATATATATATAATATTATATTATATTATACTCTACCGTTCCTATACAGGCCGTGAAATCTAGAGCACATATGTCTTTAGAAGAACTTGAACGTCGTATTTTGGAGCAGGAAAGACGCGCTGCAAATGCTCAGGCGGAGTACAGACGCGAGTTAGAAAGGGCCTCTTTGGCGTTAGAACATAAGGAAGGCATCATAAGAAGTCTTATAGATAAGGTGGCTGATGTGGAAGAAGTCAGGTGAACATTTACTTCTACGTCTACTCATTGCTCTCTGGGGTGTCACCCGCGTAGTTCCTGATCTATTGGGAATATTGGAAAACCGGAACAAATTTGTAATATAAATAAAAATGAACAATAAGGTTATACTGTGCGCCCATATAAGGTCACAATAAGATTTATACATTTATATATTTTTATTCAAGTAGTATATCACTTACTTATTGTGCCCTGTTTTGGCGGCCTTAATGAATAAATAAAATACATTTTGGTTGTTAGTGTGAGTGTGAAATGTCAGAAAAGAATCAAAAGTATTCTCTTAAATTTAATTTTACTCCTGAACGACTGACGGGACGGACATCAAACATTTGACATTCATAACCTATGAAAAAAAACCATCTCTTTTAAATTTTATTTTATTTCTGAACTACTTTTAAATTTAATTCATTTGTAAATGAAAGGACAAACATCAAATGTTTGATAAGTAGTAGTAGTTTCTAAGGGAAAGCGAAATTGTTGTTTTTACTATATTCCAAGTATTATTTTTTCATATTTACTCGCCTTTTACACGTTTCCTTGACTTTCACAAATAAACTAAATCAGTTCGGCCGATCTCGAGTTTTAGCGAAACTAAGGAATAGCAATTGATTTTTAAATATAGAGATAATAAACTTTATTTTTTTGTTTAAGACTAAGTCAAACAAACACACATCGGCTTCAAGGTATTATCTCTGACTCATCTGACCGGTCTTCCCCCAAAAATCAGGAGAAAAAAGAGAGATCCAACGTGAAACTAGTGCCTGGACCCGGCGGCTATTATCAAGAGAAGGAAAAAAAGAAGAAATAACGAAGCAATTAAATTGTATAGGAATTATGTTCCAATAGATATATTTATAGTGTATTAGTGCAATACTTTCCTCCAAAAGTCACAGTTAGGGAGGCAAAAAAAAAAATTAAATCTATTACAACCTTTTGTTTGTTTCCTTATAATTACTTCTTGTTGTTTCTACTCAGCGTTGCAGCGGAACGCAAATTTTTTGCTTGGTGCCATGTCTTTGGTGTTAAGGTGGTAACTAGCCACGGTCGAAACCTCCCATTAGTCAAGATTCAACACACGGGGGGTTACACTCAACAACTAACATGTCTCATTGGTTAGCAAGTTCGGCCACAGTCGTGAGATCCTGGGATCAAGTCCCGGGTCGGGCAATTCAAAAATCGCTATTGAGTTTACTATTAAGGTTTTTTCAATATTTGCCCGAAGTTGTGTTGTTGTTGTTGGTGTGCTCCACCCCCGTGCCTTGGAGAGCACGTTAAGCCATCGGTTCTACGCCTGATCTCTCTCCGGTCCGGTGAAGGAATAGAAAGTGCACTTGTGTGCTATGCCAGCAGTGGTGGGTCTATGCTCTAAAAACGCTCTCCTATGAGTGAAAATGCCTGTGCTCAGGAGTGGGAAGTTAATATACTGCTACGAATAACTACGAACATGTCCATTAAAAAAAAAGTATATACGGTTGTCTTACAATAAGATAAATGATATAGTGTTCAATGAAAAAACCATTTATAATATGCATTTATATATATTGTAAAAGCAAAGCCATACTCGTCTCGATACAATTATTTATTCCTTCTTTATCAGATTTTCCTTAGTAACAGTTGTACAGCCATTCAATCTCCCGTACGAAGTCGCAATTCAAACATAAATCACTTTCTTTTAATTTTCAACACGGTACATAATTCCAGCCTTGCTTGCCAGTTGCCAGTACCAACGCGCCGACCATGAACTAAGTATAAAACCTCTTTGGCGCTCTGCCTATCGTCTGCCCACTTGTCCGTCAATATAATATAATAGCTATCGCACTCCGCTGCTAAAGCTGCGCGTAACAATATGTTACAAATATATTACGATCTTTTCATATACGTATACAGTAATTAGCTGGAGCCGGTGGTATTACTCCTGTAGTTCCTAATTCCTTGAAAATATTAAGAAATTCAGATTGAATTGGTAATTTAAATTATTAAAATCGATATAAGCGTTTTGGAGGAATTAAGTCACATACATGCGAATGAAAAAAGAATGATTTCAAATAAGTTGGTCATAAAAGACATAAAAGATAAGGATTTGTTATCAATGATATTTGCCCTTCAAAATTTACCATCAGAAGTACCTTGGCACGGCTCATACATGTTTTGTAAATACTTATCATAAAATATTGCAATATTTGACTTTATGAAAAGGCAATTTAAAAGCATGTTCCTTAAATAGTGGAAGTAAAATTGTAGTTTTCAACAATTATAGAAAAGTCAGTTTGCTCTTTTTTTCTTTGTGTGAATCTGATTTCTGAAGCATCTACGAGTAATTGCATACGAATGAAGCGATTTTAAGAAGTATCAGTTTTAAGATAAACGAGACCATTTATTGTTTACATAAAGGCTTAAAGGCTCATCCTTTAATTAAAATGAATATCAGTGTCGTGTGTAACTTATTATAGCTATAAGTATAATTTCCAAAGGTTTTCTAATCTGACATAATATTAAAAATGTAATAAATAATAATAATGAAATCTTTATTCTATCCCGAAATTTGAAGTTTGATTAGGAAGGTGCATCCGACCCGCAAATATTGAAAACTTTATTACTCTGCTAATCGTTATCATTTACGTACACATAAAATTAGTGTGCAACCTTTGCAAAAGGCTACTTGATTTAAATAAGTCAAGGGTGTGTTATCATGCTGTAAAGATAAACAAATTTTATAGAAGCTGAAATTTTCATGCCTCACATACATTGTAATTACTACACACTTTGTGAAATAACATTGTTCACTTTATATAACGTAAAATATCGTCCTTTAATTGTATGAAATTTGCGCAGTACTTTTGTGAATAAATATGAATTTTATTTTATCCCAAATATACGTCTTTCGACTCTTTTTAAGGCATTTTTCATGCCATCCTGCTACATCTCGGCCTGAAATTCTTCAATTTTCTGATGAATCATGTTTTGAAGACGTACAATCGTTTGGGGTTCATTCATTAAAATTTTGATTAAAAAAAACCAAAAAGTCTGGTGCGGTTAAATCCAGATATCTGGCTGACCATGCCAAATCGCCATTTCGCGAAATTAATCTTCGTGGTAAAAAGTAAATCAATAATTGAATTATTGAACGGGCTGTGTGTGGTGCGCCCCCATCTAGCTGAAACCACATGTCCTCTAGTCCTTGCTCTTCCATTTTAGGTACAAGAAAATTTCGAATCATGTCTTGGTATCGATCGACAGTAACAGTAACTTCAACACGTTAGGTATTTTCAAAAAAATAGGGACCAATGATGTTTCCAGCATGAATATCACACCATACAGTTGTTTTCAGCAGATGCCATGACGTTAAATGTAAAGACTAAATAACTTTTTCTGAAAATTAAACCTACTCATTTATACAACAAAGTTATAGGCCACCAAATGGTAGCGAGACATTGGACCCACCCAGTATTTGACGAAGTCGTAGTCAGTCAAATTGAGTTAGTTTCCCTTTGACTATAACCTTTATTGCTTATCTACATAGCACAAACACAAGTAATAAACTGTGGACAAATTTATCATATTATTCTTTCTTTTATTTACCAACAATGATACATAAAGCATAATAATGATATATAAATCACTACGATATAAAATGGAAATATCGTTTGTTTTGATCTAGAAAATTGTATAGGTTATAGACATTTGGCAAACTTGTAATATAACAGCGTGTGGTTATAAAGTATGTAAAATTTAATAGTAATTTTCAAAGAAATTAAATGAAAAATCCATGTAAAGAAATAGATTCTTCTGTGTGTAATGAAAGTATGTAATGTTCTGATGTAAAGAAAATATTCTCTTCCTCTGAATTTAAGTCCTTTCTTTCTACAAGGGGGTAAGTGTTAAGCCTTATTACTTTTAAAAACCTCTGACGTCAATTCAATTGGATTTGGTCGCTGTAACCCCGAAATATAATTAATTTATTTCCTTATTATAATAACGATTTTGCTTGAAGATTGAAGAAAAGTTTACGTACTGAAATATATATTAAAGCCAAAAGTAGGATTGCATTCCACTTCGTAGAAGTAGCAGCGAAATAATATTTTTAATATGCATATTCATATTATTAGCATAAAGTATTTTTATGATAAAAATACAATGCCTCGTTTTATATTACCTATACCAAATAAAGCTAGCCAGTGTTACCGTAAAAATAATTCACCTAGTTCAGAAACATATTGACATGTTTATTTACTTTAAACAAGGCCTAAGACAGTTAGAATACACGTAATTAGTTACGGCTCCTTTTGTTTATACGTCAATCATGTAGATATATTGTTGTTCTTTGTTGCTTTTCAATTGGTAATTGAATGAAGCATGTGCAGAAATATTATACAAACAAGTACAGCGTGATAGTCTACCAAAATTGAATGGCGTAAGTTAATGAAAATAAATAAAGAGTTTTTGTATAAAATTAGAATTATTTAGAACACCACACTATGGTGTTACCAGCGTAGTTTGCGATTCCGTGGAAATATGAGGAAATTCATTATTTGTCATATAGAATTGCCATTTCAATCTATTAATCCACTCCGGTCCAGTCATTTAGAACGACTTCAGTCAAGTGCACACACCTGTACAGAAGAATTATATATTTATATATATCTAACGGGGCACAGATTGTTAATCGGTTTACAATTGAATCGGATTTGAAATTTTTGAGGTTGACATAACACCGAGCGCTGGGGTGGCGGCATTATTCATTGCGGATTTCATAGGGTGAGCACGCGCTCACGTGTTCTTTTGAAATTTTTGATGATACAGTTTAAGATAAAAGGGCGCTAATCTGGGTAAGAGGCTATACAACCCTTACGGTTTCTATACAGCATCGTACTGGAACACAAATCTCTTTGTTTTGGCGGTACGTCTTTGCTGGTTGGGTGGTACCTAGCCACGGCCGAAGCTTCCCACCAGACCAGACTCGGACAAATTTAGAGAATACAATTTTCTAAATTCACCCTACCGGGGATCGAGCCCGGGGCCTCTGCTAGCAAGGCGAGGATTCGCACCACTGCGCCAGCGTGGTCGTCAAATTATATGGCAAAACAACGTTTGCTGGGTCGGCTAGTATAGCAATAAAAATTCTCAGTTAAGGTATGCGTTCATGCCACTTAAAACTGCATAACCATTTAAGTAACATTTTCATAGAGTATAAAACTCTGTAGGTTGTATTGTTGTAGAGAAATGAACTTTTTTGAAAGCAGTGCAATACAAGGATATCCGCTTAGAATTCCATCTAGAAGATCCATTAGTAAATATAAGTAAAAATCTTTTATCTGCTAATTCTAATAGTATTTTACATGTATTAGTGGTTACACTTGTCTGTCTTCCTAAATGTTACAAAAAATAGTTAACTTATAAATTTATTTGTCGTTTTATCTTTTATATCACGTATAAAATGAAAATAACCATCCTTCTGTTGCTTTAATGTTGTTGTATATAAACTTCAAAATATGCTCTAATTGACGTGATTAGAGACCTTGTCCCGCATGGAGTCGTCCTTTTAATTCTTTATCAGTCACATAAACATACCGTTGTTTTAGATACCTGCTATGAAGATAAATTTAAAAAAAAAACTGTATGCTATTATTAGATGATTTGATTACGAGAAAATAAACTAACCCTTACAACCAGCTTTACATTTGCAAACTGTGCTCTAGACGATTTTTTTTACTATTCAGAGCAGGTCATTAACTTCCCACTGCTGGGCACAAGCTTCCTCACTCATAGGAGCCCACTCTCCTATATTATTCGAGCGTAGACCCACCACGCTGCTCCACTACGGGTTGGCAGGCATAGTACACAAGTGTGCCCTCAAAGTCCGATTTGACGGGAATCCGACACTCGTGGAGAGAGATCAGGCGCAGGGCCGACAGCTTAACGTGCTTTCCGAGGCACAGGGGTGGAGCACAACATCGACTTCCCAATGTCGGGCATAAATGGAGAAAATCTTAATAGAACACTCAATATAAATTGAAGTTGCCCAACTTGGGACTTGAACCTAAGAACTCATGACTGGCCGATAACATTATCCACCAGACCAATGAGGCAATTATATATATGTCTTGTGGGAGGCGCCTGATCTTTCGTGTGCCGGATTTACGTCACATCGGACTAAGACAGTGAAGGAATAGAGAGTGCACTTGTGTACTATGCCTGCCAATCTGCAGTGGAACAGCGTTGTGGGTCTATATTCTAAAAACCGTCTCTTATTCGAGTGAGACGTGTCCCAGCAATGGGACGTTAATGGGTTGCTACTTACTTACCTTACTTACTTGTGAGAGACTTCGGCCATAGCTAGTTACCAGCAAAGATGTACTGCTAAGCAAAATGATTTGTACCGGTTCGACGTTATGTAGAAACTATATAAGAAGGAAATTGCCTCATATTACAGGTATGATCACAGAAGCGCTAATCTGTCAGCAATAAAAATATATATTAGGAAGTGCGAAATAAAAAGTAATAGTTACAATGCAGTTTCAGCAACGATAACTCGGGTGCGCGCACTCGTTTTGCTAGTACAGTCTTGGGATCGATTCTTGACTGGGTAAATTTTGGTAATTGTATTTTATAGTATGTCTAGTTGTGGTCTGTTCGAAGGCTTCAGCCATGGCCAATTATCAGCATAACAGGATAGATGAGCCGCAAAGAAAATATCTGGAATTTATTTAGTACTAGCAATATCCGCGCTTTCACTCGCGTAGATACCGATCTCGTGGCATTATGGTGGTTTGGTTATTGCCGGCACTTTTATTCACTTTTAAAATGCAAAAAACTAGTTATAGTGGCATAAATACAGTAGTTGCAAATATAGTATCACGAAGTTTTATGTAGATATTAATAGGTTCTATAATATCGTAGAATATTTTTTTGTTCTATGTTCAATAGTTTCCGCAACGTTCGCGATAACAAATTTTTTGTTTCACACTTTGGGTTGCATTAATGCATTTTTATCAGGGATCGCTATTTTTCTTTGGAAAGTAATATAGCCTTTGTCGCTCAATGAAAATGTAGCTTTCCAAGGGTGAGATTTTTCTAAATCGGTCCAGTAGTTGTGTGTGTGAAAACGTAACAAACATATACGAGTATACTTACTTACATATTTAAGAGATATCCAGCTATCTATTGACTCATCACGCTGGAACCATAAGGCGTAGAGATTTTTTTTTATTGCTGATAGATTAGCGCTTGACTGTGATCTCACCTGATGGTAAGTGATGATACAGTCTAAGGTGGAAGCGCGCTAATCTGTTAAGAGGCGATATACCCCTTACGGTTTCTACACAGCATCGTACCGGAACACAAATCTTTTTGTTTGACGGTACGTTTTTGCTGGTAGGGTGGTAACTAGCCACGGCCGAAGCCTCCCACCAGTCCAGACTCAGACAAATTAGAAAATACAATTTCCTAAATTAGTCCTATCGGGGATCGAACCCGGGACCTTCGCTAGCAAAGCGAATACTCGCACCACTGCGCCAGCGAGGCCAGCAAAAAGGAATATTCCTTTTCTCGAGTAGAGGTCAGCTAAAAACGGATCTTGCGAAATTCCACCCGCAAGGGGGGTTGCGGGTGTGTTAATTTCAACAATTAAAATTTTCTCATTTAATAAAAATTCAAACTTCAGATTTGCAAACTATCTTTTATGGTATGTAAAATTTGGTCACAATTTTTTTTGACATAAACTATCAAAAGTAAATTTTAGGAAATTCCGGCATCAAAGGGCAGTGTTTCTTATTTGTAAAACAATTTGCCTAAATTAATGAAAATGCTACCAAAAAAAAAACAATTTACGTAGACGTAGACACGGGTTCAGCTAGTTCACTTATAAATGAAAACACAAATCTTTCCTCTTTATAATATTAGTTTAGATAGAAGCCGTTAGCAGGTGTATTATGGATTTTTTTTTAAATTTTAAACACATCTTTTTTAATCGGTATTACTAGTTTATATACTTCACTTTGACCTTGGAGATTGTGTTTTCACTAGTGTTATTTCACTATTACCGTATGAGGCTAAACATTTCATTAATTGAGTTAAAAAATTAACGTATATTTTAGTTATAGCCATTAATAAATGTTTTGGTATAGCCAAGAGAATGCAAGATCGCAGTTATTTTTGGAAAAAAATTAGCTTCACGAAATTAGATAATGGCACATAGTTCTATTTAATTTATCATAGTTATGTCAACATTGAAAGCAGTTTTCTTATCTATGCAAAGTATTACAGCGATTTATACCGTTCCATCGTTTTATATTAGTTGTTGTTGTGTTAATGAGACATTTAAAACAATTTCATACGCACCTCCTCGTGCACGATTCTGTGGTAACAGTGCCTGGAGAATTAATTTCTATTATATTATCAATACATTTTTTTAAACAAACAGAAATTAGTAGTTTGCGTCTGAAATTTATTTGTTAAAGTAATAAAATTTTAATAAACTTAGCCTTTAGCTATAGTTTTCTTTTGTGAATGTGAATTATGTAGAGACGTGACTTTTGAAAATAATATTTACTTGTATAAAATTTGAATATATCCAAGGCGGCTTTTTCACGGTTGGTATAATTAAATATTTCTGTGCTTTCGATTTGAACAAGTGTAGCACTTTGTATTATTTCAGCGTCATATTTACGTAGATGTATTATAATGTAAATTTTTAGTTATTAGCCAATCGTTAAGTTTGTTTATAACATATTAATTTTATATAAGTAGATGTGCAAGCCTACTTAGGCAACAAGTAGTGTAATTTTAAGTGTAGCGTTGATTTCATAATTAAAAATTTAATATAATAAAGAACGAGGTAAATTTAAAATGTATTAATTTCGGTTCTATATTTAGAATATCTAATTTTTAATCTTTACAAATAATAGTTTGTATTAAGTATTTCTGTGGTATAAAACATTTCGCTGCTTTGGAGGAATAGTGAGAACTCAATTCAAAAAAATAAATTTACCGGCAAACTGTTTCAAAATTTGGCAATACCTATTAAGTCCACCAATGAAAATTATATTTTGTGGTACCATAAAGCCATTATTAGCGATTTGAATATGAGATTTTAACAAATATTCTGGATTCTCCTGTGTCTATTACAACAACAAAAAATCAAATAACAATAAAAAGAAATTGCGTGATTACTTCATTATAATATTTTGCAACATTTAAATTATCTATTTATCTATTCATTCATGTTAATCCAGATCAATATCTAATCGAGGCACAATTTTTTTTGGGAGAATAATGATTTCGCAAGTCAATAGATAAATGTCACTGAGCTATAAATATATAAATTTCTTTCTATGATATGCTATTTCATGCTCATAATATAAGCTAGATATAACAACGTTAAATACCTCAACGCTTTATAAACTATAATTAACAATTTGCAGCTCATAACCATGAAAGTGATTTTAATTGATTTTAAAGCCTAAAGCCTATAAATAACAACGTTAATCAGCGTTAAGTTAAAGAAAATTTTATATAATATTAGCTTGGAAACGTCATACTGGTAAGAGAAAATTGTAAGAAAAAAATCATAAATAATTAAATAGCGAGAGCATCTACGTAAATTCAAATATACCTTCAAATGGAAAATTAACTTATGACAGCATTATGTCCGTATTTGAATTCAGTAGTTTTACGTATATTGTATCATAACTTTTTTTTGGTTTTTATTTCATTCCCATTGTTTGATTGCCCATTTGATAATGTTTTACGGTAATCTAATTCAATGCATTGTTGAAATATTTACGTACAAATTGACATTGTTTACCGTAAAGTAGGTTTGTTTACTCTCTGTGATAAAATCTACTTATTAATCAATATACATGTTTTGATAAAAATATAATCTTGATAAAAAGCTTTAACGTTCAGATGTTCAATAATATTCCTCGCCTAAAGCAGACAATTCAGTTAGAATAATATTTTTCTTTTATTTTGTTTTGTAAAACAGTGATAGATGTTATATTTGAGTAAAATAGTAGCTAATTATAAACCAATCTGAAATGTCCATATCTTTCAGATGTACCGCAGTGTAAGCTTTATACTGTTGTTAATTCGTTTCACACGAACACAAGATGCCAATTGCGATTTTCGCCAAGACGTAAGTTATTGCTATGTACTAATTCAAGGAGATATAATGTCTATTTTATCTTTTGCACATGAAAATTTACCCTGCAAAATTGAAGAAAAAGCCCAGGGATTGGGCAGAGAAATATGATTTTGGCAGTTGCAGAGTGACATTTAAACTAATATTGTAAAGAGCAAACATTTGTATTTTTTGTATGCAAATTTGTAATGCTTTTTCACTCAAAATAATTTTTTACGATTAGAACGCTGCATTTTCACATTTCTCAAAAAATAGGCATCCCTAATATCAATCCATAAAAGTAACCCAAGGAGTGAAAAAATTAGTCACAAAAAATTGTCATCGCGTGCGCTGCGGAAGCTATTGATGACAGAAGAATAAAATGTTCTACATTATTATAGGACGTATTAATATCTACAAACAAAGTTCGGAATACTATATGACCAACTACTGTAGGTATGCCGCTATAACTACTTTTTTTACATTTTAAAAATTAATTAAAGTGCCGACAATAATCAAACCATACTATTCATACTCTGTATTAATCCTTACCATATTAAACGGTCTTTAATAATATTTTATTAAAGACCATTCCAATACCGGTAAAATACTTTTTAAATTATCAAAATCGATCAATCCATTTAAAAGATATTACGAATTTAAAAATGTCAATCTAAAGAACCTCCGAAAAGGCTCGACCGACTGTCTTGAATCTTATCGTGCTTATCGGTTAGGATGGAGAATCGGACATCTATTTTTCATCCCGTAAATCTTAAGGGTGATCGACCCCTACTTTTTTATATTTTTTTGACACTTTTGTTTTTTCGCATACAATAATATACAACACTATATTTTCATCCCTCTACGATCAACCCCTATTCTTAATAGCGACAATTATGTGGCAAAACGTTTGCTGGGCCTGCTAGTAATATATTAATATAATGTAGTAGTATAGCGATGGCCATATACGTTTTATTTGCAGTGTACCATTTTATTCACGTCTTCACGTGGTTGAAACCGCGGGGCATTGCTAGTATATTATATTTTGACGGACTCTGTTGTAATGATTGGAGGATTTGCTTCGTTAACAGAAGTACTATTGTACCGGTATTAGCTTAAGACTATATTGTCATTTAGCGTCACGAGAGATGACAGTCAAGAGCTAACCTGTTAACACTAACCCGCTTACAATAACACACATTTTTGTATACATGTTTTATAAAAATAGTAATGTCAATTTTATTTGTAGAATATATTCAGAAATAAAATTTCAGGTAGTTCCGGGCCGGACTTACTACGTCTACAGCCCAAATTATCCCAATAGCTACCGCCGAGGAGTACAGTGTCGTTGGATAGCGCAATGTCCCAGTGGGTACAACTGTAGAGTGGATTGCACTCTTAATATTCCACAGGTAAGAATAACAATAATGGATTTAACAATTTTTTTGAAGTGGGAGCTGCATTAGACGTCTTGCTCTATTAATTGTGTATATTGAATCTCACAACGTAATCGCTCGGCTATGTAATGCTCGTTCTAGTAAAGTCGTTTTTTTGTCGCTGTCGATCCTCTCGCTTTGTCGTGCCCCCTTAAGCGAGATGATAGTCTCGCAAAAAGAGGAAACCGCTATCCAGGCCTGCTCACTGATGAGTATTGCACCTATAATGCCAGCCAGTGAGAGGACTGTGCCGATCAGCGACGTCATAAAACGTCGCTGGGAACCCCAGGCGGGACATTCACCGTGCGGTGGGCTGTGTCTAAGGAGACACCACACTCGTAACAGTTGGCCGACGGATTACAACCAACAGTTTGAGACAGGTATTTACCGAAGCAACCATTGCTGGTAAGCACCTGTGCCAAGCAGTAGGAGAGCGATCCGTGCTCTCTGCTCAGCTACTTGTCCAGCTGAGGGCGGATCGCTCCTACTATGGCCACGCTCGCCACTGGGAATCCGAGATCCTCCTTCCACCTTTGGGTCAAGGCTCTGTTAGCTAAGACCTGATCCTCCTTACTTCGTCAGGGTCTGGTAATTCTCCTCTGGTCCTCGCGGCTACTCTGCACTGGTAAGCAGTCGTGAGAATTTCCGCTCTGAGCTCCCATGGGCGATTACCTGCCAAACGTGTCAGTGCTATATTTTAATTTATTACAGTCTATTTTATTATATTGCAATAATTTATACACTATCATATATATATATATATATATATATATATATATATATATATATATATGTTATTACTTTATGTATATAAAACAAAAATATACTTATATTTCGTGTTCTTACGAAGTTTACAATTCAGTATTGCTATTTGTTATTGTTGATGAAATGTCCGTTACATATGTTACTAAACTTCGTTTTATTGTGTTAAGTATGTAATCAATTAATTCTTTTACTAGTATGTGAATCCTTTTATTTGACTGCCTCATTGGTCTAGTGGTCATCTGGTCTCTCCCCGGTCGTGTCGGATTGCCGCAACATTGGAATATGAGAGTGAAGGAACACAGAGACCAGTTGCGTTAGCGTATACACGTCTGCACTATGCCTGGAAAACCGCAGTGGAGCATCGTGGTGGGTCTATGCTTTAAAACCCTGTCTCCTACGATTGTGTAGTCCTGTGCCCAGTGGGACGTTAATGGGCTGCTACTTAACTTTTTTTAAAATAATTCTGTAATGTAATGTTATATAAATATTTTTTTTTATATTTAATGATTGCAGACCACAACATGTTCGGATCGAGTTCTCATCTCGAAGACTGGCGATCCACAACTAGCGTCGGCTGACTATTACTGCGGCAAGGGAACAGTCAGTGCTGTTTCCAGTAGTCAAAGCTTAAGTATAGGTCTGTAAAAAAAAGGAAGTAATGTACTAAAAATAGGTCACCTTTTTAAGTTGTCATATTTTAAGTTTTTTTTTAAATAAACATCAATTCTTACACCCGTACATAACAGTAATCTTTTGAAACAGTAGTTCAAAAAAAGTACGGTGTCAAAAGATCAAAAAAACTTTGTCTTTACCTTTCAACAGAATTCCCTTTTTTGATCAATCCGCCAATTAAGCATGTTTTCGGCTAGGAACTCACGGAGCGGTTTTTGCCCGTGCCCGCCACGGTTGCGTAGTTTCTGTAGAATGCTGATATATATGTAGAAAATTAAAACACACTCGCAATGTGCGCGGTTGCTTACGGTTCATGTTGTACCGCCGGCCAATTTGTAAAACCGCGTGGGTCGCGGTGGACCGTAGTCTCGGCGGTTTGCTCCCGCACGCTCTGCGGTTGGTTGGCGGGTGACGGCAGTGGCCGGTGGCGGGGCGGAGAATACGGAAACCCAACGCCATTTTGCACCAGTTACTCTACTATTTTTTAATTCTTCTGTGAAATAAGTATAACAGCTCGTTTCTGGTGTGTATCCATGGCGGTCTGAACCTCAAAGGATTTGAACAGCTGGTCTTGCTACCGCCACGTCTGGTGGCGTTAATATCGACTGTGGTGGTTGCGTAACTGCACAAATAACCGGCCTCGTGTGTTTTGAAATAAAACGGCAGTTCCACACCGCGTCGGGCGCGGGCGAAAACCGCGCCGTGAGTTCTTAGCCTTAATGGGAAAGTACATTGTTCCTAAAAATACTAGTGTAAAGTAGCATTGTTATGCTACTGTGTGGTTAGAAAAATAAACCGAACCCGGACCCGAAGAACCGAAACGCGAACCCTGAAGAACCGAACATAGAAGCAGTGAAACCTGATGATCCAAGCTTGAAAACAGACAAACCGATCCCCAAGAACTATAGACCGAGCCTCCGAACATTGAAGCCACGAACAACGAAGAAACAAAGATCCGAACCTACAAGATCGAACCCAATATAGTCCACTGAACCCGGAAGGATTTGTCTGAACCTAAATCCCTCCCCAACAGATAGCTTGGAAAAATTTGAATACACAATTTTGTTTGCATTAAATTTCTGATTAAAATATGGTTATTATGATGGCACAATAAGTTTTGATTTCAATAACAAAAATAGTTTTAAAAATCAAGATAACTGATAAAAAATAAATAACATTTCTCTGTCTAGGTATGTGTCAAACTATGATAGAATATGTGTAACCGATTTTTAAGTTTAAGATTAGATTTAATTATGCATTATGGTAAATTGATCAGTTTAAATAATATAATATAATAGTTTTCAAATTATATGATATTTTGCAGGTCTCATTTCTTCACAATACAGTGAAGGAGGCAATTTTATTTGTCAACTGACAGCTCAAGTATCTGCCACAGAATCTTGTACTTGTGGTTACAGGAAAAGGGTAAGCTAAATTCTTCATCTAAACAGTGTTAGAAAGAAGGAAATACTTTAATGCAGTATCATTTCTAGAATCGCATTGTTGGCGGAGAAGAAACTAAACCCAACGAGTATCCTATGATGGTTGCTATAGTGTACGTTTCAATGAGGGAAATAAAATGTGGTGGTGTAATCATTTCCGAAGAATATGTGTTAACTGCAGCCCATTGTTTAATAGGCAAGCCAGTGTCGGAATTAGCTGTGGTGGTCGGAGAACATGACGTCAGTACTGGAAGTAAGTAGTATGTTCTTAGCACATTGGTTTTGCGAACATCTTGTTCGTTTAAAGACAAGAGATCCTAGGTTCGAGTTCCTTAATTAAAATATTAGTATTTTCGCAAACATGGGAACTTGGCGGCGTACTCCACCCTCGGACAGCACGTTAAGTCTTAGATCCTACACCTGATCTAATTGTGCGTATATATTTGCACTGTATGATTTTGGCTGCCGTGGCCGAAAGCCAAGGGAAGACGATTACTAATTGTTCTCTTAGTGTTGATTAGAAAAGAACTCAAATTTGTGTTTTTGCAGGTGATTCACCATCAGCAAAGGCCTACAAAGTAGCTTCTTATTTAATACATCCACAATACACGGCGTAAGTACTACTCTTCCTTCATACTCTCCTTATATTAACATTTTCAATTGTTAATCAAATTCTTTTATATTCAAAAAATAATTCATTATTTAAATTTAATTATTGCACTTAAAAATTATATTGTATTTTCAAAAATCCTTTAATGCCATCTTTTAATGACTCTTATGGGACTTTAAAAGGTCTCTTTCAATTTAATTACTATAAATTCATGCTAAGCTTATAGAGGAAGCATTATACGTAATTTTACATCTAACATTTTTGAAATGAATGTGTTTTTTTGTGTTGTCTTAACATTGATAGACATAACGAAAGAGAAATAAAATCTAGGAACTTTGTATACATGACATTAGCATGACATGATAAATATATAATTTACTCCAATATATCTAAGCTCGATTTTCTTTAAAAATATTAGAATAGCTAAGCCGGTCACGTGTCGTCTCAGCTATTTATATTACTTGTGGAGTTTCTAGAATTTGTTGTATGTCTTTTGTCATTACAGATCTAATTATGATTATGACATCGCTATTATTAAAGTGGAAGGAAAGATAGCGTTTAACGAAAATGTTGGTCCTGTCTGTCTGCCATTCAAATACATCAATTGGGATTTCGCTGGCGCACGAGTTACTCTGTTGGGTACGAGATAAATACATTTTATGTAATAATTAGTTTAATTGTATTCGGTTTACGGTATATATATATGTATAATTCCTAAAGGAATACAGTGCATATGATATATGAATACATCATAACCTTCACAATAAAAAAATAAACCTTATGTAGGTTTATTTTTACGAAATAAATATGTAATTATTGGGCTTACACTAATATGCATTTTCATATACAAAGATCTTAGATATAATTTATATATTTAAATGATTGAATAGCTTAAAAATCCGGCGGTGCATCTGTTTTGCCATATGTTAACGCTCTCATATTGGAGCGTTAACATACTGTTGTTAGTAATGAATACTGAGTGCTATTATTATTTTTATATAGTTTTGTAATAGATTAAATACACTACTCTCCGCTACCCTTTTTTATTTGTCCTTTGAAGCAGTTTTGATTGCGCAGAAGATATCTCTATTCCAGCGTGAGGATGCCAATTATTTTCCTAATTGTATATGTTTGCCTTGTCTGTTTTATTATTTTTTTATGTATTTGGTGTACAACATAGAGAATTGTATTTAAAGGACTTTGTTGCGTGTTGTTTCCTTAGGTTGGGGTACCTTATTCCCAGGAGGGCCAAAGTCCAAGGTACTACGAAAGGTAGATGTTGATGTGATCTCCCAAGCAACATGCCAAAGAACTGTTTCCTCGCTCACCCCGAGACAAATTTGCACATTTACGAGAGGAAAGGATGCTTGTCAGGTATTAATACGTTATATTATCCCAACAATATTATATTTAAAGTAAATAATGAAATGTGAAAGGCAATGTGTACTAAGGTTTATAATTTAATTTTATATTTTTCGTGTGCTATGGTGTAGAATGTATATTTTTTATAAAATGTAATTGAAACTATGTATTGTCAATGGAGGCGCACATTCAAATTATTTCTTTTAAATTTTTGAGATAGGTCAAACAGCTGCGTATTTAAAAAGTAGAGATTAAAAAATATTATTAAATTTGGCTATCGGAAAAATAGTTATTATTAAATATTCATATTATAAGTGAAATTGGCCATCTGATTTCCAGTGTCTCATTGCGGGTAGGAATCTGTAGTAAAATTTAGTTTGACATTTATTTTGTGTTTCCAGGATGATTCTGGAGGTCCACTATTATACACGGATCCAAATTCAGGACTGTTATTCCATGCCGGTGTTATCAGTTATGGGAGGTTCTGTGCCGAGTCAGGCCAGCCTGCGGTTAACACACGAGTGACAGCTTTACTTAATTGGATTTTACAAAACGCTCCAGCCAATTACTGCAGGAAATAAAAGTATACAATCTCATTAAATCTTGTCATTTCATGAGGGTATAAAAGTAATAAAACAAGTGACAAATATAACACCTTTTCTCCTCAACCTCTCCAACTCAAACCGTCAAAATCGCCAACTTTAATGTTATGAGTGCCAAAACACTGAGGGGAGTAATAGTCATGTAAATTAGGATATTGTATATCTCGCCAAATTGAAACTATACAGGGAAATGAAAACGCATTCCATCTTATATTTTGTATTAATAAATATGTAATAGGTGTAGGTAACGCATGCATATGAGACTGATTTTAGACTAAAAATTCTAATCAATGACATATTATTTTCTTCGGTGTTTACCATCAAAATTATCTTGGCATGGTCAAGAAATGTTATTTGTCTATAATAAAATAACCATTAGAGTAACATTAGACTTTAGTTTGCTTGTATTGTATTGAAAACCCGGGGCTAATTTATATTAAGAAACTCCTTCGCGTGGGTCACAGAGTCATTTGGGACCACAATTTCGTGAAGCGACATCCATCCAATGTCCAGTTTAAAATCGGAAAAGATTTTTCCTAATTTTTATATTTTTAAACAGGTGTTTACCAGACTGCGAGACTATGGCATGGTTATCAATATTTCTAAGGTAACTTTTCTAGGTTATTGCATCTCGGAGAGTGGAACCAAACCATTTCAAAAGATATAAGCCATCCCCGATTTCCCCTACTTAATATATTAGAGAGGAGAGGAGATTACTGCTCGTCTGCATCATATTGCCACGTAATTATAGCCAGTTCACGTCCCGGCAGGGATAAAGTATTTGCATTTAAAGAACTCGCGACTACTTATTATGGATTTCTTAGACATCTTGCAGTTCATTCCAACTTGTGTATGGGACCTTTAAAATAATATCTAGAAATGACAAGGTTTTTAATCTCCTTGTCAATGATAAAAATGTCAGTTATTAATAGATGGCTTAAAACCTGCTTATATATTTGCCGACTCTGGTGATCTCATCGCTCACAAACCTCCGTCAGGGAACAACAATGGTGTTAATTAGACACGATACAATCATCAGGTCAGATTTCCAGATTTTTGTCGTCCTTGTCGGTCAGAGGGAGGGGTCGAAGGGGGGTGATGTAGTGTGACATTCATACATACTTTTGAAACTGGCCACTTCGGCGCGAACCGGTATTTAAAATATTATGGCACCAAAATAACAACTTAGGAATCGGGAGAGACTTTGATGAATAATCGGGAATCGGGAATGCGTGCCGATGGTAAGTTTTCACTAAAGAGTTGAAAGTCGTAAAACGTCCTTAGTGATTAGCTGGAGATTTCTCTAGTTACGCTGGTACCAGCTAAAAAACCATATTTTTCATACCTCCGTATTAATCCTTATCCTATTAAATGACATTTTATTTAAGACCATTCAAAAGACATAACGTATTTAAGAATATCAACCAAACGAAAATTGTAGCAACCCCTATAAGGGGGCCTGCGACTGGTGAGGTAGCTGATATTCCAAGGATGCCAATGATACCCACCGATATACCTGTACTGTTTTCATCTTTATCATGAAAACATGCCTGTGGGTATCATTGGTATAAAAATTACTGGAGCGATTTGAAAAATTCTTTTACCTCCTTGAAATCAAGATTTTTTAATTTGCTAATGTCGTACATTCAACGTAAACGATGTTACTAATTAAAAAAATGTATTAGTGAGATATATATTCTTTGTAAAGTAAAATCTGTATATTGATTAGATGATTAATGTAAGTGTGTATCTCATAATCTGACACGAAGTCTTGAGTGAAATAAAACTTTTATCTATATAAATACATAAGAGATATCCAGGTATCTATTGACTCATCACAATATCTCTGGAACCATAAGGCGTACCGACTTGAAATTTGGTAGGAATATTCCTTTTGCCGACTAGAGGTCAGCCAAGAACGGATTTTACGAAATTCCATCCGCAAGGGGGATTGCGGGGTTTTAATTTAAAAAATTAAAATTTTGATATAAAAACCAATCAAACTTTACATTTACAAACTATATATTTTATGATATGTAAAACTTGGTCAGAATTTTTTTATATGTAATTTTTTTTTTTATATGAAAAGTTTAATGGAATCTATCAAATTTTAGGAAATTCCATTCTCAAAGGGCAGTCGGGTATGTTTCTTATTTATAATATAATTTACCTAAATTAATGAAGATGCTACCAATAAAACATTCTACGCTGAACAGTCGTGGGTTCAGCTAGTGTTAAATAAATCTGTAGTCCGACTTAGTAGATTTTCCACTGCCAGGAGATCGGTATCTACGCGGGTGATATCGCGAGGACATTACTGTTTGCTTATAAGAAGTTTACAATTACAATTTATACAGGTGGTAAATCCTAATATTGATTTTAAGGCATAATCACTTGCTTATAAATTTTTGTAATTGTCATAAATCATTAAATGGTTTTTGTCATAGAGTTAGAATATAGTGATAGAATGGATATGAACATGAAATATAAAGACTGTACCCACATGGCAGACAAAATCTCAATTCTAGCATTCTACGGTCTTTGGTGGACATAGCAACTTCTAACAGATAAACAAAGCTTGTTTGCTCGCTTATTTACATAATATTATAAAATGAGAAATACTTATCTCCATATTTGAGAAATTAAATATGTTCGCGACTTTTGTCAAATAGAACCTCTGTTTATTCGCCATTTCTTCAGATTGTAAAGTTCATTTTCGTAATGGAATCATATTAGACTTATAGAAGGAAATTCTTATCGGAATTATAAATTTGCATTAATTTATATTTAGATAGAACGAAAGTATAGTAGATAGACAAAGACAAAACATATTCTCGATAATAATATTGTGTTAAAGACACGCCCCTAACAAGATTACTTGTGAAAACATAACCGTTTATCAGCCTTAGTTCCTGCATATAAATAAGCGATTTTGGCGTCTAATTGTTCTATAATAGTTCGCATAGTTCGAGGGAATCGGCAAGTAAGAAGTAAGAAGTCTAAAAGCCTTTCGTGCATAAATAGTAACCAGCTCAGTTTCGTAAGTGAATTCAATAAATTAATAATTGTATTTGCGAAAATTGTACAGGGCAGTTTTTTGAAAGCTCATGAAGATTTAAAGGTTTCTTACAATTAATTTAAAAGTTTAAGATATTTCTGCTACACGATGTACTAATTCACAAATTTTTTTTTAATTTCTTCTAATATTACACATCCAAACTTTGATATTTTAAGTGTAAAAGCAATTTTATTTACGTATTTGTAAAGATAGAGTGTATCTATGCAAATAAAGGAAATTGTTTTTAAAGGAATACTATTTTAGCATACATATCGTTTTATGTAGCAATTCATTTTGCGATGGAGTTTTCTTTCACGATGACAAATACAATTCGCACCCCGGGTATAGGAAGTGCGGGACGCACTATAAGGTCAGTATACCCACTAAAATCCAGAAGAACTCTCTATATCCTTGAGTAGAGAACCAGAGGTACGTACACACATTCCACTCTCATACACTGGATGTAGGTAGTCGCCTCATTCCCAATCGATCGTGGAAGGGGAAGGAGATGCGTAAATCTACACTTCCTGGCTCCTCCGTCGGAGAGCGTTTTCTGTCTGACCCTCTCCAATACCTCCTTCAGCGACATAACAGATTCGCAAAAGGAGGCGACTGGCCTCCAGACCTTGTTAGCAAGAATTGCGTCAACTATGGCACCAACGAAAGGTTCCCTCCAAAGCGACATTAAGACGTGTCGCTGAGGTTCCCAGGCGGAACATTATGTCATTGTGTGATGCGCCGAATCTATGATAGCACCACATTCTTGGCAGGCGGCCGATTCCTCACAAAAGACAATTTGATGCAGGTAATTACCATAACAATTGTGTCCGGTCAATAATCGCACCAGTCTGTAGGAGAGCGGTCCGTGCCTTCTGATTAACCATTGCTCTAGGTATGTGGGATTGCTCCCACAGTGGCTTCCACCATTCGATTAAGGCGCAATCCAAGAGGACCCTTACCCTCCGAGCCTCGTTACTATCAGGCACCCGGCCTCTAGTTCTTGCAACCGTCCTACACTGGCTGGTAGCTGCCAGAACGTGCTCGAAATCACCATCGGCTATCCAGTATAAGACTCAGATACATCTGAGTCTTCACTTACAGTACTGCCGGGTTGTGCTAATTTTTATTAAATTAATTTTAGGTGTTGAGTATCATTGCGTATATTCGGGAGAACAGCTTGCTAGAGCAGCCGTTGTGAATTTGATTTATAGAATGCTTGTAAGGTATATATTAAGAAACTTGCGAATAATAAATTATAATAAAATGTTGTCTGGCGTTTACTACGTTGTTTCCTGAGAATTCGAAAGATGGCGTAAATGAAGCTACTCTTGCGGCGATAAATGGCGCGAACAATGGATATAAAATACAAATTTATTTTATAATAATATTTAAGAAGTCGTCGTTCTGCTGCTTAATTTTTTTTCTTTCTATAATTTACACAAGTGCTAGCTACATTTGTATTGTTTCATAGACTTGTTTACGTATTTTTTAGTCTAGGTGTTATATTAATTTTTGAAACAATAATTATTTTAATATAGGTGGCCAGCTAAAGTGGACAGATCTCAATAATAGTGAGTATATTGAATTTTTTTTTTAATTCAACGAATAAATTTTTACTGTGGCTTCTTCTTTTTATCAGCTTTGAAATCAAAGCGATGCTAAAAAAAAATCTTTATTTAAGTAGGACTTTAAAGCACTTTGAGCAAATATGGGTTCATCCACACATTTCCACATATGACTGCTGTTAGTATTAAAGAACGATTTACAATTTAAAGTTACGAGGGTTACTTAGCGCCCTGTCTTGAGAAGAGTTCACAACAAACTCAGACGAGTATGCTTTTTCTTAAAATTTTCGATGCATGCGCGCTTCGTATATATGTCAAAATAAATTTAGTGCGCATGCTTTAAATTTTCAACGCATGCGCACCGCGTTTATATATCAAAATAAATTTTAGAGCGTGTACTTCAAATTTCGGTGCATGGGTAAATTCAAATATCAAAATTTGTATGAGACAGTGTAACCTAACAATGACTTATTCTGCAATAAAATTACTATTGTAGAGTGAAATATGATAAAATAAATTTTAAAAACGAAATAATGGACACAAATATTATTTTTAGAACTATTTAAACGAGAACACTCTTATACACAAGTAAATTAATAAATTAATCATTAATAATTATAAATAAAATTAATAATGTAATTATTGTCAACGTTTTGTCTCTAAACATCGATGTATGTTAACTTCGATGAACATCCCTACATCATATTCAGAAATTGACAATTGAAAAATTGTGAGATTGATTGCCGGTATTGTACAATATTCAATATTTCTTTATTTGCTGCTACTGCTTTGTTGGGTATGTTTTATTTGTTTGAAAACGAATTGGTTTTATAATCAAAATAAATATGGTGTTAATCAGTTAATATAAATTCATAAAATTAAAAAGACAATATTTTATTGCGCCTGCTTTAACATGGGCTCATTTACATACGCCAGGAAACGATTTAGAATTTTGAAAAAATAAATATTATGTAAAATGATGTTCCTTTATAACGAACTTAGTTCCTGGCGACATAAATGAGACCTAAATACAATGAGGGCTAACTAAAATCGTATAAATAATACAGCGCCATTTTTATTGTGAATTCGGAACTAATGGAAAATTAAAACTTGTTGAGTTGCATATCTATAACCAGTATATACGTAATATCTGTGATGTTTACTAATATGATTCAATATTTAACTAAAATTGTCAATAATATAATGTTTTTATCGAATTTTTCGATCCCGGTCTGATGAAAAATTGTATACGCACCACGGGACGAAGGTATGGCATTGCCACTTGCGTTTTTATCAATTATCACGCGAGCGGCAATGTAATACTTTCAGCCCTAGGTGCGACATATACTATAGTTCTGAGTAAGGCCCTTCGTGAAATAGTTTGTGTGATATTCAGAGCGTACAAACTCAAACTCAAAATATCTTTATTCAAGTAGACCTATTACAACATTTTTGAATCGTCAAATATATTCCACACACTAATTCTAATGTACGACTGATGAGCGTGGGCGTGTACATGTGCGTGATATATTTTTAACAGAAAATGAGATATTTGATCCTACTTATTTTCGGTATACCTAAAATAAACTATAACACTGACTGATATGATTGAGAGTAAGATGACAACACTTAGCGCCCCATAAAATATTTACTCATTATGTTTTGGCATAGAACTAGAATAAATCCATCCTCAATAACAAATGGTAAATTGCTTCCATTTTAAAATTACAGATGTATCTGATTGTAAGCATAATATTATTGCTGATCCGTTTTACGCAAACACAAGATGCAAATTGCGACCATCACCAAAACGTAAGTTATTATGACAACATCTTCATAATCAGGTTGGGGTTNCTGTCGAACACCTCTTTCGACAAGAAACCACTCCGTGTACGCTCCGTTTATTCTGACACAAGCACTAGAACCCGCATAGAGAGACTTCAATGCTTGGATCAGACAACCGCTCACTCCATAGGTAGATAACGTTGACCACAGCTCATTCCTCACCACTCGATCATAGGCCTTTTCTAATTCTTTTTCTTTCTACATAGGTTTGGATAAAAATGAATGTACACTTATTTTTTGTAGGTATGTAGAGAAGTATTTGGTTTTATCGTCAAATATTTTTAAGTAGGCATACATTCTATGTAATATATGTATATATATTTCTTTATAAATACCGCTTATCTTCTCTGTCCGTTGTCCTTAACAAAGTTTTTGTCCTTGTCTGGAAAGATAGTTACTTAGCTATAAGTTCTCCCAAGTGCAGTTGTAAATTTTAGTAATCATTCCTTATAGAAAAAATGTTGTAATAAACGTAACTAATAATCTTCTTTTCAGCAACGTTTACTTTCAATATCCTAGGAGAACCAATGTGCGACAACTACCTTTGGTCTTGGAACCTGCACCTTTAACCAGATTTGCCAAAATATGTTTATTTCTAGTACATGCCACATTTACAATGATAATTGTAAAAATGTTGATAATCTGCACGATAAAATATTTAAAGATACTCGGTATCAATGTTTAATATAATTTAAATATTTATTTTTTCCTTGGTTTTAATTCCGTTTATTTATTTCATTTTTCAGATATTGTACTTTGTATCTTATATTATAAAATAACTCTAATATAATATTTTTACAGATATATCTCCAATTCTAATAGGGGAAATTTGGCTGATTTATTTGTATTTAGTTGTAATATAGTTTTCAAGTTATATATAATTTTATTTAAATACAATTCAATTACAGGATACAAAATACAATTACAGGATAGATTCTTCTTTTTGTATGGTTTTTACATTTTTCAACTTTTAATTCAGCGTGTTAAATTTTTAGGTAGAAACAAATGTAACTTACTACATATACAGTCCAAATTATCCCAGTAATTACAGCCCAGGAATAACGTGTCGGTGGACGGCACAATGTCCCAGTGGGTACGTCTGCAATGTGGATTGCAATGTTGATATTCCACAGGTAAAGAAACGATAAGTTTTGGTTATACATACCTATAATGTATATAAATGAGTTATATAGTGTATATATATATATATATATATTTATTTATTATATTATTTATACGGGTTATTTATTAAAAAAACGAAGCGTTGACGCAACGAACGTGTTGACGCATCAGTACAAGGGCGCTCAAGTTAGTAAGTAGCGAATAAAATTGGCAAATCCAAGGTAAGCTGACCATTAAACAATTCGGATAATTTATTATAGTTATCCTTTACTGAGCCAGCTACCAGTCCTATTGTAGTCGCTTTGGAATCTGTACTACCTATCTGTAAATAATATTGTCGCATACCCGCAAGTATAGGTTAATCACGAGTGCAAACTACAGAGCGACAAGGCATTATATTATGATATAAACTACAAAATCTAAAATGTTATATCCTGTGCAAAAACCACTGATAACTGTCATGCAACATGCCTCCTCTGAGTCGGATATTGGTACAATGACCGATCAAAATACGACAAGATAGCAGAAGGGGCGCATAGAGTGCGGTCTTAGTATGAATGGCATGTTTAACGCATTCAAGGAAGAATTATGACAGATGTTTGATCGAAAGTTTTCTGTGATCCAACTCGAGCTTCATCAATTTTAAGAGCAATCATTAAAATGAATACGGAGTTAACTAAATCTACAGAATTTATGCCCAGAAATATGATGATATGAAGAATAAATTTGTTACTGAGGAAAGAGATATAAACAATATCTGTATAAATAGCTTGAAAGAGAAGATCGCCAGGTCCTCTTCAATTGAATTAAAAAACATCCCCAAATCTCTTTAATTTTATTTCCAGCGTTACGTCTACTATTAAGATTAATTTCCAGACTTCAGAAATGCAAGATGCTTATAGGATCCCAATAAAAAAGCAGGAACGCCACCCATTTGTAGTCAAACTTTCCAGTGTACGCTGCCGTTAGAAAATATATCAAGGAAAATTCTTTTAAATTGAGTACGCAGCACCTAGGCTACACCACGGCAACCTCCGATATATGTGACGGAACACTTAACAGCTAAGACAAACAGGCTTTTTTTTCTGTGTAGAGAATTTGCTAAAAACAATGATTACTGCTGGTGTTCAAGAAATAGAATATTCCTTCGTAAGAGTGAGGGTGACCGGTATATTGGTTGCTAATAATTGCATGTGCAGTTTTATTATTATACATACTATTTTATTGACATACATTTAAAATTCCGATATATTTTTAACAATTAATGGCATACTTTTGATCTAGGAAATATATTACTAGCTGAGCCCGCGACTTCGTCTGCGTGGACTGTTTTTTGGGTAGCATTTTCATTAATTTAGGCACATTGTTTTACAGATAAGAAACGTACGTATAACACCCTCGCAACCCCCTTTACGGGTGGAATTTCGCGAAACCAGTTCTTAGCTGACCTCTACTCGGCAAAAGGAATATTATTACCAAATATTAAGACTCTACTTCTTATGGTTCCAGAGATGTCGTGATGGGTCAATAAATACCTCGATATCTCTTATATATTTATATATATATATGGATAACCGCTTATATTGATAGTAACCTAAACCAGTCAGTATATGTTTGGTTCAAATACACAAAGTAATTTTTAAGATAGATTATTTGATGTGCACTGAAATGAATACAAATAATATTTATACCCTACAGAGCCTTGTTGGATATGTATCGATATAGACTTAAATTATGCATAAAACAATTTAAGCCATTATTTAATTCATATGTATAGATAGATAAGAAAACATATTTAAACACGTAATTAAATAAGTAGCAGTCCATTAACGTCTCACCCCCTAGGCACACGCCTCTTTACTCATAGGAAAGAAGGTTTTAGCGTTGACCAGGATTTTTGGACCCACCAGATGTCACACAGTGCACACTCATAGTTTGATGTGACGCCAATCTGACACGACCGGAGAGAGGTCAGGCCTAGGATTGAGGGCATAACACGCTCTCCGAAGTACGGGGGTGGAGCGCATCGCCAACTTCGGGCAAATATTGAGAAAATCAATAGAAATTTCAATTTAGATTTTTTAATTCGCTCTCATGTCTGTAGCCGAACACGCTGAACACTAAACCAATGAGGAAGTCCGCATAACACGTGGTAGAAGAAACTAAAGTTTAACATTCCCTATCAAAATAAAGCTATTTTAAATCTAAAGGGAACTTTAATGTTGCTACTTCGATGACATGAAACTTACCTTTCTTTGCGACTGTTAAGTCAATATCTCTTAGTTTAAAGAATACGTGAATGTATTGTAAGTAGAAAATAGAGGTAGTGGAAATGCAGTATATTTAACCCTCTTTGAGTTGTTTTTGATTTGTTATAGATTATTATACACTGATTCCTTTTTTTTGATCCTAAAACTAAGGTTAGGTTAGTTTTAGGATTTTTATTTTTTATTGTTTATAAGCGATAATAGTTTTAAATTTAAAGTTTAAACTTAAATCACTTATTATTTTTGCTTTATATTTAAGATTTCCTTCTTCGTATTTTAATATTTCGGCGACAGTACGAGGATGAGGAGCGAATGAAATGAAAATATATCTATGTCACAGCATTTAGTTTACTCTATTGTTGTAAACTCCTTTTTTCTTTAAATGTTTATGTGTTTATTTATTTGTAAGTAAGTAGCAGCCCATTAACGTCCCGACGCTGGGCACGTCTCTCCTTACTCCGAGGAGCGAGGGTTTTTAGAGTATAGACCCACCACGCTGCTCCACTGCGGATTGGAAGGCTATTTATTTGTATAGAAAAGCAAAAACCATATAACATACATATGGACATTAGATTAAAGATTAACTAAAGATGTGCCAACATACGTAGTCGCATTATTGCCTGTTTACTGCTTCCTTATTGTATTAAAAGTAGTTTAACACAAAATAATAGCTCGAAGAAAGTATGAATTTAGTTCCGTTGTTTTTCTAGATAATGGATTTGGATTAGTTCAGATAGTGTAAATAATAATCAATGAGTCACTGCTATACACACTCACATTAGTTTTTCATAATCCTAAGTAAATATGTAGATATATGTTATAAATGTTATTGCCTTATAAATATGAAACAAAAACAAACATGTACTTGTATTGTATATTATAAATCTCATCTTGGTACAGTTTTCATTTCTATGTACACGAATAATTTTTAAATATTTATTTGATTATTTGTTTTGTGCAGAGTGCAAACTGTTCGTCGGATCGTGTTCTGATATCAAAGAACGGTGATGCACATCTAACATCTGCTGACATTTACTGTGGCAAAAAAACCTTCAGTGTAGTTTCCAGTGGGCAAAAATTAACCCTAGGTTTGTTTTTTTTTAAATAATTATTAATAAATTGTATAGTTCTAATGTGACCTTAGTGGTGTTAAAGTGGTTCATTTTGCTACCTTTACCTGTACAAACATGGAAGGAAAATTGTTATATTTTAAATTTATACATAGGTATGGGCTTAAACATGCATGCCAAACGGTGATAGTTTAAATTCTAGGCTGTATTCGAATTCAAAGGTAGTTTGATACAGGCTTTATTTTGTTTGAATCATGTAAAGGTAAGTAGCAGCCCATTAACTTCCTGCTGGGCACAGGCCTCCTCACTCGCATGAGAGAGGGTTTTTAGAGCATAGACCTACCACGATGCTCTACTGCGGATTGGCAGGCATAGTAAACAAGTGCACTCTCTATTCTTTCACTCTCATAGACCGGTGTGACGGGAATTCGACACGACCGGAGAAATGAATCATGTACCTGAACTTAATTTTTTTTATTTTACTGTACTAGTGCATTGGTACAATTATTGTTATTAATGTAGATTTACAATATAAAATTTTGTCACGCTTAATAATAAAGTATTTTTTAAACAGTTACAAGGGTCAAGATACTTAAAAAGTTTTTTATTTCACAGGTCTCGTCAGTTCAAAAGATAGTCATAGTGGTCGTTTTCTATGTAAATTAACGGCCCAGAAGTAGTATGGTTTCGTTTCGTCGGTTTTAAATCCCCCATCTTGACTTACCCACGCCCTTACTTTAGTGGCACTTTCCTTGCCTCTCTTTCCTGTATTTGAAGTTGATCAGAACTGAAAAAAGTTATTACCATTCCATTTGAAGCCTGTGCGCTCACTCCCGTGGTTTGGTCCCGTTGTATCTCGTTTACTTATAGAGATAGATGCATTAGCGAAACACTCCTAGACGATTATGCAATCACCAATTGCTGGAGCCAGCTTCACCGACGCACCACATTACTAATCACTTAATTGTTTTAATTACCTTCCTATGTCACTAAAACATCAGATTAACTAACAAATAAAACTTCTTTTCTATTTACATTGTTGTATTTTTTATCCAAAGTTTTGGGCAATATTGAGTATTCTGTTAAGAAAATCTCAGCATTTTCCAGAAGTTGCGAAGTTGCCGGTGGGTTCCACCCCCGTTAAACTGCGATGAACCATCGGTCCTGCACCTCATCTCTTTCCAGCAGTGTCGAATTACCACCCCATCGACCGATGAGAATGAAGGAACGGAGAGTGCACTTGTGTTAGCGTGGGCCTACGCTCTCAAAACCCTCTCTCTTAGGAGTAAGGAGGCCCAGAATTAGAACGTTAATAATTGGTTGCTAATCACCTCACTTTACACAATGAAAAAGATATGTTTTTAGACGATTTTTAGGATAGTTCAGGGTGTTTAATGAATAAAAAACATATCATAAAAGAAAATTTTTAAAAAATACACATTCAAATATTTATTTAACTTTAAAAGTAAAAAAAAACAAAAACAATTTCGTTTCCTCATTATTAGGTTCATATGTATGTTTTATTTTGTAACATTAGTTACAGAAGACTCCTACTCGTAGACACGGCTACTATCGTGCTTATTAACATGTCTCAACACAGTTTTATATACATTAACTAAGAAATGAAATAACCCATCTTTGACTTTTTGATTAAAAAGTAAATGACATAGATAGTAATTTAGAAGTGGAGTGGATATTTCAGGAGGGAAAGAAAATTACGTGTCCTCGGAAAATATATATAAATTGTGAAAATAAAATACGCCTGAAGGAAGCAAATACGACCGTGTTTATTTTTACTCCTTACAATTTTTAAATATTGTCTATCTGAGCACAAATGAAATCATATAGAAAATAAAATATGTATATATAGTGCTATCGTCGTTTCCGTCCGTATAATTACCTGTTTATATATATATATACAGGTCATTTTCATTTTTTGTTGTTCACCATAGATATATTTTTTAGGAAACTATTACAAAAGTACCTAATAAAACAAAAAGTTCAAATGTGAGGCTTAACTCATAGGTATAAGTGCTTGAAGACTAGGTTAATAGACAGATAAAAAGAGCTACTGTCGCGTTATTAATATTATAAATGTATATTTATAGATTCATAATCTTGTATATTGAACTACACCAAAACAATTTTGTAGTCTGTTTCGTCTAATAACCTAATTTATAGATTTATTTTCTAAATTAAGTAGGTATCGCGCAAAAATATCACATACTAACATTCACCACACACATATATGCCCGTTCGGGCATGAAAGAGAATTTTTGTGTGCGTGTGTTTACACACACACAAAAAAACAAAAACACGCTATTATATTCTATTGCACTTATGTAAATACTACTATGTAATCAAAAAAATCTAACGTGGGTATCTCTAAGAACAACGGTTTAAAACCTTTAAATTTAGAAGTAATGTTTTAAGAAAAAATATTTAAAATTGTATTAGTATGTAACTTTGTGACCCCCCGATAGATGGCGTGGTACACAGTGATGAGCATGATGGCGCTTTCTTCTCGTATTATTGATTTTTCCCATTACATTCCGCGTTAGTCCACAGTCCTCCATTCTTGTTTCGGAATTCGCAATAATTTGAACATACATCTTTAGTATTAATTAATTTTCTAGTGGCTGTGCAATGTAGTCTTTATTTTAAATGAAAGATCCAATAAGTAGCTATGGAGTTATGTTATGTGTTGCTTTTACCCTCATAAGTGAATATAAATAGGTAGCGATGGAAACTAACATAATTTTAATGAGAGTATGCAGGTAGCTTAGAGACCATGCCAAAACGTATACCCTTCCACGTCGTATATGCCACAAGTAAGTAGTTTATATGTTTTAACTGAATATTATATAAAAAAACGAAAACTGTATACAATAGTTCCTCGTATCTCGAAGCTACTGAATCTGAAATAGATATTGCTTTTTTCATGTAATTGCTAATAAAATTCATAAGAAATATAAGAAGTTATCGAAATTGTATATAACTGGAAACGATTAGTCAGCGTTCACTTATATATTTAAAAACTCTTACGTCATGTTCCCTTTTATTTAAAGAATGAAATTTGTAAAAAATAAAATTTAATAAAGACTTTAAATCATAGGATACCTTAACAACAGTGCAAATATCCAATATCTTTTGTTTATATACCAGCAACTCAAGATATATTCACTAGTATAATATAAATGATTAGAAACTGCCCCTGATCAATAAGGAATAAGATAGATTTTTCAATTTTAAATATATTACCTTACCACCGATGTTCTTATTATCATTGTTGTGGTTGTGGTGGTAGAGATGTGGGTGAATTATAATGGCATCTTAACGCGTAATAAATATAAAAGCCAACATAACACTTTTAAAAAGTAAATTACATATCAAAAAACGTAGGTAGCTCTTTGAATTGCATATTTTCACTAATACAGTAGTTGCGATGTTATTTAAGCTATTCCTACTTATGTCGCACGAATAATGCAAAAGCTGAATGCCTACCAGCATCGGAAAAATCGATTTTAAAACAAACGTTTGATATTTACAATAACTGCAATACTTATAACTGTTATAATTATTATTATTTGTTATACTGTTCCTTATGGGCAATAAAAAAATAATAGTATATGTATATACATATGATGAAAACTGGTCATTGGTCTGGTGGTTAGCAGGTTCGACTACAGACATGAGGTCCTGGGTTCGAGTCCCAGGTCGGGCCAATTCAAAAATGGATATTGAGTTTTTTATTAAGATTTTCTCAATATTTAACAAGATACACGCTGCGTAACAGGAAATTTTCTAGTGAACATTAACTGAGAAAGTTCTGCCAAAACGAGTCCATTAACAGTAATTACGTCTAAAATATCCTTAAAATGACTAAGCCGACTATATAGTGCGAGTAAAAATCTTGTCTAATATAGCATTAAACATTAAGATTTATTTTAATATATTAAACAAGGTGAGGACAGCTCCTATCCAGCATGCGAGTTAAACGCTCAAGGGCCAGCGGCGCGGGGCTGGCGAAGTTCGGGTTCACCCCCACACGAATTGCTTCTGCGCCTTACTGCAGTCACCAACATCCACAAGCTGCAGTTGTTGGCTCATCATCAGCTAATTCGTAAGTAATTCAATGAAATAAACCTTGCTAACGTTACATAATTGTAACGAAAAATGTCAGGCAATTTGTATTTTCAAACTTCTATACTTCTAAACACAACCATTCATTTTTGAATTGCGCAAATATTACTATGACCCTCATACGAAAGCACGTCATGATGCAGGCAATGGAGTATGCGAAAGTATGCTTGGAATATCTCTACGTGATTAAATCGGAAATAAGGAGCTTTTTAGAAGATTTAGATCTTTTATTTTCTTAAAGTTACTAACACGCATCCTTTACAATAACACAATTGGCACTTCATTATATAATAAATAAGACTTTCTGAATAACCATAATTTTAAACACAGCATGCAACATGCATTTAGTCTATAAACAGCATTTTTTTTTGTTTTAAGACGTGTCACCAGAATGTACACCACCACGTGCTTGATAAATTATTTCGTAAAATATAAGCATGCTTAATGTGCTTTCAATTTTTTATTTCACAGCAGCCTGTGTAGAAGTTTTAGTATCAGGTGGTCTAGTGTCCGAAGGCGCAGTAACTCCGTGTGGAGCTACTTATACTAGCGTTGGCCGAGTTACTCTAGCAAAGCCTGCGCTACAAGCGCGAACTAGAGAACTAAGGTACACCTCTTTAACATTTGTTAGATAATTAAAGGCTGCTTTAGTCTTTCTTTTCATGCGCGATCTATGCGAGTTGGTAGAAATAAATCTCATAAATAAAATAGATATGGATGTATTTGAAATTGTTTTTCTTCCTTGTAAAAAAACTTTCTTTGTTGAAGGCTTATTGTCTGACCTTGTTCTCAACACATAATTTGAAACTTTCCGCAATTTTCAGATCAGCAGCCCTACCAGAACCAACTGTAGCTCGGTTTGTAAAATTAAGACTATCCGGCCCTCATACGCCAGCAAAAGATGATGATCAGGTGAAGACGTATGAAAATATAGTTATTACTAACAGTAATGTCTGTTTTTAATGAAAATTATGCTCTCAATGAACGAAACTTAGTTTCGATTAGGTCCCAGAGATGAAGATATTACATGAAATGCCTGTAAAATAATGAATGTAAATTCATCCAACTTAAATTTGTTTCAATTAACATTTAGTAACTATTACTTTTAATATGGTTATGTGAAAACAATTTAGGTAGCATTGATGGCAGTAAACGTCCTTGGTGAAGAGGTTGAAGATGTTACCAAATCAACTTCCGCGACGAAAGCCGAGGTCTTCTTTTCACCATACGATGACTTGGCTTTTGTAATGTACGTGGACAATGAAATAGCCGACCTCGTGCGCAATTTAGATCGAAAAAAGAAAGCTGCTGTTAATGGTAAATAATTACTTATTGTGATTATAATTACCTTTCCTCTTTAGTGATTCAACTACATTAAACACAATGTTGGCAATGAGGTTTCTTTTTTGACTCAATAATTTTACGTCAGTGCTACATGATGATATAATCCTTTTAGTAAAAAGATTACTTGTAATGTACGATGCATCTTTCGATTGACAGAAGAACGTTTCGAATATGCGCGAAGGCTCAAATCTGCTGGGTCTGCTCTAGCTGCAGCAGGAATAAGAATCGGAAGATGGAGACTGCGCAAAAGAACAGCAGCAGCTAGGGATGATTTTGAGCTAGCAAGACGAATGAGAGATAGAATAAGTGACGCGCTTATAGGAGTCAAAGAAGATCCAGATTTAAAAAGGCTGTTTGAGGATGATGGAGTAAGTTGTAATTATTGCATTGACTTTTGTTTTTTTTCTTGCAAACGTAATCCTTTAAATAAAATTTTACATAGCTCATTCAAACTAATATGACATTAGAATATGTGTAAATATATTACATCACATTTAATTTCTTTACTTGAAGCCTAATACTCGCAACGATTCGTCTATGCCGCAAGCTTATGATTTTTCGCATCACCTTTCACCATCTGTCGCTGCTGGGACCCAAAGCATCGATATACCATCACCAGTTCCTCCCATTGAACATTTTCCGGAGCCACAGGAGGAGTTTAATGGACTAGATGATTTAGACAGCCATCGTGTTCCTGCAGTGAGTATAGAATGCTCATATCCTATTACTTTCCCTCTCGAATAATTGTGTTTACTTCTGAAAATATGTTTGTGGAGGACTATTGGTTAAGAAAAGCAACGTTCAAGATAGATTGTTTGATTAAACTGCAAGGATTGTACCTTTGCCTTATTGATTCACTTGGCCCGCCCAACATTATCAAGAAACAACGTAAAAGTAGGGAAATAATGTAATTACCGTAGAAGATATACTATGGCGGATTTGTTTTTACAACTTTTCAAGAGAAAAATAATTCCGTCATAGATGTTTGTTAAGTAACATTAAAATTTATTGACGGAAAATAAGAAACTTATAGTTATGTTAAAAGTTTACTACTTTCCATTAATAACATTTTTACCACTACAAGCGAAAAAGAGTACTTCATCCCTAAAAATTATTATTGTACTTCACTACTAACAAAAAAAATAGCACTTCAATCCCCTACCAACGTTTTTTCTAAACAAAACATTGAAAAAATACCGTAAAATTTAAATACTTCCATAGATTTATCGACTTTAATGTTAAAATTTTTTATGAATTGGAAATTATTAATGATTATCTCTAAGGAATCACCCGTCCAAGCTTCAGAAGAAGAATTAGATGTACAAGAGCAACCGCCCGAAGTAATCGAACCGATCCAGGAAATTAAGCCAGAGATACATAAAAAGGAAGAAGAAGAATTAAGAAAAGAAACTGATAGTCCTCGTAGAAGTATTACCCCTAATGCTGCTAACGGTAAATATTAAGAGGTTTTATTAGTTATGAGTAAAATCAAAACATTTTTAGGTTGGTACATAAATAAGTAGGCACAAAAAGCTCTTCAGAAGTCTGTCCGTTGGTAACAAAACCAATAATATTACGAATCTATAATATTTTTTTATATATGGCGACGGTACTGTGGGAAATGACGTTTCATTGAATTTTTCTCTTAAAGAAGCTCAAGAGCTTAATTTATACAGCTGTTAGGAGACCGCTTCCGTAAACGAAGATATAAGTACTAATGATACCTTTGATGATGGTACGGAAAAAAATGGATCCTGATTAAAAACCGTCTTCAAAATATGGTTTTTTTATTAATCACAATTCATTTTATTCCCGCCCCATCATCAAAGTGGTCATTAGTACTATTTTCTGTCTTCGTTTTCGGATGCGGCCTAATAACACCTGGTATATGGCACNTTGTCCAATAACCGAAATACTTATATGTATAGCCATACCATATCATAACTAAACTATGTTGATGGTTTTACATTTTACACTTAATATTTTATTTTCAGGTACCTTAGTAAGACGTAGAAATAAAAGCGCTGGACCAAGATCCACATTTGAAGCTTATGAAGAGCGGCTGTTACCGGCTTTGAGGCAGTATGCAGTAGTACTTTAGCGAATCTGTCAGAGATTGAGTTGATAATAAATAATAAAATTTCACGCTTCCATATTTCTGTTGCTAATCAAAGTAAAAAACAAATTATCTCCCACCACCACATCTTTTGTGCGACTTAAATACCATTTCAAACCTTGTCTTTGCAATCATTATAAAAACGTGAAATTAATCTTACTCCTTGGTATTAAACAATTAAGGTTATATAATGAATGAAAATAATGAGGGTAGTGGTGGTCTTGACGGGGAAAAATTAATACTTATGTTCCTACATACATAATAAAACGAAAGCTTACTTTCTGACAACATTTTTCACGGTTGGTAGGAATTACGTAGTATGTGCATACATATTCGTAAGAAAGTACTTAAAAAATGAAATAAATATTTAATTCATATAAAAACATACAAATATGATGTTTCATCTCTTATCTATATGTATGAAAGAGATATCCAGGTATCTATTGACTCATCACGCTATCTCTGGAACCACAAGGCGTAGATACTTGATATTGGTAGGAATATTCATTTTGCCCAGTAGAGGTCAGCTAAGAATGGATTTTACGAAATTCAACCCCAAACCCCATTGGTTTGCAGGGGTATTAACAAAGAACATTCCACGCAGACGAAGTCGCGAGTTCAGCTAGTCTTATATAGATGGAACTTAGCAAAATTTTAATTATTTTAAATGACTGTTTTGAACGCTCTCTTCTTTTTTTGATATCATGATTTTGACCATATCTTAATCATGATTCTTAATTTCTATAGCTCTCATACTAATGAGTATTTACGAGAAGCTCGTGAAGAAGAGTGTAGTGGCGGTAGTGCCTCTTCGCACCCTCGCATCCCTCACAAACTTAACGAGAGAGAAAGGAAACAAGCTGCCTTACCTATACTTATATTTGGTTATCCCTTGGTAAGTTGTAGACTGTAAATAAATAGATCACAGCTAAGCCTCAGACAAAACGTTGGAAACTTTAACTTTCGCAAGTCAACATTTCTCTTTTCAACTCCAGATCTAGTATGCAACTTTCAAATAGAGATAAATGCTAAACTCCCTCGTACTTACAATAAATACACTTCAAGAGGGCTTAATATATTTTGTTTACGCATAGATAGAATATTTATTTTCTAAGCACATTACAAGGAATCAACAACCATAAAATAATACACCGATTAGCTCGTCCTTTTGGAATTGTTTGATATTTAGTTTAATTTAGATTTAGTTTAGGTTACTACAAAAAAGTATATAAAAAGTTGTGACAGCATGACGTATGATAGGCAATTAAACTATAGATAGAAGTAAAACTTTCTCCTTGTTTTAGGTAGAAAAATTCTTCTCCAAAAATTATTTGGATAAAGAGGAAGGATTGGCTCGTCTCCGAGCTGAGCTGACATCTCCATCCAACGGTAGCACCAAGACATCTCCTAACAAAACTGCAAGAGCAGCTGCCACGTTACTCCAAAGAGCTCTTAGAGACAAAGTTTTCTCTGTATATAGTCAAGCTAACGAAGTCGTCAGGGTTTTGTTTAAAGAATTTGTACCAGATAGGTAAGTCGTAATTTATTATGATTAACAATCATCAATCAACAATTTATACAATATACATATTTATATAAGCAATTTCTGTTTTAGATAGCATAGATGGATTTTATTTCCGTGTTTTTTCTAGACCAACATGGTTAAAACCTAAATAAAATATCCCCATGGGTTGCACTCAATGCCAAATTGAGATTGTTTTTTCAGAGTGTATCCCAGACAAACACATCTTTGCTTTTCCCCGAAAATAAGCATACTAGCTTAAGAAAAACGTCTTTAAATAAAAGAAAAGAAAATGTATTTACTTTATAGATGGGGATGTTTTTAACGCTGGGGAACCCTCGTTAATACCTGGAATACTCCGGAAGATGTTCAAGGTTATGCTGGACTCTACCGGCTAAAACCCAGCGGTGCTCCTACATCACTCGGAGACGGGGTCACGAAAACGCGATTGATGTGCACATTTAGTCCTAACTTGGTCTAAATGACCTGAAAAACATAATCCGAAGGTGGCTTGCCTGGAGCACTTGGCAAGCTACAAAGCACCTCGCGATTTTGCTGGGCATATACTAATCTCATTAGAACACATAAAAAATCTAATTTATATAATTACATCTAACTAACAAAAATAAAAGTAGTGCGTGAGGAATTTTCAAATTTATGATATTTCACTTCAGAGTTTGTGCTGCGGAAGTTGGTCGTTGTTTAGAAAAGTTATTGCCAGAATTATTACGCGCTTGTGGAGATCCAGCACCTCGTGTTCATTCAACGGCTCAACACACAGTGCTTACTGTCGCTGATTGTACAATGGTGAGGTTAGTATCAGCTGCAATGTAATTAGTTTCAAAAGATGATTTCATATTTTGCTGCTCATACTTTAGATATTTGCTTAAAAAACAATTTATTAAAAATAAAATGTTAACGGTCCGTGCTTACAAAGTACACGTCTGAAGTGTAACTTCTTTGGCAAACTAAATTTTAAGTCGTGTTTTTATTTTTAAAATCTTAAACTTTAGATTTCTGAGACTTAGAGGGAGGGAAAAAGGACAATATGTTAGGAATTTATTGAATTTAACTGCCATGATAATATTAGAAGTGTCGAAAATTAATGCATCTTCGATATATACATTAAAGTATTTCACACTCTCGCACTACATTTATGGCATTGCGATCTGAAAATGAAAAATTATATGACAATTATTAAAATACGTTTATTTAATATTGTTTAAAAAATCTCAGAGGATAAATATTAAATTTAAACTCCTCGTGATTTTTTGTAAATCTCATAGATGTCGCAAATACGATTATAATTAAAATTATTTGAAATAACTGTATTCACTTGTTCTTGAGTGTATAAATGAAAAGGGGTTTTTAAATATGTAAGTTGAATTGAATATGAAGCAAAAAGTGTAAACTAAATGTAGGAATTGAACAAATATCACGGTTGTTGAAAATTGTATAGGGTCGCTTCAACTTTTTAGTTATAAGTTTTTGTATGTTTGTATTGTTATTTGCTGTAACAGTGTGTATAATTTGATACTCAAAATGTCGCAAAGTCATTTGTAAGGCAAAAGTCGTTTGTAACTCAAAACCAGTGGATCAGCTCATTGAGGTGAGATTTATTTGTTTGTTTGATATTATAGGAAAAATGTATTGAATACATTATCTGTTTGACAAACAAAGATTTATCTCACTGTAACGACTATTTTCAGCTTATAATAAACTGTTGAATTATATGATAACTTTAACTCTTAGGAGTACACACATCATACCACAGCAACTCGTCCGTCCTGTCGCTGCATCTATGCATCCGCGGCTTGCTTTGTCACGTCTACAAATGCTGGAGCAATTAATATTGAGCCACGGAATATCGACAGATAAAAACAGGTCAGCTATTTTATTTATTACTGAAAACTTGTGTCTGATGGTAAAATAAATAATCAAGACCATTTAATAGTATAATAAAGCGATAAAGCTTTTACTGGAATGGCAATTGTTATACTTATGTATCGGTCGGTATCAAAATACTTTGTCACTTTCATAAAATCAACATGATTCTTATTATTTCATATATTTTTTTAATTTTAAGTTTTATGCACCCAGAAACAACAGTCTCGTTGCCTAATAGTATAATATAATAGTATAATAAATGCATAAATTTATTTGTTTAGATTTTTGTAAAAATAGATGAATAGATTTACGTATAACTTAGAAAGCGGATAATTCTTGAAGATAAATTATAGGCCTAAACGATTAATATCGTCATAAATCATACTCTTAGGTCGTACTGCATTTGTATCCCTATTTTTTTGTGGCTTACAAATTTTTCCTTTTTTTTTTCGGAAGCAATTGTCAAGTCGGGGCAGGGCAGAATACTAAATTAAATGCTCTGTAAATATTTATACAAATCTAAGTGTAATGTATGAATTGTAAACTTCGTTGCTTTAATAAACAAATGTATTCAACAGTGGCCTAACCGTACGTCGATTAGCGGAATGCGGAGCCGCTGGTGCTCAGCATGCAGCAGGGTCTGTTAGGGCTGCTGCTGAGAGGATACTATTGGCAGCGTACGCCAGGTCACCTAGAGTTGTCAGAGCACAATTACCACCTGACGACGCTGTTACGAGACGTAATCTTATTTACAGGCACCTTTTCCAACAGTTCGATAGAATAGACATGCAGGTACAGTAATTTGTTAACTCTGTAAGCTCATTTCAAAATTAGAATTGTGCTGAATTTCAAGCGTTTGCATTCCATTAATTAGTCACTTAATTTTACTTTATGGAACATCTGGAAGAAAATTACATGGTTTTTAAAATTTGTAATATTGCAGAAAATGCTTAACCAAGCACCAACCGAAGAACAATTTCTTAATGGTGGGGAACAATCTACAGCAGACTCTAATCTAGAAAAAAGTGTAACACAATCTACAAGAAGTGGTACAACAATCAGTAGTATGACTACTTCTTTTGGTATGTCTTCTTCAATGGATGCGACATCCTCGTGTAGTTTAAAGTCGAGTGCAAGTGGAGCTACACTGGCTCCTTCAAGTTTAAGTGGCAGCTTTACAACTTCGAGAACTAAAAGCAGCTTAAAAAGATCACCAACCAAGAAATATACACCAACTCGGACGTCAAAAGATATTTCGGTTTATCCAGGTTATAACAAACTTAGACTAGACAGTGCAGTTAGCCCTAAACACTCTCCACGCTCTTCAGTTATAGGAAATGAGAAGGTCTGTATAATCCTATTGATATCGTAGAAAGTATATTGTATATTATATTGACATTTACAATTATTTTAATTTTAGGTACACTTTCAGGAAAGTCAATCAAGTGAAGTGATATATCGGCGAACTAGTCGTAATGTAGAGAATCGTCACTCCATGATTCATTATGATCATGATCCATCAAAACCTCAACTAAAAGAACGTCCAGCCACGGTCTATGAACCACTACACTTAGAATATAGAGATTCGCCAACTATTGGATCACCTAAAACTTCGAAAAACGATGTCCGGAGCATGGATTCATTGCCAATGGACTCCCCACAAATGTCAAAAATTGATTTGAGATGTGATTCAGACAGCAGAAGTCTGGATTCTCCAAAACTAAAGGCTGATTATTTTCGAGAAGTTGGTTTGGAATCTCCAAAACTGGTTGCCGGTGTGAGGAATTTGCACTTAGATGAGCATAGCCAAATGGATGAAAGCGGTTACTACAGTCCAGGTAAATGATAAGTGTAGTCCTCAGTTTTATCAAAGAGACAAAAATTTAAAAATTTATTCATTCACACCTTCAGGTTCCAAATCATGCTCAGACAACTAATATAATCACAGGCAGTCTAACTACTGAAAAAACTTAAATATCTACTAAAAACGCAGTGTAGCCAATCATGAAATATATATTATGTTTCATGACTGGTAGGGCTACTTTAGATTTCTTTCAAATTTTTGTAGGTAGAAGACAACAGGTGTCTAACAATGATCAGCCATTCGAAAACTATGAAGTTGTTGGCATTGACGCAAGCAGTGAAACTACACCGGAACCTGTTTGCAAGTATGTTTATAAAAGAATTACATATCTTTGGAAAGAAAAAAAATACCTCATTTCACCACAATACTTAAAGTAGAATTAATAACATGAATCTAAAGGCAATAAGGTCGCCTCGCACGCATTAGTATGGTTTTTTTTAGAGCGAATTCCCTCTGGCAACCGTCAGTTATGTATAAACAAAGCTAATAACTTTATATAACAGGCGCATAGTTTGGAATTTAATTCCAACTTATAGTAAAATATAATTTATCAATTAATTGCACAATATTTGAATCACAGCTAGTTTAGAAGAAAACTTAACTCTGATGGAAATTGGGCTAAATGTTGTGCAACCTCCACACAACTTTGCATATGCCGTATGCCATAAATTTCGTACACGGCGCCTTAATCCAGTGTAGTATTAGTCCTTAGTTTGTATTCATACACATTATATAGTAGTATCTAAGAAATAATATCATATACTCCTTATAGCACATCTTGTACGTGGTGTGGACGTAGAGTACGTGCGGCAGCTTTAGAAGCGCACTACTGGCGTCGATGCGTGCTGCTCGCACGTTGTCCCCATTGCCATTTTGCACTTGAAGCCCGAGCCTTGCACGCTCATCTATTGGGTATGTATACTTTTGTTGCTTCTGCTTTGGTGAACATAAGATTATCATAAGCAGATTAATATCTTTTACCTTATATAATGGTAAAATTCTGAATATATTTGTTTATATATTCTACATTGCACAACACACAAAAATTGGCAAACGTATAAGAGAGGCACTAATAATAAAAAGCAAATGTACAAGAAGGCGGTTTTATCGCCAATCAGGGATTTCTTCCAGATAAGTATGGTTCATAAATAAATCCCACATACTAATATTAAAAAGAGTTCACATATGATATAGAGATAAAATATACTTGTGTGTATATACTAACAGAATAATAAAAATGAAATTTGTAATAATATCATCTATTTAAAAGACTTGTAACTGGTAATGTTTTGTGACTTCGTGTTTAAAGGAATTTAATGATTGCGCTCGTCTTATATTCGCTGGTAGGGCGTTCCACAATCACACAGCCGCAAAACTTTAAGCCGCAAAAAAATGAATTTAGTGCGAGGAATCTTTAATGTGAAAACCGGGTCGCCGCTGAAAACCAGCGTTGGGTTGGTCCCCAACAATAACTGAGCGGTGTTCTTATTTTCGCCATCAGATTTTTCTGTATATGACACATATAACATACACAGTTGTTAAAAACATAGCTTGTGTTTAAATGTGCAGAGAAGTAGTAAGTAGAAAATAAAAGGATTTTTATTTATTGATTATTTAATGTTAAAAGTGAACTAGACCTAAATTCTTAGCCTACAGTGGAAACCATTCCAGGAATTTCGAATTTAGACAGAATAAATATATTTGGTTGTTTGGTTGGTGTAAAGATTCAATTCTAGTAAGTGAAAATGGATTTTCCCCAAATAAATATAAAAATAAATTTAAGTCGTCAGTAATAAATACTTGAACTAGCAAATCTATTATATCTTTATTAGTTCTTTAATATTTAAAACCTGGAAAAATTTAAGAATATCTGGAAATAATTATTGCAGAAGAATGCTCACTCAGTGAAGGTCTATGGAAGCCGTGCCATAAATGTGGGGCTGCGTTACGTACAGACGAAAGTGAATACCACGTTAATTGTATACGTGAGTATATTAGATTAATATAAGTTTTATTTATTATAGACAAAAAGAGAAAAATACAAATACTTTACATTGATATGTGTGCAATTTGACAGTCTTATTGCTTACTAGCAATCTTTTTAACATTGAAGCTTTTCTGTAAAGAATAAAGATAAATTTCACATAAAATTGTGATCTTATAGTCAGTGGCGTAACTATACCATCTGGGGCCCGTGGCAAATTCTTTTGATGGGGACCTACCGCAAAAATCGTCACGTACTTAATTTAATTTAACAGTACCTATTAAGTAGTTATCCAATTTTATTTTTAAGAGCATGGGTTCATACATTTACATTCACCAGCCTGCATACTCTTTTTTTAGACGTGAGGGAATGAACTATAGCTCATTCCCTCACGCCTAATGCAAGCCTTCAAGAGACATCACATTTATCTTCCATTCGCTAGCCTTTCGATGAAGGCACAACCTGTATTCATTTACAATGGAATAAAATCTTTTTTCGTGCTTTCTGTTCCGCAAAAGTGTCTATTACATAATCAAAGTATTTTCGGGCCATAGAATTTTCAATAGGCAGATTAGCCAAGACGCTTAACCTGTCTTGTCCCATGCGCTTCCAGTACCTCTTGGGCCAGGGGCCCCTAGCATGTTACCAGTCCTGCCACCCTATAGTGACGCCACTGCTTATAGTTGTGTTTTACGTTATCTTCACCCATACAAAGATGTGTAGCAGAAAGAAAATTACGTTATTCATTTATTTCTTGTTCTTATGTAAGCCAATACAATTTTATTGTAATAAATAAATATTAAGATTAATTTTGTATTTACGATATGCAATATCGTTTGTATGTATATATATTGAAGTGTATTCAGAATGACATTTATGATTTTTTTGTGGGTTTTAGCTCTCGGTCTCGACGAATGGAAGTGTCCTTACTGCCTCACGAATGTTTTGGCACGGGACCTACCTTGGCAGAGACATCTAATGCAATGCCCTCGCAATCCTAGACTGACACAGCCCTAATGGATCAGTATTAAAATATTAAACAACAAAATTCAAATAAGGCGCGACAGTACAGCATACAAAATAGAAGTGGGTTATTTGTCTAATATTCACTGTTGAAAATTTAAATCAAAGCTGTTGCCATTGCTAAAAATTGTAAAAAGAAATTGGGCCGACGCTTCTCGAATGAAATATGATTACAAGTTACCTCTGAAGTGATCATTACCTCTGTTTATCTGTCCATTATAATTTGATAGAACTTTTGAAGACTTACAGAAAATACAATATTTTCCTTTCAAACCTCAGCGAACATTAATATCGGTACCCAGTAAACACGTTCACGTTAAAGTGGCGTCAAAATGATGGTTACGTAATAAACATAATATACGAGTCATTATTTTACATTTCTTGCCGTAACACTTATGTAATTTTATATTTATTTATATAAAAGACACACCAACATTATGACATCACTAACAATAAAAATGATATTGAATTAAAATTATAAAATGAATTAATACAACCAAAAGTAAAAATTACGCACGAATGATATCCGTAAATAAGGTCAAATTACAGAACTGAGTAATACTCTTTCATGTATGTTAATAATATTAAGGTCCGGTAATTCTCGTCTGCGAATTATTGTGAAAATCGCATGTGAAGAAATCCTAGTTTTGTCCCGTTTTGCAAATACGATATTTTTCATTCACATGAATGAAAAGTTCAAGCTCTTTGTTCAAGTTGACTTTTCAAAAAATAATTTTAAATTTAACTATCTTCTCGTGGTTTAAGCCGCCTTTGGGACTACGACAAAATGAGTTTGTTAGGTTACCGGTAGGAAAAGTGAGTTAGGCTCGCGCGCCAGTGGTATATTACCGGGAGGGAACGAGGTAATTTTGCCCCGCATACAGAGGCCGAAAAGCGAACTTTTCATGCCGCAGTAACACAAAATTTTGTGTTAAATTCTAAATTCAATCAAATGACGAAGCGAAGCGAAGCGGTTACTATACTTCTGTACTTGGGTTTGTTATATGTGAACAAGAACTATTATTTTATAATTATATGGCATAAATATACTTTGTTTCTGTTGGTATATTAGTGTATTTATTAAATGTTTATTGATATTATTAAATTGTGTTTGAAACGACTGTCATTTTTTTAAAAATTATTGTAATAATCTGAGAGGAACAGTCGATTCAAGTATTAATTTTATATTTAAAGTAAAACTTTTATATCGCTTCAATTTTTTTTCTTCCAACTAACGCATGTTGCATAATAGCCACGGTGTAGGTGTGAAGTTAAAGGCGTTTGCGGAGTAGCCAGGACCAATATGGCAGTGCCCATGGCTCGCATTACCAGTTTCACTGCATCGTGGTATCTATTATTAAACCATACAACTGTTTTTTTATCATTTCAATTACATGTGATACATTTAATTTTATAATACGCACGTCCTTTACGAGTAAGCTACTTGTCATAATTTCTCTCTAATATTATTTTCCTTGTCCATTTCTACCGTCCAGTTTCATGAATTCCGTCTTCTTGAATGCTCACGTTATGTTAATAAGACTGCGGTGCACTTTCCTGCAATAACTTATATTTAAGTCTTTTTATAAGTCATCAAATTGCACAACTATTTGATTTATGTATGCGAAGTAAATGTTTTAAACATGGAAAGCTTGTAATTCACCTACAAGACGAAGTTTTTTTTACTATTTATAGTTTTTTATTACATATAAATCAATAAAACGTTTTTAAGTTATTTTTTTGTTATATACAGTGTTAGGTATATACTGATTTTATAAGGTAATAAACCATTATAGCTCTTGCTAATATGATTTGTTTATAATATTAACTACGTACTTCTTGATTCCTGCCTTCTGCATCAATAAAATATTCTTTTTTACTTTTATTTTAATGTCTACTTTAATAGTGTCATAAATGGAAATTTGTTATATTTGCAATTTATATGTAATTGAAATAAAATGATAACGTTTCATTGTTTTACTGTAACAAAATTTTGATATTTTGAGTTCAGTGTTTTGCCAAAAGGAAACCTAAATAATCTGCTCGTTACCATGTGTAGTATCAGTCAAATGGATTTATGAAAAATCAGGGACATCGCACATTGAACGAAAGCTATGAAAATCGCTTAATTAGATTAAAAATGTAAATATTAGAAAAAAAAACACAAAGACATGTAGATGTTTTCACTTTAATTTGTCTCTCAATTACACACGTCTTAACTTTATTCGATGGTTCAGTTTTATTTTGTCTTTTAATGTAAAAGACCCTACTAATAGGACCATTCATAATATTATACCACACTGTAATAAGCTATTACATGGCCTATAGATACGGTAACGATTTTTCAATTTCAACTACATTTTTAAACTTGTAGGGATGATGTTGATACAGTCTTTTCAATCATATAATATAATAAACATTGTTCAACGCTAAAGCTTTCTTAAAAAGTTGTATACAGGGTGTTCCGGAATGATAGTAGAAAGAAATAAAGGGTAGATTATACTCCAAGAATCGTTCCTGGAAAAAACATTAACTAGCATATTAAAATTTAAAACTTAAAACATACATGACCCGAAAAAAATTGACAACCTTATTTATAAGAATCAAGCAAGTAGGTAAGCTATAGCGTACTAAACAACATTAACAGCCCGCCATTTTTAGGATTTTTTTTTTTTTATTAATTGTTACCAGGGACTTCTCTTGTACAATAAATGTAAGTGATATTTATGAATGGCCCTGGTTAATTATTCGAATAGAATTAGTTATATTCTTGCATATTTTAACAATAACTTAGTGTAATTCGATTAACGAAACCACATCACCCACTGTGATATTGGGTATGGTACATTGAAACAGGATTTTAAGAGGGGATCTTCAGTTGATGGATTAGTGATAACAGTAAATTAGATTAGGATTAAGATTGCTATAAAGCACTACTTCACTGCACTGTTTTTGGATTAGTCTTGTTGTTAGAGTAGCTATATTTAGATAATTATAAAGTAGATATTTATAGATAAATAGCTGGAAACATTTTAAGACTTCTATATCTAAAAATATTTATATTTATATACACTGGGAAACACACAGTGATTATAATACTTACATAAACACCAGTCAAGTCAATATATTAAATGGAATGAATTGAAATACAATATCATAAATTTAATTTGTCACTCTTCATGTGTGTATCCTACACACATTTTCCTGCCGTAAATTGGGTTTCTTTTCGTTATTACGTAATTTATATAATAGACGTATGAATTTTATTCAACTTGACTGAATTCACAAAATACTAATACAATTTTATTTCGTAAACCTATAATTTAAAAGATTAAGGGATTTCTTATTCTATGCTGTACCAGCCACACGTGAAACCTCACCACACTTCTAACCTTATTTAAAAAAAAAACCAAGAAACCGTGACGGTTTTAAATGAAAATCCTGCTTTTGCCATATTGCAATGAAATGTAAAATAGATATTAATTTTAGTTACATATATAAAAAATTGATGGGATCGATATGTCAAATAAATATCCATAAGTAGACTCCTGAGCTGATAATTTTGAACATTTGAGAAAACGTATCCTTTTATTATTATTAGTAAGTTAGCTAGGTGTATTCCTACAGAAAAGTGTTTATAAAAGATAAATAGACTAAAAAATATTCTGTAATAAGTACATAGAGTCTTCGCAGTACCTACATTAGTATTTAAGAAGTTGAAGTTTGTGACAATTTCAAGGAAGATACGTAGAATGAAATTATAAATCTTTTTGTAATTAATTCTAAACGACAATGTCGAATTAAAAATGAACTAACAATTTTTATTTTGTTAATAACAACAATCCAATATAACTTTTTCCATAAAAGTAACAACTTATGCATTATGATATAAATAGATAAAACAATTTATAGAAACATTTCAAATAATCAACATATAATAATATTTACCATTGAAAGATTTATCTCAAATCCATTCGACTGATATTATTTAGCGAATAGGGTCCAAAAGAAATACACCGATATCTAATACATAGTTTTTGCAATCACATAGTATTGTATTTGATTTTGGTACTTCGAGCGTGTGCCTTTTCAAAGAAAATATGATAAGACATTTTGCCAGTTATCAACATTTCTATTTCTGACACAACACTATAGCAACTTTTATAAAACCGCTTTATCACAATCTTATTAAGGGCCGTTTGCTCTGAATAAGATTGGAACAAGAAAAAATCTAGGGTCGCCATCACTTTAACAACGGAAAACATGTCCGTTAAACTGGCTTATATTGAGAAATGAAAGGAAAAATTGAGTATATTTCGTGGAAGATATTACTTGTTATTATTTTTTAAATAAAACTTTACTGTAACATATTTGAATACTTTGTTTGATTGCAAAAGATTGGACGCTTTGCTTTTACTCTCTGGACGACCATTCTTAGGCAACGCAAAAAAAGACTGTTGGCAGCCCTATATTTTCTTTTTATCTTATTGATATTTTGTTCTGTTCAAAATACAACATCTAGCACATAACTACTTACTTACCTTATCTTCTTCTTCAACTTCCTTAAAATTTAGTTATTGCCGTCGTTTGTACCTTTTGTCAAATCTGTAAACCTTAATCCTCGTTGTAGTAATATTTGCTAGTATCTAAGAATAAGGCCCGTATAATGAAAATCATAAAGTAGTATTTAAAAACTTAAGGACTGAGAAAATGTATTAAAAAGTTATATAGGAACGGTAATTTTTTATAACAATTAAAATGCACTCTTATATTCACTTGCTGTTAATGTTAACAACCTACGAGAAATACATATTTACAATAAAAATCACATTGGATGAAATTATTTTCTTGATTACCAAATATACTTTTATAAAGACGACAGTCCAGAAAATAAAACAAATATCTATATTTTAAAAAACTATTTTTTCGAGAGGTTAAACTAAAATGAACTTCTACTTGGGAACTTGCTGCAATTTTAGGAACTTCGTTTTTTGTGTGATTCACGAATTTTATTTTTAGCCATGAGTAACTTATTTTGTTTTTATTAGAATATTTTCATTGTTTTCAAAGATCATGCCTCGCTGCACAAAAATGGACGGTCTCCTTTTTATGTATGTATATCACGTGACAGTGCCGCACTAGAGGGCATTATACATTTATTATGTTAATGTTTTTTGTATATTATAAAAATTAAAAAAAATTGAGCTTAAAACTCTAAATACTGTAAAAATATACAGACTATTTCGTAAGATAAACAAAACAAAACGCAATGTTACTATATAAATATTTTGTTATGTACTATGAGCTCTTCTCCTGACACATAATATAATATTCTAAGAAAATGTAAGAGTACAAGTGAAAGTTCTTCTATGCAATATCAAAATTATGAATTTAATATTATGATGAGATAACTGCGCATCAGAACTTCTTTCTATATATATATTGTCAATTATTAAAAATTAAAAAAAGACGTTATACAGATGTCCTGGGGACATCCGGTTCAAGAAACTTTTGTTATTGAAATAACTCGGCTAATAAGCATACGATTAAGCTGTTACAGAACACAGACAGTTTTGCTAGAGCTTTCCCACAGCAATACCCTAAATTTTCGGTTCTCTTACTCACCAGATACAAATACAATTTTGCTAATTTGCGCTTATAAATAATCAGGACGCGCTACTTTATTCTTAGAGCCAGTTTTCGCTTCTAAAGACATATTTGCCTTCACACTACCTATTATATATTATACACGTATAGGTATCACTTATTTATACTATAGCAAAAATGTAAAACACTATAATTTAGCCGCCTAATAAGCAATAATTAACTTCGTTAAAAAAATTCTTTCTCATATAAAAAAATGTGAAAACCGTAACGCTTTGTTTGATGTAAGGCTAACTATGAACTTTGAAAGAAACTGTAAACGAACTAGATTTTATTCACGAGTATATTTGTTTTGATATGTTATTTTACTAAATACTGAGACTTGATATCGACGCTAGAAAGTGAACACGTCGTAACCCATAATATATTATATTAACGAAACTTTACTAATATTGTGGATAATTCTAATTGGTAAGTTGTAATTTTTTTTTGTTTTTCTGACAAATAATTTTGGACTTGCGGGTTACGTGGTTGCTTTCCATCATCGATGTGTACTAAAAACCTTCTTCATAGTTATAGATAAAGATTACACGCAAAATATTCACGTATAGAAACACAAAGGCCTTGTATCCAAAATAAGACAATGAACAAATAATATTAGAAGTGGTAACTGAATAAAACGTAGCACTTTTATTTTTATGAACAGACCATTTTTTGTGTTATTCAAACTTACATGATATACCGCTTTATTAATAAAAGTGATTTGTAGAATGTATACAAATTAATGTTTAACATAGGATCGCTGGCAGAATTCCTGTATACCTCTACCAATGAAATTCTGACTGCTGCTTTAGGATTTAAAATGATGACATAATGTTACAATAATTGAATATCTTTTTTATGATTACGGTTTCCGTTACCTTTGTCTACATAGGTAGGATGTTAATTACTCTGATATCTTGAACTTTGTGGTTGGTCTATGGTTAGATTAGTCTGTAATACAGGCAATCCCCCTCTAATTTCAGCTTCGGCGTGGAAGGGGGGAGGGGGTTATGTATGCGTACGCCATCGCAGTACGCCATACCCCAAAAAGGACATTACACCTGATTTTGTAACTTACAATATGCCAGATTAGGTCTCAAATGGAAACATCCTTAAATATAGTGAAAATGAAGCATATTTAAAGCATTTTATTAATGTTATAGTAGATTCTAAAATATCGAGATATTTGTTTGACAAGAACCGCGCAAGACCTTCATAATTGTTCGCGTTTATTAATAAAGCAGTATATTAGACATACGTAATATATAGAAATAGTATTATTAGTAGGAGTGCCATCTAAAAGCAATATCATTGTCATTAAACTTGGTAAATTAACTTTTAAGTTACCGAATATTCTTAGCTTAATTTTATTTTTTAAAGTAGCTCTTTCGCATTTAAGTCTGATGTCATAAGGATTGTTATCGCTTTCAAGCGAATTTAATGATTTGAATAAAGAACGAGATTCTAAACTTGATTTAATGTTTTCATTTTCAATTTCAAGTCAACTACGATTATGTCAAGATTGATAAGGAATCCATTCAGCAAACTGTTACCTAGACAGCTTATAGTCCAGCAGCCCCTGTACTGTGTTTTTGAGTGAATAATAACAGGCTAAATCTTCGTGAGTGTGGCTTCCGTTCCACGAGACGTCAAGGTTTTTCCTCATGATAATTCTAGATAGAGGTAGCTAATTCACTGCAAAATATGTCAATTTATGTCGAAATTGTTTAATAGTGAGCTTTTTATTGAAATGTATACGTATATATCTTACAAGGTGGATCGAATTCATTAGTGCGTTCTCCAATGCGGACATGTCGCAACGAGGCCACAAAGATTAATTATTATTATTAACTAGCTCGAACTAAAAACAGAAAATCCTTGTTTCGATTGTGGCAGACACTTACATTTAAAAGTACCATTTTTACGTCCTGGCTCGCATTTTTATGCCAGTGACGTAAAAAATGCGTACTTAATCTTCATTTAAAAATGGCTAATAAATTATTTGGTATAAATAAAAGCTACTCCTAGCTCCGATCGAATTCTCAATCTAAAACATTCATGAATATAGTTGCAAATTAAAAAGTTTGGTTTAAGTTTTGCCGATTTGTACAGCTGCGCATGTCGCTCAATTGCCTCATGGAAGCACAATGGTATGTGCACGTGATGACGATGGCATATAAACGAACTGGGGTCTTTTGGTAACCACGTTCGGATCACGAGTAATTTTTGATACATAAGGCTGGAAAGGGTAATAATACACTAAATTGAATTAATGTATTTGCGTGTTACCCAGCAACTTAAAAGCTTCATTTTAATTTTGAAATGAAAAAAAAAAACAAACAGGTGTATAAAATTTATATTATTATTCAATAATTAACCTTATAAAGTATCGACTTTGTCTTTACTCTCTTCGTTTATGTCAGCACCATTGTCTTCACTGGTTTCTTTTGTCTCTGCGACGTCAGTTTGTTCAATAACATCAGTTCCATCCGTCTCCATATCATTTACTTCAGATGCCTTTTTAAATTTATTAACATCTATAACAAATACATCTTTAAATATATAATTCTTCTGCCTGTGTGTATATAACTGAACGTCTCCTAAACAGCTAGACAGATTACAATTATTTTTTCTGCGTTTAGTTATATTCTTATATAGTTAAAGGAAATTTAAACTACTGTGCATCCAGTAATTGAAATTTAGCATAATTTATTTTTAAATTAAAGTATTACTAAGATTATATAAAAGGGGACGGACGGAATAATTTACTCTTACTTATATAAATCGGAATAACATTATGATATATATTAAAAAAAAGTATACCCGACTGAGGTTATTATGAGCACAATTTAAGTGCTGTACAAGACTCCTTGAGTAAACCATATCATACTATGTGTAGTAACCATTACGAGTTATACGTCTTAATGTGCTACTATCACTTACCATCAGGTGAGATTACAGTCAAGCGCGTAAGTAAGTAAGTTGCAGCTCAAATACATCCCACTGCTGGGCGCAGGCCTCCTCGCTCCGAGGAGCGAGGGTTTTTAGAGCATAGGCCCACCACGCGGCTCCACTGCGGATTGGCAGGCATAGTACACAAGTGCACTCTCTATTCCTTCACTCTCATAGTCCGATGTGACGGGAATCCGACACGACCGGAGAGAGATCAGGCGCAGGACCGACGGCTTAACGTGCTCTCCGAGGCACGGGGGTGGATCACACCGCCAACTTCCCAACTTCGGGCAAATATTGAGAAAATCTTAATAGAAAACTTAATATCGATTTCGAATTGGCCCGACCTGGGACTCGAAACCAGGACCTCATGTCTGTAGTCGAACATGCTAACCACTAGACCAATGAGAGAGTCAACCGCTTAGCTATCAGTAATAAAAACCATAATGAAGCAGAGACTGAAGTAGACTCCAGACGGTTTGTGAATATATATTTACTCATTTGAAGCATATTCCCATACACATATTTTCTTTTCAACTATTTATATTATTTATTAAATTTCAACATCAGGTCTATAGAATACTTGCCATATTTACTGTAATCTGCCCCCAGTAACCGTAAATAATGAACGGTGTCCGGTGTTGCGGTATACGCCCTTAACGAATGTACACCTCGCCATCCCACTAATGTCAGTTCAAGGTCCGATTCCTTATCTTTGTATTCAAGAACGCAGCTACCAGTAGCTGTGAAATATAGAGATGCATATATAAAATTTACTGAAAATTCAATTTTTATAAAGTACTATATAATTTATTGTGCATGTTTTTGTAAAGTGGGTGGAGGGACCAACATCACGAAAATAGGTCCCTCGAGCCGCATAGAAAAGTTTCCAAATTTAAACTTATATTTGTGTTATGTGTTAATGTATCTATCGCATTAACACATAACAATGAGTGAGTGAGCTACTGGTAGTGAACTGTATTAAAATGCAAACTGAAGCTAAATCTTACAAGTTTAATAGTGCTTCAAAATAAGCGAAACGCCATGAACTTATTATTACTTTATTAATTTGTTGTTCTAAATCAAATGGTATTCAAGAATGATAAAACAACATACAAAAGGTTCTAAAGACTTTTCTAGTAAGTACGGTTATTTTATTTTGTCCTGTAATGGCATAATATTACAGAATGATCAAAACCAATATTACAGATTTTTACATTTATCGTTTTCTATAAAAAGCCCATCGGTACATATGCGCTAAGTGTCATTTATAGCTACAAATATAGAAGATAGTAGGTATCTGGGTTAAGTGAAGTACTTAACTTATTAAAGCCCCACGACTGGGCGTATTACTACTATATTAAGGGTGCATGCAAGCTGAGTGTAATTTGTGTATATCTTACCAAAATCCTTTACTAAATTTTGCGTATGTTGAGAAAACAATTTAACATCCGGTGGATTGCTGGGATTGTCATTCTGTAACACCAATATCAGGTCCTCTTTCAATATGTTCACGCGACGCTTCGGGCCAATGTATGCAGATACACTTTGAAGCCCTTCTTGGGATAATCTAAAATTGAATACAATTTTGAAGTGAATACTACAGTGGACTTTATTTTGTGGATATTGAATGAGACTGAGCCGTCACGCTCGGTAACAGTTACATGAGACTTAGAACAAAATTTACCAGCAATTTAAATACAAATATAACATATATTGTAAATGTGATTACTTTATGAATATAAAAGAAAAAAAGTTGTATTTGGTCTTCTTTAGGCGCATGACGGTAAATTTTTTAGGATGAAACGCGTGATTAGCGTCACAAAGATGTGCAGCGCTTTTTATGCTAATTCGTTTGAAGCTTAGGTAATTTTAATATTTGCAAATAACAGGTGGCATTTTAATTAGCCACTCGTCATTTAATAATTCAATATACTATTATTCATAAAATATAAAATAAAAATATGTCATAAATTCTTTTTTCTAAATTTTAAATTCAAAAACAAAATGTAATTATTCAATTTTAATATTGACAAAAACCACGTAGCACTTTTATTTACAATTCGTCATTTGAGATTTTAATTAATTATTTGTATTACTTTTCGACACTTAATATTTTAATGACAATTAAATTTATTATATTCCTAAAATATCTTCCTTTTTCCCTCCTTCTAAGTCTCGGAAATCTAAAGTTTTACATTTGTATAAATATAAACAGGACATAAAAATTAGTTTGCTTAAGAAGTTTCTCTTCTGACATGTGTAATTTCTACACACGCACTTGCGTGTATTTTTACAAATTCAAGTTAATTTTTTTGTATAATATTTTAATATAAAATGTCTTCAATTAACGCTGAGTAAGATAAGTAGAAGTCTATTGACGTCCAACTGCTGGGGACAAGTTTTGGTAATTCATTGAAGAAAGAGGGTTTATATTTCATGTATTTATACTTGAATAAATGAAAAAAAAGTAGAGTGTGAACTAAGTAGGAATTGAAAAAGAAAAATATGTCTGTTATGTACTTACCTGAAAGGACAAGTCATATTTTTATTGTCACATCTCACAAAAGTCTTTACACCGGTATTAATAATCTTTATGTCATTTTCATTCTTCTGCACTACATCTTTCACTGTTGGTGATACCAAATATATATTCTTCTTTTTACCAACGTGACAACGTGTAAGTAAACATGTAGGATCAAAGTCGTTGTTTAGGTCATAGAACTCTTTTATAGAAGGAAAGACATCTTCTGTGTCACCTGAGAAGAAAACGAAAGGGTCTTCTCTGTAACCACCCATTCTTCTTCTCTTCTTGGGAGGCTCTTTCTTCTCTTTCTCTTCTAAGGGCACTGATTTTTCTGGTTTTGGCGTATTTTTCTCCCAGGGTAATTGGGCAGTCTTTTCGAAAACTGCCACGAAGAATCCACCAGTATCTTGGTGGTGAGGAAGGATTCTTATACTGAAAATAGGAAACGGTAACAATAGAAATTCTGTATAATTATTGCTTAAAGTTTTGAGCCGACTGATATTTTTAAAAAAGATCATCTACTTTGGAGATAAGATCAGGCAAACAATCGGAAAAATATTTAGAAACCGTTGATATTACTTCAATGGTATCTAAATACTGAAAACAGTAATTTTTTTAAGTGTATCTGTTTCTCAAAAACCAGTATATATCGAGTTTGGAAAGCAAATACGTAGTAACCCGCAAAATATTTTTTTAACAAACTTTAGAATAAGTCCTTTAAAGTCTATTTGTTATACAGTAAAATATAAATATATTGTCCAAAACTGGTAACTGTTCCGACGAACAATTTAGCATTTAGGTTATACTACGTCTTTGCTTTCCAGCGTCGATGTATATTTGTTTTTGTATCAACGGACTATTTACGAAATAGGTAAACTCGTAAAAATATAGTCCTCTCGCTATTAAAAAATAGTCCTCGCTGGCGTAGTATTGCGAGTACTCGCTTCGCTAGTATAGCTTCCGGGTTTGATCCCCGATTAGGCAAATTTAGAAAATTGTATTTTGTAATTTGTCTGTGTCTGGACTGGTGGGAGGCTTCGGCCGTGGCGATTTACCATCCTAACAGCAAAGACGTACCGCCAAGCAAGAGATTTGGGCTCTGTTACGATGCTGCGTAGAAATCAAAAGAGATAAATATTGCCTCTGACCAGATTAGCGCGCTTCCACCTGTACCCTCACTTACCATTAAGTGTGATCACAGTCAAGCGCTAACTTGTCCGAAAAAAATCATAAATCATAGCAGAACTAGCAACAGCGAAAATCTACAAAATCTTGAAAAGTTAAACAAGACATATAACCTACAGACAGACAGATATATAAAGAGTTTGAACCAACAGAAAGAAATGAAAAAGGACACCGATTAATATGACTCACCATCTGTCCAGGTGATATTTTTCTAAATCTTCAGTGTTGGGAGGGAACATCTGCGGTCTCACAACGGTTTGCCATTTCTCCGGTACATCCTCATATTTCTCATAAAACACCATATCCTTGGATGCTGGACGCCAATAAGTCATACCTGTGTCAAAAAGTATATGTATATATTGAAAAGTCCATTATTATTGATAAGTTATATAAAACAATAAAGTTATTTCCTAATTAGAACTGTATGAAGGAAACATAACGAGTTTATCTATATCTCCACGGTATCATTAACTACGCGGGTGTACCGCCGGGGTCAACGAGTATATAATTTTTTTTTAAATTTTAAATTCAAAAACAAAATTTAATTATTTAATTCTAATATTGACAAAAACCACGTGGAACTTTTATTTAGAATTCGTGATTTGAGATTATAATTAACTATTTGTATTACTTTTCGATACTTAATATTATAATGACAATTAAATTTATTACTTTAATTAAAAATAATTAATATAAAGCTAAATCAAGTAAAGGTGCAAATAAGTTTTTTGTGTGTGCGTGTGTGTGTATTATTACCTTTATGAAATTTTAGGCCAGGTAGAAGGTGACTTGCCTCCACTAATTGTACAGAATCTCCGGCTTCTTGTAAAATTCGATGTACCACCGCCTCATTCTCCACGGGATTAAAAGAACAGGTTGAATACACCAATCTACCGCCGATTGATAACAACTCACAGCCACGTCGAAGTATACGATACTGGATCCTGTTAAATAAATATTTTGCGTGATTGATTAGCGTCACGATGTGCAGCGTTCTTTATACTAATTCGTTTGAAGGTTGGGTAGGTTTAATATTTACAATTAATCGCCACTCGTCATTTAATAATTTAATATACGATTTTTTATAAAATATAAAATATTTCCTAAATTGCGTTTTTCTAAATTTTATATTCAAAAACAAAATTTAATTATTATATCTTACATTGACAAAAACACGTGGCATTTTTATTTTCAATTTCAATAAATTGTTTGTATTAATTTTCGACACTTTTTTTGTTTTAATGACAATTAAATTCATAAAATTCCTAACATATCTTCCTTTTTCCCTACCTCTAAGTCTCGGAAATAAGATTTAAAAATTAATTGGCCAAAGAAGTTTCATTTCTGACATGTGTACTTTGTACGCACGCACATTTAATATTGTATTGGTGCATTCCACCTTAATTATGATAACAAAATAGTTTGAATTTATATACTACTTTATTTCATATATATATATAATTCTTTCGCATTCTATATTTAACGGCTCGATCGGGTTGATGTTTTTGAGTGAGTTCAGGTGTATTTCCTAATGGTTGAACTTGGCACTTTCATCCGCATCTCACCATATTTCTCCGTGATCTGAACCACGCGGGGAACAATGATCTAGTTACCTAGAAAAACTTGTGTCTCCATGTAACCCAGGTATTAACATCGTTGTTAATTGTGAGACGATGAAACGAAAAAGCGACAGTAAAAAAAAACGACAGAAATTCATAAGATTTAACGTGGGAGAAAATGAGATCGGAAGTTATTAATAGTGTTTCTTATGTTCTGCGATGCGATTCTCTTTGTGCTCTGCTTACTCTTACCCCCTCCATTCGTGTTTACCAAGGCATAGTGGGAGTTAAAATTAAATCATTACTAAAACCTACAATTACCCTCTAGCCGAAATTTTACATTCGTCTCGTTATCTTAAAGTCACTTTTTTTTAAATTGATCATTATTAATAACAAAAGCTATTTTAAATAATATATAAAGAAGACAATATTTCCTAGTTAGTTCTCGTAATTTTGTAATTAACGGAGAGTCTCGGAGTCTAAATCATCTCGATTTGAATGGATTATTAAATAAAAATATTGAAGCTCTAGCAAAATCATACCCATGCAGATTGTTTCCATTGCCTGTAGACCATTTCAACCAAATATCAGGATTTTTTCTTAATGTAGCATCGCCCGAACAGGGTACATCGCACAGTATACGATCGAATTTCAGTGATTTTGTAATTTCCGGATTCTAAAAAAATAAGTTTGAATACATCAGAAAGTCAAAAAATTCACACTTCAAGAAATCATTACTCATACCACTGGCGCAGTGGTATGAGTAATGGCTTTGCTAGCATAGTTCGCCAGTTCGATCCTTGGTAGGGCCAATTTTCTAATTTGTCTGAGTTTGAACTTGTGGGAGGTTTCATCCGTCATATATTACGAATCAAAAAACTTCAGCCAAATACTATAATGAAAATAACATGTCATGTTAATAAATAAATACATTCATTTTGATAATACCTGTTCATCTGTCACCATCAGAGAAGGCATGACAGCAGAGTCATGATTGGTTATCACAATACAAGGAGAATTAAGCCGTTTTGCTTGATGGACTAACATGTAGCAACGGCTGTTGTCTACATCATTAGCCATAACGAAACCTGAAAAAAAAATACATTAACAAAACAATATCATATTTAATTAGGAAAATAATTTATTTATTAATGGTTACTTATGTGTGCTATGAAAGAATTGTATGTTTGGTCACATTGCTCATTGACACTTAGATAAGTTTAAATATGGAAGATTAGGTCTGTTACAGTAGTTACAAATTCTTCTTTTGCAGTTGCTCTATAGGAAGCAGAGAACAGACCAAGATGGAACAAATCTTTGACCAACTTTCAGAAGGAAAACTTTTAGACATGGTCTTCACTAATGAAGTAAGTGATACAAAAGAAGATAAGGAGTTAGCAACCTGTCTAACTGGGTATCCTTACTCACAGAAAATAGTATTAGGAGTAACAATGCTGCTCTAGCATGTAGATATGTGAAGTCTCATTATAGTGGAACAGAAATCTAGAAATTACGTAAGGTACTTTGGCAAAACGTATGTATAATGAGTATAGGTGATTTGAAACTATGATTACAATATTAATAAATAACAATCTCAGATTAATGCATATAATATAAAATGTTATTAAATGGTTATCAATTATGATGAAAAATACTTTTGCTGATTATAATTGAAAAGGAACTTCAAACAAACTATTAAACAAACTTTTCAACAATAACATTTATTAGTTCACATTTAATTTATTAAAGACAATTCAATGTTTTAGATAGAAATAAGAGCTGAAAGGATTTAATAATTATAAATTTACCTGTTGGAGTTTTATCTTCATCTGAATGTAAAAATTCAATTAATTGAGCTGTTTTTGAACCTGGTGCTGCACACATATCAAGTACCTAAAAGAGACAGATATTTGATATACAGATGTAATATTATGGACATATTTTCTAATAAAAATAAGTAAGAATAAGCAATTATCGAGTAAATAAAATTTAGAATAAAGAATTATCAATTCATTTTTTTTCGGATAAGAAAATTTAATTAAGAATTGTTGTATTATTTTTTGTTATCAATTGACATTACTTAAAATTGTTTATGCTAGCTGTGATAACTTTAACTGAAGTGTACATTGATTCATTTATGTGGTTTTTAGTGTTATTGTTAAATCTCTATGATTTTTTTAGTTGTGTCTAATGAATATAAATTCAATAAAATACGGACATGACTATTTATACGAAATGTAATATAATGAGAATAACTGTGATTTCATAAAGGAATGAAGTGAAAATATATTGCATGTGAGTACTATAATACCTCACAGAAAGTATTATTTTGATGTCTAATTAATCAGATTTCACTCAATATTACATTTTTATTACATATTATACTAAAATGTTTTAACTATCATAAAATTTCATCACTTTGATGAGTCTAATATGAGAATGAGATATAAATGTCATATATCTACACTACCTGAAGTATTTTAGTATGCCTTATAATAAAGATCCAAAGTCCAGGCCTTGATGAAATAACTATTCACTAAAGTGGCCCACTCTGCACTTAAATCTCTGATAAGGTAATTATTGAAGTATAAGCAAAGTGAATACTGGCATCATTCCACAAGAGTCTAAATATACATGTTATCCAACAATACTAACCTTATGATGAGGTTCAACTTGTAATACTACAGGAGGTATCATAGAGACAGCTTCCTGCCTTGAAACACCACCAGCAGCAGTTTCAGCTACAAGGAAATTATGGAGGCGATACAGTGCTTCATTACGACGTATGTCAGTACGAGACAAACGAAGTTGCCAAGCAAGACCTCCTGGATACCTTTATGAAATTGTAGAATTTGTATGGTAAATAAGATACAAGTTTGTAGCCGACCTATGAGTTTTTGTTAATAGTCACAAGTTTGATTGCTGAGCAGGAAAAACTAAATTTTTGTTGTAAAACTCATGTGTCAAATTGTTATTTACTAACCTTGTATAGTTCTCAATCCCATGGGAATATAGAAAATTCATTGTTAGCATCTATTTTTCAGAAGGAATATTTATACTTAATTATAAGATTATTATTTAAATAGTTTCAGCTATTTCAGAGTTTTGTTGAAATGTAGTAAAATTTGTCCAGTCATAACAAGAGAGAATTTAACAAACATAAAAAAAATGTTGCATTACAATTGTATCATATGGTACAACATTTTGGCTTTTCTTTCCGAGTTACAGGTGAATAGTTGTTTAAACATAAAAATTTCATAGTTAAAAATGTTAGTTATCAGCTTAATTTGGACAAATTTCAAAATCTGTTCTTATAAACCATATTGTAAATACTTCTTACCAAGGCAAATTAATCGGTTTTATTTCTTCTTCCTCATCTTTGCCCTCAACTTTTAACTTCATATTAAGTATCTTAGAAAAATATTCACTAGTTACAATTTTGAGCAAAGCATCTGCTTCACATTTAGAACCTGTTATCCTGAATGCAGTGGGTAGATTTTCTTTAATACTTTTCATAAAAGTTTCCCATTGATCTTCAGGGCATATTTTTTGAGCCTGTATATGACAGTGTATGATATTAGCTGGCAAAAAATGGACATTACGAAATACCACCTAAAGCTAGGAATATTCAGGATGAGCTAAAGGAAATATTCAGGAGACTTATTCAGAAATATATACATAGAAACAATTTTAGGATATTTTAATCTGACAAGGGTGGGTGCTATAGCAGATAAAGAAAATAGGTCTTTTACAAGTTAAAGCCATAAAATGTTAATAGTCATTCAAAATTCATTTTACCAACAGCAACAATACAAATTAGTCATGCTGAATTCAGTTTACCAGTTAGACTAGTAAATATATTGCTATTACTGACATTTCACTCTCAATTGACTTACCTTATAATATTCTTCAAAAGCTGCATTTTCGCGGACTATGTCTTCATAGTTCTTTCGTGTATCAGGGGCAGGATTTTCCTGGCGGTTTTTCTCCTACTCAAATAATAAAGTATAATATTTAAAACCATAATTCTAAGTTCATGTGTTAGAAATTTATAAATATAAATAATACCTGTTCTTTGCGGTCCCTTTTTCGCTGAGCAAATTTATTGACATTACGATTCCGGCGGCCCATTCTTTTTAAATACTCTGAAAGTGAAATAAATCTTACTTGCGAAAATAAACACGAAAACATTCAGGTTTAAAGCAACACGATGTCGGTATTGATAACTGTCAATGTCTAATAGAGTTGGGATGAAAAGTTAGGTTATGTTTTAGGTTTTAACATTTAGTTAATACGAGTAAAAAACTAATAAATATAAAAAAAATCTTATTTTTTTTTAATTACTTAATTTTTAATAGTTAGATCCGTAAACTTTTAATAAAAAAAGTTACAGAATCATTCTAACACCTTGCCTTTCCATTACCAGAACAAATTAAAAAAAACATGAAATGTCATTTTCAACTTTATTGTGTTATCAAATATGTAGATGTAGGTATACAAATTTAAAATGATTTTACTTCAATCTTAACTCTATAGACTTAAGATGGAATTTGCTTTATTCTAAGTTCCAACTAAACTCTTATCTGTTTGATAAGTTATAATAGAGTAGCATATTTAATTAGCATTTAATAGTTAGTTATACATTCTTTTCAGTGATATTTGCATTTTGCAAGAGTTAACTTATATTCCTAAATTAAATTAAAAATATTTCTTGTGATACAATAATTTGATATCTTTTAAAATTTACATCAATTTCTCGAGTACCTATAAATTAAAGTAAGTTAAACTTTAATTTTAATAATTATATAGTAGCATTACAATAACTTGCGTAGATACAGTTTAAAAGTAATTTTGTTTATGTGATCATTTACAATTGCATGTATGAGGGTAATTGCTCCCTGTACATTCATTTTTCTTTTATAAATCCGAACTGTTAATATGTGGAGTTCACCACTATATATCAAATCATATATCTAATGTTATTCATATATAGAAGAATTTATTAAGGATAACCATGCTTGTAAGGCTAGATATAAATTCTTAGAATTGTTATTATTTTTTACTTGATTTAGAGGTTTCCTTAAGTTATAATTATAATCTATATTAATATACTCTATATTCATTCATTAGAGCAAAACACAAATTAAAAGTTAATTTGTTTTCATGTCAAATATGTGAAATTTTTGAAATAGGAATTAGTAAATGACAATTTAACTAACTAAAATATAACTGCTTCAATAAAAAAAATTATCTAAAGTGTACTGAAAGCTAAGATCATGCGACTACTGCGAACAGTACCTTATTTGTTTACAAATGAAATATCTTAACATATTATCTCTACATGCTACCAATGATAAGATAAATAATTGTCTCTTTTATTTTACTAAACAGCTAAATTTAAAAACAAAGTAGGCATACATACTTAAAATATAAATTAATATTAAAATTGTCATATTAAACTTTTTGCATTCCTTTCTGTTTATTATGCTTTCAGATAAAATCAGTAGCATTTATAAGCTAATACATGAATTAAATTATGTATAAATATTGTACATATTTTTTATTTTCTACTATTAGTTCATGGTCTACCTATATATAACTTCTTAAAATTTTCAATGTGATTAAAATACTCTTTTATATGAATAATAAACTGGATTTGATGATTTAAAGAAAATTATAGTTGAATATATTTGGTTTCAATACAGACTTTGATTTAATAATTCAATAATTTATTTGCAGATTGTTCAGTGCCATTTTGATGTAAAGTTAAAATATTTTAAGGTTTTATCTACATAATGAGTTTAAGAACTTTATACTGGATGGAATAGGAATTGGTTGCAATTATTTTTATTACTTATTATCTAACTTACTTGAAACTTAATATTGATTTTTATTACATATATTATTATTACCTTACCCTCTACAATATACCAAAGAGTCATAATTCCTTATAGCCAGTCCTTCAAAAATCTCGGTGTACATCTGGATTCATCCTTGAATTGGTCTACTCATATTAAGGAAACTAGCAAGAAGTTTTTTGGTGCGAAGAAATCATTGCGGCGGCTACGGCGCGTTCTTCCTATTCCCACCAAAATTATGCTAGCACTGTTCCTTCTTCTTAGTACTCTCGACTATGCTGACGCAAGTTTCCCCGATCTCACCCACGAGCATTAAAATACAATTGAGCGACTTCAAAACACCGCTATTCCGCTTTTATTTGGCTTACGCAAATATGATCATATATCAGAATTTCGTTCAAAAGTCCCGATCCGACTTCGCCGAAACTTGCATATTCTTCTGTTCTGTGTATTGTTCAATCCTAAAACTCGTCCTTATCTAAAACATAAATTTGATTTCCGTTGTACCGATACCTTTAACGCACGCCGTGCTGATGAGCTTGCGCTAAAGGCACAGCGCTGCAAAACAAAATTTTACTATAAGTCTTTCACGTTCTGGCTATAAGCTTATGGAATGCGCTACCGGTTAAAATTCGCCAGTGCCAAAGTATCTCCATTTTCAAACACTGTGTGGTGGATCACTGTATATCTCTATAGGGTAACGTTTAACATGGGCCTGCATAAAAGTATATTATTTTTTTGTATTCTATTCTATTTAATATCACATATATTAAGTAGAATAGAATCTATTTTTTTCGTCTCTTTTATTTTTAATAACACTGCCTACCTACTCTGTTTTCTTTGACTGTCTCCCTAACCGCAAGGGTTAGCGATAAGACCGCCCAATTGCATACTAAATGTATTTAATGTTTAGTTATTGTATTTGACTGTGATTCTTTTTGTGGTGTTCAATAAAGTATACATCTATCTACTCGTATCTATTATTAAGTATAGCTAGTGCTTAATATAGGTAAAGAATGATTTCTGTGATTTGATTAACTTCACAATGAACTTACATTGACCCTGACCTGGGTTCAAAAGTTCCACTTATAACCATGTCTGTATAATATATATTTAAATGTACTGTGTTGATTAACTCAACATTCCTTTAAAAACTTAACTATTTACAGCAAAACAATAGTTTCCCTGTTTACAGGCAAAAATGGAGCTAAAGGGATATCACTTTGCGATCGATAGAGGAGGTACTTTCACAGATGTTTTTGCTCGCTGCCCTAATGGTAAGATACGGGTTATGAAACTGTTGTCAGTGGATCCCCAGAATTATGATGATGCACCCAGAGAAGCAATAAGAAGGATTTTACAGGAGGTAAAATGTAGTTCATATGCTGATACATGTTTTAGTTCATTTAATATTGTGTCTGCTCAAATATATTCATAAACTCATAAATTTTTTAAAAATATACTCATAACAGTTTCGGATGGTAATTAGTTATATAGAAACATGACTTAAATTTTATTTGACTTTGAAACTACCTATCTTTTAAAAATGATAACGCTATACTGTACATCTGAATTGTTTAAATATTAATGCATATGATGGCAGTCTTAGATTTTTTTATACATATATTTTATATTACATATAACAGTTTTCGCTTACATCTCTTTGGCCTTGCATTTCATGATCATGAACGAAATAATCTTTAATTAGTGTTATTTTTTCACACATTGCAGGAAACTGGTAATGCTCTAGATAAAGATGGCAAAGTTAATTCTAGTCTCATAGAATCAATAAGAATGGGTACCACAGTAGCTACAAATGCACTTTTAGAAAGGAAAGGCGCCAAAATGGCACTAGTTATCAATAAAGGCTTTAAAGATCTTTTGTATATTGCCAACCAAGCCAGGCCGCACATATTTCAACTGGTAAGAAAATAGTGCATAATCTTTCACTTACTAAAAGCCTATTATTAAGATGATTCTGGTGCTTAAAACATACCAAAGTGTCTTAATAATTATAAAGTAAAGTGGAGTGGATAAGTAAATTGTATTTATTTTTACATCCCTTCAGAGTTGTGTATTTTCACACGCTGTTTATATTGTAATGGTATTTAATGGTAAATGATGACTGGCTCATTGGTCTAGTGGTCAGCTTGTTAGGTTATAGATTTGAGGTTTTTAGGCTCAAGTCCCAGGTCGGGCGAATTCAAATTTAAATAGTATTGCGTTTTCTGTTAAGATATAGTACAAGCCCGAAGATGGGAAGTTGGCAGTGTACTTCACTCCGTGCCTCAGACACGTTAAGCCGTCTGACCAGTCGGATCTCTTTCCGGTCGTGTCGATTTACCGTCACATCGGCCTATGAGAGTGAAGGAAGAGAGAGTGCGTTTGTGTACTAAGTCTACTAATCCGCAGTGGGCAAGCGTGGTGGGACTATGCTCTAAAAACCTCATATGAGTGAGGAGGCCTGTGCCCAGGAGTGGGACGTTAATGATCTGCTACGTTCGTGTTCAGCAAATGAGAGATATTTGTAGGAGCATATTTAATGTTACAATGGCATACTTTAGGCAGTGATATGTTCCCATTTAAACCAGCCTAAAACAATTCAAAAATATCCTTATTTAATATTCAAGTAGGTTTTTACAGCACTTTTGAATTGTCAAATATTGCTTTTTTTTACATATTATATGTACGATTTATGATAATATTACTTAGACTCTAAAGGCACTTGGGTTCATTCGTGCCTTGTTTGAGAAGAGCCCACAATAAACTCAATTGGGTGTTTTTTCTTTTCTTAGAGCAATTCGTTCACTTCCACACTTTTTTATCTTCTAAGTAATCCTTCAAATTATAGTACGATTTATCAATTTCAAATTTAGTGTCATTTTATCGTCTGGGAGTTTGTTATAGAAACATAAATAATGTAATAACTACACTTTTACTGTACTACTGTTAAAATTATTTTATATAAATGCATCTTTGTGATAATATTTTACTTGTAGAACATAAAACGTCCAGACGTTCTTTATACAGAAGTCGTTGAAGTAGACTGCCGTGTTATACCAGGCATAGATCATTGTCAGATTGATAAATCGAAATTAGGGTGGAGGGAGGTCACTGGTACTACAGGTCAAAAGATTTTAGTAGTTAAAGATGTCGATGAAGAAGTGGTACGGAATGATTTAGATGCATTGAGAAAGAAAGGGATAGACAGTATTGCGGTAGTTCTCGCTCATAGTTATACCTATAGAGAACATGAATTGAAGATTGGAAAAATTGCAGAGCAATTGGGTGAGTTAGACAAGTTTTACGAGATAACAAGTAATTCAAGCAATATAATTTAATGAAGTCATGGTGCTTTAGTAAGACACGTGGACTCTTGCTAAGTCGCGCAATCGATGGCTGGACAGACATCGCTTCCAGTCTTTTTTAAAAAACTTATGTAATTAATCGTCTTTAATATTTATATTAAAGACGATTAATTACATAAGTTTATAATACGTTCCGAAATTTATAAAAAGTAAAACATCCTATTTTACGAGTTCCGAATTTATATCAATCAGAATATATATTGACTAACCGAACCCGCGACTTCGTCTGCGTAGAATGTTTTTGTTTTCTTTAGTATAGGCAAATTGTTTTACAAATAAGAAACACGTATAATATCCCCGCAACCCTTCTTGCGGGTGGAATTTCTCACAGCTGATGGGAAGTGAAGATACAATCTAAAATGTTGGCGCGCTAATCTGGTGAGAGGCTAATTTAACGCTTATAGGTTCTGCACAAAGTCGTACCGGAACACATATCTCTTTACTTGGCGGTACGTCTTTGCTGGTAGGGTGGTAACTAGCCACAACCGACGCCTCCCATCAGGCCAGACTAAGACAAATCTGAAAATGTACACAAATATATGTCTATATATATTTATGTACATTTTATACGTACACTCAGACACACATTCACGTACACACCTACTCATGCAGTACGCAAGCGCACGCAAATATGCGCATGCACGTATATACTTGCACGCGGGAACATACACAATGATACACATAAGGTATTTTGTATCATATTAAAATATCGGTTTTTGACCACACTTAATGTCATCTTCACAATTTTTACAGGTTTCAAACAAGTATCTCTATCACACTCAGTCACTTCCATGGTGAGAATGGTACCACGAGGTTTTACAGCGTCAGCTGACGCATATTTGACTCCACATATTAGAGAGTATGTGAAGGGTTTTTCTGATGGATTTACGGACGGATTAAGGAAGTCTAATGTTCTGTTTATGCAATCTGATGGGGGACTAACTCCAATGAATCTGTAAGTATTATAAGATTTAATTTAAAATATTTTTTTAAAAATCCAAAGTTATATGTTGTGGTGCCATTATTCATACAACCAAAACAAATGTTTTGAATTAGAAATTATGTTGTATTGAAATTATGTACGTAATCGTATGTGTGTACGTTTGTCTGAGTGTTAATGTATAAATATTTTACATATACAGTAACACACACTATTATATACCTTTACCTTTTATCCTAAAACGATATATTATTAGGCTCATTTTCAGTGTAAAGATTTCATAATTCATATACTGTTATATTTTTTTTGTGTTTTCAGATTCAATGGGTCGCGTGCTATATTATCAGGGCCAGCCGGTGGGGTGGTGGGCTATGCACTTACTTCTTACCAAAAGGAGATTGGACTGCCTGTTATAGGTATGTTTATATAAAAAATATGTAATTTGAAGCAGTTAAAACTTATTAGCCTAATATTATAGAATGAGAAAGTATATTTCGTTATTTTCATGCAAAAACTGCTGAATGTATTCGTTTTTACCTACAGCGAGTAGATAAAAATTGCGTTCTGACTAAAGAAGTCCAACATTTCAATCTATATATTGTATTAACTGACCAGGCAAACTTCATCGATCGATAAATAAAAAAGCTGTATGATAATTGCAGAATGTTTCAACTTTAGTAAAAAATGTCGTGAAAAATTAACCGGAACAAAAAAAATTCCGACCTTTGCCCTATTGCCCTCATACCTACTGAAAATACCTATAAAATTTCATCAAAATCGGTTAAGCCATTTCAGAGGAATATAAAGACGTATCGCTGGTTTGCTGTAATAGTCAATTCAAAAAGCCTATTTTTCCAGGAGAACGGTTTTAAACTAAAACGAACTATAAATCAATCAATGATAGACTATACGGTATCTCTAAAGTTGAAATTGTGTGATTATTTATAAGCGAAAAACGATCAATCACTTATCACGCGATCTCTAAAACAAGTCGCCCTATTGACTTGAAATTCGGCAAACATAATGCTTTAATAATTTTCAATCGTTTATTAATAATGTGTTACTACATATTCTCACGTGATCGAGGAATGCCACTCGCACAATTAGTGTATTATAATAATTTATAGGATTCGATATGGGTGGCACTTCAACCGACGTTTCAAGGTATGCTGGTGCATTAGAGCATGTACATGAAGCGACTACTGCTGGTGTTACGATACAAGCCCCGCAGCTGGGTAAGTTGGACACCTAGAAATTTGCAATAAATTTTTTTGAAGTGAAACTATTATGCGCATGAGGGTAAAATCTTTACGGATGAAACGCGTGATTAGCGTCGCGAAGGTATGCAGTGTTTTTATGCTTTTTCGTGAGCTTAGGTAGTTTTAATATTTACATATAAGATGTTGCATTTTAAATTACCACTCGTCATTTAATAATTTTATTTACTATTTTTCGTAAAATATAAACATTTCATAAATTTTCTTTTCCAAATTTTATATTGAAAAACAAAATTTAATAAATAATTTCTAATATTGTCTAAAAACATGTGGTATTTTTATTTACAATTCGTCATTTGAGATTTCAATAAATTATTTTGCATAAAATATAAAGTAATAATATTTCATAAATTATCTTTATGAAGTTTAAATTTTAAAAATAGAATTATTATAAATATAATATAATATAATGATTTTTAGAGTTGCTCACTAATTTGTAGGTTAAGTTCTCATTATATTACACATTTTAAATGACTTTTAACACAATACTAAAGTTTGTAAACTAAGAACGATTATTTGTCATATATATTAATGTCACTAGGCGATTATTCCTTTCATTCTCCTGTGCTACATTTCCTATACCAAACGCCCCACCCAAAGAATAATAAGTACACCAATCACAGTCGTCGTAAAAACGACGACTAAACAAGCGCCCATCAAATTTGAGAATTTCCGGAACAGCGCCAAACCGGATGTTGTGCATGTAAACGTTTCACCGATATAATTACAAAGACCTCAGCATGATAAACAAATGTAGTAATTCAACAGCAATCTACAAACAAAATAATAATGATTGCTGACATATTTAATTTATAATAATTTTGTATACATTTAAATTTACTGCGGCGTTGGAAGACCTCTTTAAGCTTATGGAGTGGAACGGACTGGGCATCAACATCAATGGCGAGTACATCACTCATCTACGGTTCGCCGATGATGTGGTCATTATGGCAGAGACTCTGGAAGATCTCAATACAATGCTCGATGACCTCAGCAGAGCTTCTCGACAGGTGGGCCTAAAAATGAACATGGATAAGACGAAAGTTATGTCCAATATCCATGTTCCGCTCCACCCAGTCATCGTTGAGAACTCAGCTCTCGAAATTGTTGACGAATACTCATACCTGGGACACATAGTCCAGCTAGGTAGGTCCAATTTCGACAAAGAGGTTAGCCGCCGAATCCAACTCGGTTGGGCAGCGTTCGGGAAATTACGGCATCTCTTTTCGTCCAATATCCCTCAGTGCCTGAAGACAAAGCTCTTCGAACAGTGCGTGTTGCCAGTGATGACCTACGGCTCCGAAACGTGGTCGCTGACTATGGGCCTTATACGAAAGTTCAGAGTCACTCAGCGTGCGATGGAAAGGGCTATGCTTGGAGTTTCTCTACGTGATCAAATCAGAAATGAGGAGATCCGTAGCAGAACTAAAGTCACCGACATAGCCTTACGAATCGCGAACCTGAAGTGGCAATGGGCGGGCCACATAGTCCGACGGACCGATGGACGTTGGGGCCCGAAGGTGCTGGAGTGGCGACCCCGCACCGGGCGGCGCAGTGTAGGTAGACCCCCCACAAGGTGGACCGATGACATAAAGAGGGTCGCCGGTAGCCGCTGGAGCCAGGCGGCGCAAGATCGGGCCTTGTGGGTATCATTTCGTGAGACCTATGTCCAGCAGTGGACGTCCATCGGTTGAAGCGACGACGACGACGACGATACATTTAAATTAAGGCTAGGTATTTTTACTGTTTATAAAAAATCACGAGGAATATCAATTTAATATTCAACATCTGTGATTTTACTATATTATTTTTTAAACAATATCATAAAGAAAGAATGAAACGTTTATTCAAATTGTACAGTACATTTGTGAGCAGAATACATGTATGCGAAAATAACAATTAGAATACAATTTGAAAAGGAGTTTAGCTCAGCTGTGTGCTGTGCGTTCTTATATGAGTGTGCTGACAAAGAACGCACAGCGCTGATTTTCACGTAAATCCTGGTGAGGCCACGGACATTTACAATTTTACAACTAAAAGGAATACATAAAGACATACAGACTAGCGCAATAACTATAATGAGTAAAAAAGATTTACAGTTTATAAAACTACATAAATTAAAAAATAAAACTAAATACAATAATATATATAAACATCAAATATATGTATGTTAATAATTCTCTTTAATTGTTTTTATTAATTATTCCCTCCCTCTATTAATATAAACAAGACTTAAAAAATAGTTTGCCAAAGAACATTCACTCCTGACATGTGTACTTTGTACGCATGTATTTTTAATTAGATATTAAATGTCTCTGGCTGCTACTTCTGTCTGTCGTGTGATGAACTAAAAATACTACTATAGGTTTTTCATGCGCCAGTAGATAGAGTGATTCTTGAGGTTCTTCTAGTTGCAATAACGAGAGTTAGTGATTTATTGCCTGTTTCTTGTATATACCCAATAAATTAGAATCTCGTATTATCAGAGGTAACTTAGGTTGTATTGTTGTTTCCACAATAACAACGAAGTACATTTTGAGGTATGTGTTGCTTGTATGGCAACTCATAGTGGAGCATCAAGTTGTTTCCGTGCTCTAAAATATTTCTCTCCTATGAGTGAGGAGGTCTGTGCCCAGCGGCAGATCAGTAACAGGCTGCTACTTACTACTCATACGAAGCCGGGGCGGGTCGCTAGTCAGTAATATTTCAATGTATCGTTAATCTAGTCCCAAATAATACTTATCTAGTTTTAAATGGCTTCAGATATAAACACTGTGGCGGCTGGAGGAGGTTCTATGTTGATGTTCCGATCAGGACTTTTCGTCGCTGGACCGGAATCTGCAGGAGCAGAACCTGGTCCCACTTGCTACAGAAAAGGGGGCCCTCTAACTGTTACCGATGCTAATTTGCTGTTAGGTAACACTACTATATTTTATTGTTAAAATTCTTATCATTAGTTTACACTCTCCATATATACATCTTGTTCACATTTTCAATCGTTAATAAAATATTTTTTTACTCTGGGTGAGTAAGAAAATATTCATCACTCAAGTCCATATACATTCTTTAACTTCTAGTTTTAATTTTAATTTAATTCTTTAATTTTAATTTAGATTATTAATTAAATTTAATTAAATGAACATTACTATTTAGCGCCATCTATTGAAAGCTCACTTTAATGGTTTCAGTGTATATAATGAGTTTTTATTTTATAAATAAATGAGTTTAAGAATTTCGTGTTGGATGGCGTGGGCCTTGATTTAAAGTTTTTTTTATTACAAGTTTTACTGTAAATATATGTAAAGTGTATTTTTTATACAAAGGTACTGTCATGTCTTAAGTCTGTTTTTTTTTAACTAAAACTTGATTTTATTGTTTTTTTTTTTTTAATTAGGACGACTCCTACCGGAGTATTTCCCAAAAATTTTTGGGCCGAACGAAAATGAAGGCTTAGATAAGGACGCCACGGTTGAGGCCTTCAAGAAATTAACAGAAGAAATAAATATCTTCTTGAAACAAAGCGGCGGGAAGACGGTGTGAAGTATTTTTGTTGCATTTTTTTAAAAATCGAAAGAAGTATATACAGTTTTATCCATATAATCTCAGACGTGATTTCAAAATTTTAATCTCTATTGTAGTAAGCTAAAAAAGCTCATTTCAATAGTCAGTAGTCTGTCTTTTGGTAAAAAATCTACTACCGGTTTGGAAAGTTGATTCCATTAAGAAGGAACCAGCTATAAAATTAGTAGTTACTCTTTTAAATATACTTTTTACATACATACAAAGCATCACGCCTCATTCCCATAGGAGTAGGCAGAGACAACGTCCTTCCACTTGCCACGACCCTTGCATATCTCCTTCGCTTCTTTCATCCTCATTGATCCTTTCATACAAGTTCGTCGGTTTAGGGGACATGGCCCTTATTTAAAATATCCTGGATTTGGTCCAGGTACGTTCGCCTTGGTCCTCCTCTTTCAAATTTCCCATTCCCTCTTGACTCATAAATTATTTTTTTCAGTCTCCTTTCATTCATTCTCTCATGTGCCCAAACCATCTCAGCATACCTGTCTCTACATATACTGTTTTTTAGCATACAATACAGGTTTGTAGGTAATATTTAGCTTCTATTTGTAACTGGAACTAACAAAAAGTCATTTTTAGAACAAAAAGTCTTCATATGCTTTTGTTATAATAGTTTGTTCTTTAAAATCATAATTAATTAATGGGCTTTGAAACTGTTATAAAAAAAAATTATATAAATTTTCATTTGAAACATATATTTTTCAGATGTCTATGGAGCAAGTTGCAATGGGATTCATTAATGTCGCTAATGAAGCGATGTGTCGACCAATACGGTAATTCTATATGTGGTTATCAACTTAATAGAAGTATAAAATAATTACATTAATTTCTGTATATATTTATTTAAGAGCGCCATGTAGCACGCACATTAAAATATAAATTCACCTTTGAATCTTTTACATGAGCTTTTTGTGTGTTACAATAATTAAATAGCAGATGGCACTGTATCATTTTCTCAAATGCGATTATTACATTATTACATTTAATTTTTTTGCGTTATCAAAAATAAATAATAAAAAACGGGAAAAGTATTCTTCATAGTGCTTTTATGATTATAAAAATATGAAGAAAGTGGCTTCTAGTACTCAAGTTATTAAATTAAAATTTATACACGAGGGATCTCAAATCTTGTATATTCTATTATTCTCTCAATATTGTATTAACATCTAGCATTATCCTCTAAATGTTCAAACAATATCTTGGAACTTGTGTGGATTAATAAAAGACTATAATAGTAGAAATTCAAAAAATAAACTAATAAATTAAGTAAATATTCAGAAATGTAAATTGTAATTCTAGAGCATTAACAACCGCACGCGGTTATGACGCTCGTACACACGCCCTCGCGTGTTTCGGAGGTGCAGGAGGTCAGCACGCCTGTCAAGTAGCACAGAGACTTGGCATCAAGACTGTACTTGTACATAAATACGCTGGTGAGTTATAAAAACTTTGTGTGCATATTTGTACATAAAAATACCTTTTTCAAAATGTAATTATTATTGGGCGAAAGCGGCCTTATCACTAAAAGTAAATGAATGATAAATCATACATACACTTAAAAGCAAATATATGTATGTGACTGGAGACTATCTAAACACCTGGACCGATTTACTTAAAATTATTTGTGTTTTCGATTCGATATATTTGTGTTTCAGGTCAGGGGGTACACATCTTTGTCTATTTGTCCGATAGTCATAGTATGGTACACGGGTATGCGATCCCGGCTCCCCGAGCTATTACTGAATCTTCTCAGTCTTCCGAGTCAGTAATATCCTACTACCTTATATTTTCCTTTCTCTTCCTTACAAAGTTCCTATCTTTTTGACCCGTTCCCCCCTTTTATTCCATTTTCCTACCCACTTCCTGCCAGTCCAAGGTGTACCGTGCCGAGGGACTCATGGCTAGGGGCATTTGCCTAGTCGCAAGCGGTGGCCCTGGGACCGGGCGAACCCAGAAATAGGCTAGCCTTATTCTGGCATGCGGGGCTCTGCCAGAATGGACCTATGTTCCCTTGCTACTCGTGGGAACGCAATGGTGATATTATTACATTCCAAAAATGGCGGCGATGAGATTCGCAATCCATCACGTCACGTTCCTAATGGGGGCGAAAAGCGGGCTACCGAGAGCCGCTTTGCTACTTTGAATGTAAGAGGAGGAATGAATGAAAAGATTGATGAAGTATGCCAGATGATGCATGATAGGTGCATAGATGTACTCTGCGTGAATGAGACAAAGAGGAAAGGATGTGATACCACGAAACATAGCCCTTACACAGCTTACTGGTCTGGTGTAAGCAGTGATAAGAGAGGCTGTCAGGGAGTTGGTATCATACTTTCCGAAAGAATGGATGATTGTGTGAAAGAAGTGAAATACGTGAGTCCTAGACTCATCTGGATCAGGCTAAAAGTTGGACTTACTCGGATCTTTGTCTTGGGTGCTTATGCTCCGACGGATCTGGGCACCAGAAAGTCCAATAAAGCCCAAAAAGAAATAGATGAGTATTGGGAAAGTGTGAGTGATACGTTGAATGAATGTGAACCGAATGAGCGAATAATTATGTTAGGAGATTTTAATGGATGGGTAGGTGTGAAACGTGATGGATATGAAAGGACTCTTGGTATGTTTGGTGACAAACGGGTGAATGAAAATGGACGAAGTTTGCTTGGAATATGTGTGGAACATAGTCTTTTTGTGGCAAACACTATGTTTGAGCACAAGGGGATTCATGTGTATACAAGGGAAGAAGGGAATGCTAGAAGTATGATTGATTTTGTAATTGTGGACGAAAAACTGAAGAAGAAAGTTCTAGATGCTCGAGTATACCGCGGGGTCGACATCGATACTGACCACTACCTGGTCGTTGCCCGAATCGGTGGTCTTTTTAATCGGTGGCGCCATAGAAAGAAGGAAACCTCGAGCATTCTTGAACGAATAAAAGTGGAGAGATTGCAAGAAGAGGATGTTAGAGAAGAATATCTGAAAAATTTGAGTGGGCGATTCAAGAGTGAAGACGAAGGAAATGAGATTGAAAGTTTATGGAATAAATTTAAAGATGGAGTGGTTGGTGCTGCTATTGATGTATGTGGCGTGTCTAAAAGGAGGAAAGGTAAGAAAGAGAAGAATTTGTGGATGGACAAAAATGTTCAAGCAGCTGTGTGTGAAAAGAAGAAAGCTTGGTCCGATTGGTTGGCTACAAAAGCGAACCAACGAATGCAAAAGGCAACGAATGATGACGTAAAAAAGGCAAGAATGGAATACAAAAGGGTGAAAGTAATCGTGAAAGAAGCTGTAAGAAAGAAAAAAGAAGAATACAGTGATATGTATGATAGGAGACTTTCTGATGATTTTCAGTCAAACAAAAAGTTTTTCTGGAAATCAATACAATTTGCCCGAGGGAGATCTACTTCCTCGGAGCTTTGTAAAATCAGAAGTTTAGATGGAAGTTTAATAAAAGGAGAAGAATGGATATTGAAGAGATGGAAGGATCATTTTGAAAGTTTGTTTGAAAGAAATGAAGCAGAGGTAAATATGGCCTCTGCGGATAGCAATGAATGTAAGACAAGTGATAGCGAGATTAGTATGGATGACATCATGAAAGCGATAAAAGGTATGAAATCAGGTAAGGCTGCTGGGTATGACAGAGTGTCAGTCGAGATGCTGAAGGCTGGCCGCGGGATTGTGGTAGCTCAGCTGTACTGCCTTTTCAATATATGCTGGGAGAAAGGTCAAGTCCCAAGAGATTGGAGCAAGGCCGTAATTGTCCCTCTATATAAAGGAAAAGGGTCACAGCAGGAGTGCAAAAATTACCGCGGTATCAGCCTTCTTAGTGTCGTCGGCAAATTGTATGCAAAGATATTAATTGAAAGGGTGATTAATGAAACTGATGGGAAAATATGGGACGTGCAAGCGGGATTTAGAAGAGGAATGGGATGTACGGATCAGGTCTTTTCTTTACGGTGCATAACTGAAAAATGTTTGGCTAAACACCAAAAAGTTTATTGCGCGTTCGTAGATTTAGAAAAGGCCTATGATCGAGTGGTGAGGAATGAGCTGTGGTCAACGTTATCTACGTATGGGGTGAGCGGTTGTCTGATCCAAGCATTGAAGTCTCTCTATGAGGGTTCTAGTGCCTGTGTCAGAATAAACGGAGCGTACACGGAGTGGTTTCCTGTCGAAAGAGGTGTTCGACAGGGATGTGTTGCGTCACCATGGCTGTTCAACCTTTTCATGGATAAATGTTTGACAGATTTAAAAGAAAGTATGTATGGGTTAAGAATGAATGAATTACTCATCAAATGTTTACTCTACGCTGATGATCAAGTAATACTTGCGTCATCCGCTAACGAGCTTCAGGAGATGCTAAATATTATGAATGAAGCTTTGAAAGGGAAAGGAATGAAAGTGAATGTAAACAAAACGAAAGTTATGCTTTTTGAACGAGATGAATCTATGATGAATGGCAATATTTTGATAGATGGGGAACAAGTGGAAGAGGTGAAAGAATTTGTATACTTGGGATCTAAATTTACAAAAGATGGAACATGTGAAAGTGATATCGAAAGGAGAGTGAATGCAGGGAATATGGTAAATGGTGCTCTGCATGCTTTTATGAATAGCCAGATGGTGTCTCAAAGGGCTAGACTGGCAGTGCATGCTGGAGTGTTGGTGCCAACACTTATGTATGGTAGTGAAAGTTGGGTATGGCAGAAGAATCACAAAAGTAAAATAAATGCGGTAGAGATGAGAGCGTTGAGAAGCATGAGTGGATTAAAACTGAGTGACAGAGTAAGAAATAGTGTGATAAGAGAACGTTGTGGTATAAAAGAAGACGTAGTGACTAAAATTGAGAAAGGTATGCTTAGATGGTTTGGGCATGTAGAGAGAATGAATGAAAGGAGACTGACAAAAAGGATTTATGAGTCAAGAGTGAATGCGAAAGTTGGAAGGGGAAGACCGAGGCGAACGTTCCTGGACCAAATCCAGGACATTTTAAATAACGGCCAGGTCAAGAGTACTCTAAACCGACGAACTTGTATGAAAGGTTTAATGAGAATGAAAGAAGCGAAGGAGATATGCAAGGATCGTGGCAAGTGGAAGGATGTTGTCTCTGCCTACCCCTATGGGAATGAGGCGTGATGCTATGTATGTATGTATGTTCGATTCGAGAGTGGCATAATGTTATAAATCACACATTTCAACGATATTACACGCGGGTGACACCGCCGGGAATAGCTAGTTTACATATATATTTATCTATGAATGTATTTAGTGTATTTATTATTTATACCACCTTCCCTATACACTAGTAACTTAGTCACATTCCTTAAGGTTGACTTGAAGAAATCGCTTTTTTATTTAAAGGTGATAGGACCGCCTTTTGTACGTCGCTATTGGTTAAGTACCTTACTATATTTTAATTTTTAAGCGTTGTACAATAAAGTATTAAATAAATAAACAAATATGATGCATCTGCTTTCAAGGTATACTATCAGCTTATGGTATGGCTTTAGCTGATGTAGTACAAGAAGCTCAAGAACCATGTGCCTTAGTTTACTGTAACAACAGCTTCAACAAACTTGATATGAGATTGGACGTGTTAGCTGCAGTGTGTAGAGATAAATTAAGGGCTCAGGTATTTACTTTGAACATTTGGAATTATTTCTCAAGTTTAATGACATTTACTGCACTTAAATATAACCTCTGAGTTTAATTAATTTTGACAATTGTTTTGAATTGAAATAAAATGAAAAGTTATTTGATTAAAAAAACGGATGGTGCAGTCTTCTTTTAAGTTAAAAACTACAGTCAGAAGGTCTCATTTTAATTAAATTTACAAATATGAAATTTATTATTTAATACATATGTTATATAATTTTTATATAGATCCAAAGCCGTGTAGGAAATATATGTGATAATTTAGTATAATCAATAGATAGATAAATTAGAGGTGTTAGGGACGCGTGCGGACGATAATCCTTCTTTACCAAGAATCTTGCAATGAAGGATAGTATATTATATATGAACAATCTTGCAGTAAATGATTACTTCTTGTTTACCAACAATCTTGCAATCAATTGTTATTTCTTATTTACCAAAAGTCTTGCAATAAATGATAACTTCAGTTTTACGAACAGTCTTGCAATGAATGATTACTTCCTATTTACCCACAAGCTTGCAAGAATGATTACTTTTTATTTACCAACAGTCTAGTAATTAATGGTTACTTCTGACTTACCCACAATGCTGCAATGAATGACTACTTCTTATTTACCAACAATCTTGTAATGAGTGATTACTTCTTATTTACCTAAAATGTTGCAATGAATGATTACTTCGTATTTAGCAACAATCTGGTAATGAATGATTACTTCTTATTTGCCCACAATCTTGCAATGTATGATTACTTCTTATTTACCATCAATCTTGCAATCAATGATTACGTATATTTACCAATCTTGGAATACTTCAATTGTTTGATTTATTACAATGAGTTCTATTTTATATATGTATCTTATTTTAACAGGGTTTCACTGACTTACAAATAGTAATAGAGCCTTATCTTCATTTGCGTTACGCTGGTACGGACTGCGCTTTGATGGTATCCCCGGTACTGGGAGATACCTCTTCCGCTACAAGACATGGAGACTTTTACACGGCCTTTGTTAACAGGTATATTAAAAGCAAAATACGTATTTTATTTTCAATTCCTACTATTTATTCACCCGCTCCCTATTTGTATCTTGTTCAAATTTCTAATCCTGACATATAGACTACAAGCCCATGGAAATAATTAACCTGTGAAATGATCCAATGTGAATAACGCTTAGAAGGCTGTCACTATATCATAAAATGACTCTGAGTCCGGTCAGAATGCTATTAAATATTACCGTTGTACTCTATATGTAAGAGATTATAACTGACTTTACTCCTCTAGGTATCAAAATGAATTTGGATTTACACTCTCTGATCGGGATATTTTGGTTGATGATGTTCGCATTCGGGGCATCGGTAAAAGTGTCGCAGCAGAAGACGTTGCGCCACCTTGCTGTAAAGGCTCAAAACCTCAAGTCGAAAAGGTACGAAATATCCTATTAATAACAACATTTTATTGTGTCTGGTCTAAGATTGTAGCGATATATAAATTTTGGACATTATGATAACCCGCATTACTGCAAATTGCGAAACCATTATTTTTATGAATACAGTTAAAACATTAGTCATAAGACTTGGTTAAGTTTAAAAATAAGATCAATAATTGTAATTATAAAAATGTTTTTTTCAACCAGTTTTATTTTGTTTTCATTATATTATCACCAATATTAAAAAACAATTCACGTTGGAGAGAGAAAGGATGTTCAAATAAAACAAAGACTAATTTAAAATCAATACTAAACATATTTGCCAAATTATTTGAGAAAACCGTCTATCCTATTCTATCCCACTTCTTTCTCGACATCGTATCCATTGACCAACATGGATTTTGTAGTAATAGGTCAACGACCTCAAATTTAGTTACATATATCTCGTACATTGCTCAATGTGTGGACAATAAAAAACAAGTGGACTCTATATATACTGACTTTAGCAGCGCGTTCGACAAGGTGGACCATAATATTTTAATTATAAAACTTTGTGCTTACGGGATCCACGATCCCTTACTCTCGTGGTTTAGATCTTACCTCGCGAACAGAGTTCAAAGGGTAACAGTTAAAGGCCATATCTCAGACCCATTTATTGCTACATCAGGAGTGCCCCAAGGCTCTCATTTGGGACCAATCCTGTTTTCTTTATTCATAAATGACATAACCAATAACATTCATTACAGTAGATATTCTCTTTTTGCCGATGACCTTAAAATATACAGAGAAATAAAATCAATCGAAGATAGTTATCTATTGCAAAGGGACCTCGATTCTATCCATGAATGGTGTAAAAACAACAGAATGACGCTAAATGTCACAAAATGTGCACATATAAAATTTACACGGAAAAAGAGTGTTACCAAGACCAATTATCATTTAAATTACTCTCAGCTAAATGAAGTACAAGTCATTAGAGATCTTGGTGTCATAATCGATGCTAAACTTACCTTCAAAGAACATATTAGTCATGTCACCTCACAAGCTTGGAAACTACTTGGATTCATTAAACGCAACACCACAGATTTCAAAAGAATCGGCAGTATTATAAGTATATATAATGCGTTGACGCGTAGCATACTAGAATATGCAGTCTCAGTATGGAACCCGCACTATAAGACACATATTGCAAGGATAGAGCGAATTCAACGGTCCTTTACGAGATACCTAGCGTTTAAAGATAATGCTTGCCCGTATAGAGCAAATTATTTAACACGTCTTACACATTTCAACATTCAGACACTAGAAAAGCGTAGACTAGTCGCTGATTTAATGACTCTTCACAAAATTATTCACAACACTCTAGATTGTCCAGACTTGTTGGGTCAAATCAACATTAACGTCCCCAGATGTCCCCCAAGAAATGCCATAAAAAAATCATTTATTCCACATTCCTTCAAATCAAACTTAGGCAAATTTTCCCCTTTAAACAGGCTAGCCAGTACGTACAATAATTTAAACGACATTGACATTGACATTTTTCACGATAACCCAGTTAGTTTTAAGAACACATTATATGTATCCAAATGATTCTGTCCAATACTTAAATAACTAAATTTTTATTTTGTTCTTGATTTTGATTTTGTAATTTTAATTTTTGTAATTTTTATTTTACTAAATTATAAATGTTGTATACACCTGTAAAAGGAGCATTGTGTTGGTCTCATACTTATATTAATATTCATATTGTTAATGTTGTCATAATGGTCTGTTGGTGTGTCTATTAAATAATAAATAAATAAATAAATAAAAAGATATATAGTATACAGAAATAAGTATATAACTAAATTACTCTAGAATATTTGGTCCGATTTTGATAATTTTTTTAATAGCATTGAGGCGGATTCAAGAATTTTCTTTATTGATAATGGAAGCCATTTAATTCAAATTAATTGATATATAATATATATGGATTCGAAAATAACATTGCCTAAACCTAACTACAAAGAACCTATTGTGTAGCTCTACAAAATTTATACTGGAATTCATTTGGTGTATTTACTGTGTTCCATTTAGAAAGTCTGTAAAAGGCAAAGCTAAATGTATAATTACCATGATTGAAAAACTGATTTTTGTATTACTTTTTTTATAAGTCGATAATTAGAGTTGTCCCTGATGTGGAAACTTAATTAATGATTTTATTGAAAAAATACGTACATATTGATTCTAGGTAGTGCAAGTATACTTTGAGGATGGTTATCAAGATACAGCAATATATTTGTTAGAGAAATTGTTACCTGAACAAGAGATATCAGGTCCAGCTATTATTATGGACAGTCTATCCACTATATTGATTGAGCCAGGTATGATTTTTAAAAGATATTTCATTATAGATAGTTATAGAAATCGTGTTTCTAAACATTGATTTTCATAATTTTGCAATTTGGTAGAAAAATAGGGCATTCTCGCCCAGTAAATGAGGTAAGGATATCTTATTGTTCGCCCGTGCGTGCTTATACTATTTTTCCTTACACTGATATAAAATATTTAATCATTTCATGTTTCAAGTTGTCTTTGCTATTCAAAGGTTACCGTGAGAAAATGTAAGTTAGGCGCATGCGAGCCAGTGGAATCTAATCGGGAGAGAAAGGCGCACTTTTCTCCTGCATACAGGAGGGAAAAAGCTAAATTTATGTATGATAATATACACGTTTATGTACGATAATTTTGCGTAACAAAATGTTTTATACCATTCCTCTCTTATGCACTCCATATGTATTTGAATCTTTAGATTTTTATTGTTTATGACAAATAGGCATACGGTTTACCTGATGTTAAATGAAGAATATGTTGTCTGTCTCAAAAATGGAATTATGAATTTTTAAATACTCAAATAATTAATGATCTCAATTAAGATGAGAATCTTACGTACTTTACGGAATATGAATTAAATAATGATTGACGATGAATATTCGATCTTATTAAATTATTTACTAATTCATTATAAAAAAACTTGTTTTACTCTAGAAATCCATTTCGTAAAATTAGTGTTCTCATTTTAACGTTTCCTACTCTTGAAACGAAAATTGAACCTTAAAAGTAATGAATTAAACTACTTTGTAAAACAGACATGTTTTTGGTCCTATTACATTTCGATGAAAGGATTTTCCAGAGTGCTGTTTTGTCACCTGAATGAAATTAAGTCGGGATGGAAGTTGGAATGGATTTCAAGTGTAAGTCTGCTAATTTGATCTATCCGACCTGATCCGGTTAGGTCTCGTTGGATTGCAGTCCCTAAAATAATACATTGTTATAATTTTTCCATGTTTTTTATGAATATCCAAAGAGCAAAAAGTGGTGCTCTTTTAGCTGTATTACTCTCTTAATTTTAATTAAATCGATTAGTGAGCATTGAAAATCTTTTAGGAAGCCGCGCTGATATAACAAAATACGGTGATATACAAATTAATGTGGGTGCAAGTCAATCGAAATCCGTTACAGCCGAATTAGACTCAGTACAGCTGAGCATTTTTTCACACAGATTCATGTCTATTGCCGAGCAAATGGGCAGGTTAGTCAATACTCCTATTTTTTGGTACAAAAATACCTGTATTAAAACAAGATTTAACGTATTAACATCGCGAATAACTTAATTCTTAACGATTTCGAAAATTTAGTGATTAATTCCTAACAGTAGTCAAACCAGTTTTATGTATTTAATTTTTTATAACGATCCATAAACATGAAGATATTATGTATATATATTTTTTTTGATAATTACGTTTGTATATTTATATAAAGGAATTGCCAAAAACACTAGCTTCTTTCAACTTTTACTTCTTTTGGTGCGTTAAGGAAAAATGATGAGAGTAAATTTTTACGATACGCGCGCACATCGTCACAAAAAAACCGTCACCCTGAAGTTAGTCAATATTTTAGTTTTTTAAATATTTTATAATTATTATATAATAACTTAATTATTTTATTATATTACTTGTTAGATATATTGTGACATTGAAAATATCAACGTGACATTCTTATCAAAATTATAACATTTAGACTCAACTATAGAACAAGATTATAACCTATTTATAACCAATTAAAGTAAGTTTACATTTAATATTTCTACAAACGTAGAAAAAAGCAAAAGATAAATTTTTTGAAAAGATTTTATATTGTTACGCCAAAGAAGCATAATTTCTTATGCGTGTACATAAGTACACACACACTTTCTTTAACTTTATTTTATGTTCACTGTTTTTTTTTCTAAAATCTAAGATAACTGAACTGAAGCATGCTTTAATTGATATATTTTAATATGTAAGAAATGATTAATATTAAATTACAGTTTTAAGATGGTCACTTTGTGCATTGAAATATAGGAATTATTATATGTTTCTTGGTCACTTGGACGTGTCATTGTTTACTATGTAACAATACAATTTCGTACGGTGTCCTAGTATGTAAATATGAAATTCTCAATGAAACCCGCGGCTAGCAGGCTTAGCAGGCGTAGTACACAAATGTATGTGCTAGTCCAGTTGTATGTATTTGGGTGTATATATGCAAGAAACATTTTAGGGTGTTACAACGAACGTCAATATCGGTGAATATCAAAGAGCGTTTGGATTTCTCGTGCGCTTTGTTCGGCCCCGATGGGGGTCTCGTATCAAACGCACCACATATCCCCGTCCACTTAGGGGCTATGCAGGAGACAGTGCAGTACCAGGTACAATTTATTTATTTTTTAATTATTTATTTATATTTTGGTTTCAGCATGTACAAGTACAAGTGAAGCCCCGTCGGGGCGCTGCAAGCATAGCGTTTTACAATAATAAATATTTTAAAATAATTTACATTTGAATTGGAAAAACAACAAAAAAAATTGTTTCTCTAATTTTTACCTCAAAAATATTATAATTAGCAACGCGAAAACTTTGCAAACTATATATGTATGTGCTAATGTAAGTATTCGATTTTTAGATAGTTAATATTTTTATACAAGTATATTGTTTGTTTTCCAAATGTCAATAAAATAAAAATATAGCACAGACATTTTAAATTAACACATTCAAACAATTCATCCACATAGAAAGAAGCTTTTATAAACTTTATTGCACATATGAAGAAGAAAATACAAATCTTTTAATCTTTTTACGTGACTTTTCTTATGGATAGCGTTGAAAATATACATTTTTAATTAATTATAACTAATGAATTAATATTTAAAGCAACTGTATTAACATCAATTGTCATTAATTACACCAGGGCTCAATAAACTAGTTATTAGAGGAATGATAAATGTGGTTAAAAATGTAACCATTATAGAACAAAAAAATAGAGTGATGAAATGTGGCCCATAAGAAAAGGTTGCCAACCCTTGCACTCTACACGTTCAAAAATATAAATGTATGTTATTAGCGATTGAAAATTTGAACACGAAGTTAAATACATACTTCACATTATTGTCTTTTTAAAAATATGTAACAATTACTTTTATAAAATAATGGTGTTTATTAGGTAAAATGTGGCGTGGCAAAATATTGTCATTTGAGGTACTATAAGAAAAGGTAGCCGACCCTGCACAACACAAATATATAAAATATTTTATTAACCATTGAAAATTTGATTTGATTTAACTTCGTGTAAGTTGAATCAAATCTTTGCATTATTGCCCTTTTCATGGTTTGGGTCATATCGGTTGTACGAGTTCAAAGTATGGTTTCAAAGTCTATAACGGATGCAGGTAGAAACAATTCTTCTGTTTATATATGTATTTATAAATTTGTTTAATTAAAAACTTAAATAATATATTGTTTTAATTTTGGTAGATGAAAGTTCGTGGTGACTCTTTAAAGCCAGGAGACGTGTTATTGGCGAACCATCCAAAAGCAGGTGGCTCTCATCTTCCCGATTTAACAGTTATGACGCCGGTATTTCACAAGTAGGTTTTTTTACTAGCTTTCTTAGCCCTGTTTATCGAGTACCTTCTGCTAATGCATATTATGTTCTTGTTGGGTCAAAGTTGCGAGTCACTGGGTTCAATTTTCAGCAGAAGAAATTTAGTAAATTGCATGCCTAATTTGTCTGAATGTGGACTAGTGGGAGGCTTTGGCTGTGGCTGTATGGTGCTATCCAGAAACTGTTACGCGGTAAGAGAGTAGTTTATTACCTTTTAACAGGAAATACGTGTCGCTAAGCACAGAAATTGCCTTTTACCAGGTGAGCGCGCTTCCATCTTAGACTGTATCCCTTACGTTCAGCTGACACACCTTCACGTGAGGCTTATGTATTTAATTACTTACATAGTTTTAAAATTGTTTGTTAAATAATTATTGGATGACAACAAAAAAAAATGTGTTAAACACGAACACACCGATTTGTACCAAATTTTATATGCGTATTCAGTAGGTCTGAGAATCGGTTACTATCTATTTTTCGTACCCCTAAGGGTAATTTAAAGGGTTGTTCACCGTTAAAATGTTTATTTTTTATTTTTTTGTGATACAGCTTATAAAAATATAAACAACCCTAACTTTTCACCTTTCTATCACCAATCCCTGTTTTTAAATAGCGATAATAGTCATTATATGGCAAAACAACGTTTGCTGGGTCAGCTAGTATATATATATACACGTATGGTACATAATTAAAAAAAATGGAATATGCATGTGAATTTTTAGTTCGAAAAATATGGTGCGAGTACTTATTTCGCTAGTAGAAGTCAGGGGTTCGATTCTCAAGATAAATTTTCTGATTTGTTTGGATTACCACTAATTATCACACAACCACTAAAAATAAATTTGTAGGATGCTGTGGAGGAATCATTAATGGGTAAATTATATCCAACCGGGTTAGCGATTGAAAAATGTATGTAAACTTTGGGACAACGTAGATTTCTTTAATTATTTTTAATAGTGAGGTATCAATATAAAGGTGACAAAATTGAAATGTTTTTGACAGATCTAGTAAGAGACCTATATTTTTCGTGGCCTCTCGTGGACATCATGCTGATATTGGTGGGTTGACCCCTGGTTCGATGCCCCCTCATTCCACTAGTCTTGCGCAAGAGGGTGCTGCTTTTAAATCATTGCTACTCGTTGACGGTGGGCGTTTTAACGAAGAACTTCTTGTGGAAGGTAATAATAACATTCCGTTGAACTAGCAAGTAAAATTCATAAGGTTGGTGATACATTCAATTGGTGTATTGATGTGTATTTAAGGTTACACGACAGATGTTAAAACAATTTCAAGCCGAGTTTAATGATTCAAAGTTCTGTTCTATATTCATATATAAATAAGAGGAGAACTCTCCGCGTACACCCCGACCCCATGCAAATATGGGGAAACCAATTCTTAGTGAGCGTTTACGTCGCGAAATGAATAGGTGTGCCGAATTTCAAGTCAATCAGGTCAAGAGTCTTGGAGAATTCGCAGTGTACTTATTCTCATTAATTTTTCGTTATTTTCGTAGATATTCTTCTATTTACACTGCAAACGAATACAACAAATCAGTGATCATTACTAAATTATAAATGGTGTAACGAACACAACTTTGTTTTATATATCGACGCTGGAAACCAAACAGGTTGTAATCCGCAAATTCAAAATATCATAATAATGTGACAAATGTTTTTTTTTAAACAGAATTACCGTTTTTGAACATTACTTCTTTTATTGCTAAACAGGTTAATAAGTTATTTATTTATTTATACTTTATTGTAGACCACACAAAAAAATTATAAATTACGAAGGAGTCTTAAACTATGTACATTAGTGACGGACAAAAGGCGGTCTTACCGCTTTAAAGCGGTTCTTCCAGACAACCTAAAGAAAGGATACTTAGTTAAGAGTATAAAGAAAGGTGGTGAGAAAAGCAAATACACTACATACATTCATAAATAAATATGTCTGAAAATATAGATTATAAATTGTAAATTGTACAAAAATTATGTGCACAGCGCACCTAAAGAAGATTCCACCTGGAATAAAAGTGAATGATACAATCATTTTCTATTATCTTATATTTATTTTACTACGTTGCAGAACTGATGAAACCGGGTGAGGTGCCAGGTTGTTCCGGAACAAGGAACTTAAGCGATAACTTGTCTGATTTGAAAGCACAAGTCGCTGCTAACCAAAGGGTATGTTTTCATAAACACTAAGAGTACTTTTTGACTGTCACAATATAATTGCTATATTTAGAAGTGAAACTGGTTTTTTTTCTACCAGAATATTTACAGGTTCTTTTGGTTATATTTATGTGTGCATATATATGTTATTGATATGAATATATGTGTGTATGTTTATAATATATCTATAGCTTGTATATATGTTGATATATACTAATCATTTTAATATCTCTGCATCTACACCACATGTTTTATTAAATTCTTCCACATTCTGGGGTTCCTGGAAGAAATCTCTGCAAAGGAATAAGGTATCCTATGTATAGTAACTTTAATTGTGACTTCTTTTTCGGTGCATAAATAAATAAAATTTATAAATGACTTACATTTATTAATTTTATTTATTTATGTTAAAATTTATTCCTAAAATAGTTTCATGGCAGTATCATCTAAGTAGAATCAATCTATCACACTTGTGGTAGATTTCCAACAGACAAGTTTAAAGACTAAAAAATATTTTGATTGTATTTCATTAATATTGCATTTTTAATATGTTTCTTTGTGTTTTAATATTAAAGGGTATTCAATTGGTGTCTGAATTGATCGAACAGTATGGTTTAGATGTAGTGCAAGCATACATGGCACATATCCAGAGGAATGCAGAATTAGCTGTCAGGGATATGTTAAAGGTAACTAACTGTAAATGAAAATAATAATTTATTTATGATAAATATTATTAACATTTTTAAGCAAAACTCTTTGATTAATGTTCACCTACAATTTTTAAATTCGACTACCGACAGTTTTCAATCACTATTATAAGACGATGAGTAATGGAAATGTTAGTCTTATTTATTAAAAATGACTAAATCTTGAGGTAATATTCAAATAGCCATAAAATTCTACAATTTCAATCTGTTATATAAGGTGTTAAGTAATGAAATTGTTAGTTTTATTTAAAAATGAAAATAAATCTTTAAAAAATAAATTAGAAAATGTGGGTGGTTGAACTTTAGAGTACCCACATTTTCTATTTAATCTAATATACATTTTCAATTACTCTTTAATAACCATGTAATTGTTGGTCTTAATTTTTTTTAATTAAGACCAACAATTACATGGTTATCTTATGGTATCTCTTAGTTTAATATTCAAATACCAAATTAATTGATTAAATAATTAACACTCGATAACGTTTTTATAAGTGTCAACTTTAGTCGAATTTTAGTTATTGTTTCGCAAAATTTTATTTCGATAAATATGTATTTCAGAAATCCTTTATTTTTATAGGATATTGCAAAAAATACAATATCTAAAACTGGTTCATCGGTTTTAAAGGCTACAGAATACTTGGATAATGCGACACCTATTTCTCTAACGATTACCCTCGACAAAGACCAAGGCAGTGCAACATGTGATTTTATGTAAGTATTGTTTTATATAAAAATATGTTGAAATGAAAACGAATTCAAGAGTTCAACATATATAATCTTTATTTTATAAACCTGTAAACTAAAAGTTTATACTTGTCATATGTCAAGAAGATGCACGATAGCATCGACCTCTGGATAGTGATATGATGGAGGAACCTCTGGGAAGTTTTAACAAGGATGTGATGTCAGCCTAGGTGACTTCATAATCTACTAAGTATAGAGACAGCATTTATTTCTTCCTAACAGAGACAAGCTGTGTTCTAAGTCGATTACAACTATCTGACAACTCAAGGATTAATGTCTTGAAAACGATCAGTTGGCTCTATTTATAACAACCACGCTAATTAGTTACAAGTGTAAATAATGAACTAAACGATTTCACAATTCAGCAATATTCAACATGGTTACGATAACAATCTATAATTTTAAGAAGTTTATGCGTTCCACCCACATTAATGTGATTAAAAATCTATTATTTAAAATGGTGAGATATATTTCTTTCTTATTAACAGGGGTACAGGTGTCGAAGTTTGGGGTAATTTGAATGCTCCTAGGGCTATTACGTTGTCAGCTTTAATATACTGTTTAAGATGTATGGTAGGGCATGACGTGCCTTTAAACCAGGTTGGTACTACAATATTTCATTTTTTTTAAGGACGGAATACCATTTCTATTAAACCTTTTCTTCTAACACCTTTTCTATTAAATGATCTGTATCCTAAGATGCACCTTACAATAGTTTTTATACCGTATTATTGGTAGTTATAAAATATATCTAAAAAAAGTCGCAGTTCGAATTTCTAATAGTAATATTTTCTTAATATTGAAACATATTTTAATTTTTATTTATATTAATAATATAACTCGTTCTAGCAATTTATATTTCATCTTCACGTCAGCCCGTTTCATTAGTCACCAACACCATTTAGTCTGCGATTTTCTTCAAGTTACCCATTTATAGAGAGAAACTTACACGTCTGTGAAATAAATTAAAAGTGCGTGCGTACCATATACACATGTCAGAAGTGAAACTTCAGCCTTATTAAGTTTTGTTTATATTTATACAAATCTAAAACTTTAGATTACCGAGACTCAGAGGGAGGGAAAAAGTAAGATATGTTAGGAGTTGTATGAATTTAATTGTCATTAAATTATTAAAAGTGTCGAAAGTTAATACAAATAATTTATTAAAATCTCAAACGACGAATTGTATATAAAAATACCATGTGATTTGTCAATATTAGAAATTATTAATTTAATTTTGTTTTTGAATTAAAAATTTAGAAAAGGGAATTTGTGAAATATTTTTCTATTATATTTTATGAAAAATAGTATATTAAATTATTAAACGACGAGCGGTAAATTAAATGCCACATGTTATTTGTAAATATTACCTAACCTTTAAACGAATTAGCATAAAAAACGGTGAACATCTTTGTGACGCTAATTACGAGTTTCATCCATAAATATTTTGCCCTCATGCGCCTAATAAAGTTTCATTTCAAAACTTTAAATTAACAATTGACTCTTTCCACCAAAAAAATCGCATTTTGTATTTGGGACGTCCACGTCGTCTAGATTTTATATTATATGCAAATTTTTAGGGCTGCCTTAATCCAGTCAAAGTAATCATTCCAAATGGCTCTATATTGGATCCCTCAGAAGGCGCTGCAGTCGTCGGAGGAAATGTTCTAACATCTCAACGCATTGTTGATGTTGTATTTAAAGCTTTCCAGGTGAGTGCGAGGGTGACATATCAATAATATTTTATAATTACCGCTTTTCCATCGACATATAATCGAACAATAGATTTATAAACGCTCCGAGTATATTGAACGACAGTGAAGTACGAACGCGTCCATAACAAGATGGCGGGCATAAGGATAACATTTGTAAATCTTTAGATGATATTAAACTCGTTTTATAACACTAAAAGTCCAACGTGTGTTCAAATTATTTCAACTGCGCCACAATTAACTTGCCTTATTACCATTCCTCTAATTAATATTTGACTAACATGAATAATGTATTGAATTTTTCTCTTTATATAAGTTGATTTATTTATATTAAGAGAAATGTATCTCTACTAGTAAAGAACGAAGCGTATTTTTTTAACACCCTCTAGCGAATGTGTTTTAATTTATTTCCTAATTGCGTAAACGCTTAATTGTGATCTCATCTGATGATGCAGCATAAGATGGTAACCTGCAAATTTTTTAAGAGGTGTTTTGTACACAACAGCAAGCTATGTAAAAATCATTTAGAGGTAAATTAAAGACACTGATTATAAGGGACATAATTCAGTATTGTTTATATAGGTATGTGCAGCATCCCAAGGTTGTATGAATAATTTGACTCTGGGTGAAAATAGCTGGGGATACTATGAAACTGTTGCAGGAGGCAGTGGGGCTGTAAGTAAAACATGCTAATTTTCTTAATAGCTTGTACGTTTCTATAATGATGTTCCAAAGACGTTCTAAATTAGTCACTTATAATAATTTTAACCGTTTATTAGAAGAAAGCTTATAGAAAAATCGATAATATAAATGTGTATGTACATCACAAACTAAAATTAGATTGTAATGATGTTTAATAATGGGTAAAAGTGAGACTTTAATGCTACTACTGCTACCTCCTTTTTATTTGAGAAATCACATTTTACCTTAAATCTATGAATACTTTTATCTACATATAACAGGTTTCCAAATATGTATACACATTGAACCGTCATTGTCTTCATTGCTATATTCTAAATTAATTTTATAACAAGGAAACATTTGTGTTTTTGTTTGTGTTTGTAATGTTTTCACACAAACACTACTGGACTGATTTAAAAAAATCACCATTGGAAAGCAACATCTTCACTAAGTGCCATAGGCTATATTACTTTTTAATAAAATAGGGATCACTAATAAAAATACATTAATGTAAACCCAAGGTGTGAAACAAAAAATCTGTTATCGCGTGCGCTGCGGAAACTATTGATGATAGAACAAAAATATGTTCTACAATATTATAAAAGGTATTAATATCTACAAAAAAGTCCGCGAGACCATATGTGCAACTACTGTAGTTACGCCACTATAACTACATTTTTACATTGTAAGTCAATAAAAGTGCCGATAGTAATCAAACCATATTATTCTTACCCCTGTATTAATCTTTATTCTATTAAATGATATTTTATTTAAAGACCGTTTCAATACTTACAAATACTATTTAAATTATTAAAATAGATCTAAAAGATATAACCATCCAAAATTTAGAAATCTCAATCTAAAGAAAATAATGTATAGCCATGGCTATATTCATTTTGTTTATGTTATAATCAAATACACACATAGACAGAAAACATTCATCAAATTGACTTTTTTAAGCGATAAGAAGTTCCTCTGGTCAGTTAGTGTGGTATATATTATGCGGACCATAAATACTATTGCTTGTATTATTTAAATAATTTCAGGGCCCCGGCTGGCATGGTACCGGCGGTGTTCACACGCACATGACCAACACACGTATTACAGATGTTGAGATAGTAGAGACTCGCTATCCCATACTTGTAACACATTTCTCTCTCCGCGATGGCTCTGGAGGACAAGGTGAGTATTCTGAAGTAAAAGCTTTTTTAGTTGCGCTATGCACACTATTTAGTGGTTTTTGAATGCGATTGAGCTGAAACGCTGGTCTATACAACATTCGTTTGAGTATGGTCGGGCCTTGTTCACTAAGGAGGCGAGGAGGCATTCGCAATAAAGTAAGGTTGATTGTGGCCAAGTAAGGATACACAAGTCAAATCAAATAAAAAAAGATAGTTTTGTATACAATGTGTTATATATTGCTTCTATGCGTAATTGAAATCAAGTTCAAACATTTCTATCGCTTAAATAATCTTCAACATATGCCTTTTATAAAAGGATGTCTTCGACATATTTCTTAAAATCATGTGGAGGCTAATCTAAAACTGACGCGGTATCTTGTTAAAAATGCGTATGCACAACCCGACAAATGGTCTGAACTTTTTGCACTCTAAAATATGGAATTACAAGTTTGTTCTTATTTCTTGTAATAAAATTGCGTTTTTCACTTTTTTGCTATATAATAATGAATATTATTACGGATAAGATTTTACAAAACCCTTTCCCTTTCTTAAGTTTCTATCTTACGTAAGAAATAGTATAATATTTATATTAGACACATTTAAAATTGTACTATTTTAATTGAACTATAACAATTTGTAAAATAAGACTAAAATCGAAATGTACATTATTGAGCGAATAAAACCATTTGGCATCTGAAATGAAAGTAGATTTCTAATATCAAATCACCATTTACAAAATATTATGTGAGGGGAAAAGAGTATGTAAAGTTTGTAACACCTCCCCTCCCTCGGGACCTCATACGTAGTTATTGACCCTTACTTAATTATTATCATCATGTTAACCAAGTCGGACCGAAGCGAGGGTGTTGAAATACCCCGTGTATGAGTTTTAATATAATAACTTTAGTATTAGAAAAGCTACTCATAATTTTTTGAATCATAAAAGCATTATAAAGACCTTGTGTAAAATAACGCTTCCCGTTTTTTATATTTATTGACGAAACCTGTCCGATCTTGAGTATCAAAAAATTATGCGTGATCCGAACGGGGATACCAAAAGAACCCAGTTCATTTGTAAGGAAATCTGAAACAGGCCGGCTAGGTTAAATGATTCTTACGCTATTATTATCACCTTGAAACATACAAAGTAAACAAGTAAGGTGTTAAGGTACAAGGTTTTCCATTTTATTTCAAGGTCAATGGAAGGGCGGTGATGGTGTGAGGCGTGAGTTAATGTTTAGAAGAACAGTGCAGCTATCCGTGTTAACAGAAAGGAGGTCCTTCCAACCATATGGAATGAATGGTAAAATCTAGACTACTACAATGAATTGCTATTTTTATAAAGAACTCTCAGAAGACATAAATCTCATTTATTACAAGAAAACTTATTCAACAATCTTGAGAGTAGAATAATAAAGCTTGAAAGTATTTTAACTCACACTACAAAATATTTTATTGCATTATTAAAATATAATTATTACTGCGCAAAGGCATTTATCACTAAAAGTGATCTTCCTGGTAACTTACTTATACAATTAAATGGAAATATATATAATACTTAGAAAAGAATACTATAATACATTGAAATATAAATAATAATATATATATACGAACACACTGATTATATATCTTAATGTAATGATGATGAAAAAAGATTCTAGAAGTGAAAAATTATGACTAAGTTACATCATAAATTCTAGAAGACTATATGAACAAACCAATTCTTCCAAAAGTAACTACACACTACTTAAAGTATTTATATAAGTTTGTATAATACACTCCCAGGTATTGTTCTGCAGATATCATCAAATAGAATAAATTAAAATGAATAAAATTGTGGGTATATTATCAGGTGGCGAGCCAGGAGCAAGAGGATTAAATCTGCTGGAGCGAGTTGATGGAAGGGTTATCAATTTGGGGGGAAAAGCCTCAGTGGAAGCGTATCCTGGCGTAAGTATTCACAAAACAGGATAACCTATTTAATCATTTGTATTTTTACATTATTAAATGCACTAATGTCGCAAATATATAACTTTTTAAATATGTATATCATGTGAATCATAAATGCTATAAGCCTAATATATAACCTAAATGGTGTTTTTTTTAATTAATTGATTCAACGATTATTTACCAGGATAAATATATTATGAATTCACCTGGCGGTGGAGGTTATGGTCGACAATCTGATAAAGAAGAACCAGAAAATCGTTCTAACTTCTACAGCAAGTTTCTGGAAAGGGGTAGCGTTTTTGAATATAAGAGTGCACAGGAATCTGTTTAAAATATATTTTGCCTATTAACTATACAATTTTGCCTTATAGCACAGTATAACGAAATAGTATCGAAAACAATAATTCATCATATGTGTTGGCAATTTGGCAAATTGTATACCAATACAATTTGTTCAATTATTGTTTAAGTATTATCTGGAATTTGTCATCAATAAGTGGTTATTTTATAATATATTATTGCCCCTATATACACAAATACAATTGACATAAATTTGAGCTCGAATTAATGTTTATATTAGAAAAAAATAAATTTTACGTACTATGTTAGTGGTATAGGTAAATAAGGCCAAAAAATAAATAATATACGATTATTTATTTTTTGGATAATTTCTAATTTTATTGAAGTGGAACTTCTTTAGGCGGCGCATGAGGATAAAAATTTTACGGTCACGAAGCCGTGCGTTTTTTATGCTAATTCGTTTAAAGGTTAGGTAGGTTTCATATTTACAAATAACATGTGACATTTTAATTGGTTATTTAATATGCTATTTTTACAGAATCATAAATTCTATTTTCGAAATTGTAAAAAAGAATTTACTTTATAATTTCTAATATTGAAAAAACAAAACACATGGCATTTTTATTTATATTTCGTCATTTGAGATTTCAATAAATTATTACAATTAATTTACGACAATTAATATTTTAATGACAATTAAATTCATTAAATTCCTAACATATCTTCCTTTTACAAATTATGTAAAAACGCATTGTCGTCGCTTATAATATGTATAATAAATTTTATTCTTCAGTTTGAATTTTGTTCAAAATTACTATATAATTTAAGGTATAAATTTACTTGCATATAATTCTAGACAACATACTTTTTTACGCACAAACATGCTCACGTACGCGCAAACATACTTACACATGAAATAACTATATTAAATAAACAATGTAGTGGGGCTGGATGATGTAAATAAAGCCAGTACAATTAAATTTGTCGTAAATATTAAATACCAATTAAAATATTTTGGTTTCTATTAACCCTTATTATACATTATACATTAATAATTATTCGATAGATTTAGGGCCGAATATTCGATTCCTTTAAGACTTCTTTGATATTGTATGTAATTTATGCCATACAATTTAGCATTATTTTAAAATTATAATATTTTCAGGATTTGATAACACAAATAGTTTTCTGTTGAAAGCAGCATAAAATATTCGCTACACAAATCATGTCATGTATAAATCAAATTATAAGCCTATAAGGCGATGATATTATTTGCACCAGAAAATTGTTACATTTTAATAGATATTAAGCGTTGACAAATATATACAATTTTGTTAGATAAGTTTTATTTGTTAATCAAAAATTTATATCTTGTTGTATTTGGGTTTTATTTTATGAATAAAGTGATCATTTAATTAAGTGTTTTAATTTTACTAACATTCTAAACAATTAACATTTATTTAGCAATATCTATAATTTTTCTATATGATTTAAACAGCCAAACCGATATTAATGACAATTTTTGCTGTTGTTCAGGTGGATTTAAATGAAGTTTGACAGTTTATGAATATATTGAATGAATCTGGTACTACGCGGCTGACATCGTTGCCGACAGATATGATTAAACTGCTAAACAGCTGGTTCGATTTTGATATTATAGTATATGTTGACGCGAATTGTCCCATTTATCCACGGGTTCGGGATCTTCGCCGGTGATACTGCAAGAGACTGTTAGTATACTATGAAAGTACAAAATAGTGAAATTTGTCATCACGTATTATCATAAATTGATATCAATCTTTTTCCGAAACTGCATCTTCTCCTGTCAAGCATGATCTCCAGCTGCAGCCAAGGCTTCTCTGTTTTCATACGCCCAAAATCCATGGAGTTCCAACAAAATAGACACAGCAGTGTGCCCATGGCCACTTCGGATCAGATCTTGGAGTGTGATCCTGTACGGATGCTCAGGGCGAATCATATCGAAAATTTCGTCTTTCACGTCGTCAAAATTGACCGGCTCCGCACCATGGGCTACCATTTGCTCTTGTATAGCCTGTAAATGTCATTCATATCAATTTCTTTTTTAGGTGAAAACATCTAGCATTGTTGCGATTTGAAAGTTGATGAAACGAGAAACGACGGTAAAAAGAGACCGATATATAAATTCATGTAATTTAACGTGGGAGAAAACGAGATGGGAAGCATTTACATTGTTTGTGCTCGTGGTTCTCTTTGTGCTCTGCTTCGTAGGGCCACTCGTGTTCAGAAAAGCATTACTAATACCTACAGTTATCCTCTTGCCGAAATTTTATATTCGTCTCTTTATCTTGAAGCCTTTAATATCACATAAATTATAGCTATTGGATTTGATTTTATCCAAAGAGAAATAGTATATGAGTTAACGCAGGGTCTGTTATGTCAAATTCCAGCCTAATACAGGCGATTGTTTAAACAAACATAAAAACTTTTATAACATTTCAAAACGTAGACCTTAATTTGAATGTAAAAATTACCTTAAAAAAATAATTCAATGTAAAAGCGTCTAAGTATCCCTGCGAGTTAATATCCAGGACTCGGAACAAATAAGCAAGGGCTGCTGGCTGCCTTCTATTCTCTAGTGCCAAGACTAGATCTAGATATGTTTTATAGTCCATTTCGCCGTCATATGTGAGACATTGCTGGAACACTCTTTGCAGAAAAGCTCGAGTCAATGTCCCTGAACCGTACCTATTAAAAATTAAATTTTTTTGGCATTTAGATGACCATACTACCACAATTTGAGTACTCGCTTCGCTAGCAGAGGGCCACACACGAGATACGCCCACGTACATACAAACACACACACGCACGCAGGTACGCACACATATTATGGATACAAGAACTTATAACCTAGAAAAACAATGTTACCATGTATGAAATCATAGACTGTGTCGTCGTCGTCGCTTCGACGGACGGACGCTCACTGCTGGACATGTCTCACGTAATGACATCCACAAGACCCGATCTTGCGCCGCCTGGCTACAGCCGCTATCGGCGACCTTCTTTATATCATCGGTTCACCTTGTGGGGGTCTACCTACATGGCGCCGACCGGTGCGGGGTCGCCACTTGTGATCTGATCTCTTACCATCAGGTGTAATCACAATCAAGCGCTAAGCTGGCAGCAATAAAAAAACCTAACGACACGGCATCGCGCAGGTAAGTCCTATTAAGTAATGTAAGTAACAGCCTATTAACGTCACACGGCTGTTTTGCGATTTTACAGACTACAAATACGCTAGAATTGCTCCCGCTTATAACTTACAATCAGGGGAGATGATAGTCAAGCATTAAAACTTACCCAGCAAGTTCATTAATGCTAAGCATTCCGTTATGGTCTCTATCCAGGTTAAGATACTGCCCATAAACACGCAGAGCTGATGCAGCGCTAAACCAGTTCTGTTCTTGAAGCTCCATTGGTAAATCTTCTTCGCGAAGCTGCAAAGTATGTTATTTATTAACGTATATGAAAAGCACGCATTTTAGTTTTACATAGGTTAATATGAAATTAACAATACAATAACAATGAATGGATTTACTACTTATAATATAATGCAAAATATGTTTAAACAATTATTTCAAAAAAATTTATGCACTATAGACCACACGACTGAAGTAAAACCCAAACACACACACAAATGCGTGTGTGTATAATATATATACATATATATTTTTTTATTTCTTCAAATATCTAATGTATTAGAAGTAAACCATATTAAGTACAATACAATACCAAATACTAGTAAAATAAAAAAGATCTGTCTTTAAACAAGGAATGAACCTGTATTTTAGGCGAGAGGGCACTCTCGCAAAATTTTCTAAACACTTTTGTTTATTAGCCAAAAAATTAACGATAAAAATGAAAATGCAAAGAATAAAAAGTATGTAGAAGAAAAATATGGTTTAGAAATGAGTTGGTGGGTGTATGACTGAATGAAAGTATGTGTGGGTATGCGTGTGTGTTTGTTTTATAAATATATTTAGTTACATGTGACTACATATACTCTTGACCGTGATCTCACGTGATGGTAAGTGATGATACAGTCTAAGATGGAGTCGCGCTGATCCGTAAGAGGCGATATACCTCTTATAGTTTCTACACAGCATCGTACCGGAACACAAATCTCTTTGTTTGGCGATAGGTCTTTACTGATAGGGTGGTAAATAGCCGCGGCGGAAGTCTCCCCACCAGGCCAGACTCAGACAAATTAAAAAATACAATTTCCTAAATTCGCCCTACCGGGGTTCGAACCCGGGATCTCTGCTAGCAAAGCAAATACTCGCACCAGTGCGCCAGCGAGTCCGTTACGAATTTTATTTAAAAAAGAAGCATAACAAACAATACTGCAAATGAAAGCAAACTGGGTTCATTGCCGCGTACTTTGCGGCAATAGCATTTTCTAATTTGTCTTATTCTGGAGTGGTAATGGGAAGCTTCGGTCATGAGTATTTACCCCTATACCAACAAGCATCTATGCGTTCAAAACTTACGGTAATTTATAAATTTAGTGTCCCATATGTAATACTCAAACTTTAAAAAAAAATCGGTCTAAAGACAGACACTACAAAAGACTATAAGTATAAATATGAATGACTTTTACCTCTAATAAATCATCAAGGAATGAACAGGATAATACATCCCGGATTCTCACTCGACCAACTCGCAGTGGGTCTAAAAAGAATAGAAACTTTCTTGCCGCAGTGCAAACATAGAAAGAAGTGAAGGAAGAATCTAATCCATCTAACGCCGCAAGAGAAGGTACCAATTCTGCAATATAGCTCTCTAAATCCTGGAAAGAAAAAACAATATTGTTATAAAGTGACGTAAAAATTGTTATAAAATAAGACGTTAGCTTCTTTAAGAATTTAAGAGAAAGATTTAGAGCAGTAGTAATAATAATGGTTCACTGTGTATACAAATTACGTTGATACGATTTTAAAGAAAACTTAATAGTTACATTTTTAATCAGTTTTCATAGTAAGCCTCTATCTATTCGCAACTGGAAATATTTCCTATTATTTTGTGTCATCTTTTAAATAATTTCCAAATGCTTCACGTATTACGTAATCACAATATTGCTCAGATATTTCATAATATTGCCAGATCGATTACTCAGCATTTTCTTAATTTAAAGTTGAGTGAATTTATTACAAGCTACTTGTATATTAAATTCTTGTATAATGTTCGTTCGCATTAATCATCATTTACTCATCACTCATCACATCACTCACTTGCATTCTTAACGCGAACAAACAGTCTAATGACATAACTTTGGATTTGCATGTGTTTTCCAACATCGATAATAATACTCTACTAATTTAAAGGGTGTAATTTGATAAATTTAAAACCATTCTTAAAAAAAAGCTAATTGAAAAATACTTTTAATTTGTTGGATTACTTAGATAATAAATATGAATGGCTCTTACGTAAATAAAATTAATATTATTAATATTGCGAATGAATTGAATTTTAATAAATTTTTCAGATTTTTTTTTTATTCTTGTTCACATACATGTTCCGTAAGGTATCCTTGTCCAGTGACGTCATACAATGAGAGTCCAATCCGAGTTTGTTGCAGCCACACGCGGCGCATCACATAATTAAAGAGCGAAACGCCTCGTACACGACCAATGCCGCCTTCAGCTGCTTGTAAACGACCAAAGACTTCTGCAGTGAAATATGGCCTGAAAAACCGTTTTTACTGTGAAAAAACTGCGTGCATACAAAGTACACATGCCAGAAGTGAAAATTCTTTGGCAAACTAAGTTTTAAGTCTTGTTTATATTTATACAAATCTAAAACTTTAGATTTCCGAGACTTAGAGGGAGGTAAAAAGGAAGATATGTTAGGAATTTAATGAATTTAATTGTCATGAAAACATTAAGTGTTAAGAATTAATTGAATTAATTTATTGAAATCTCAAATTACGAATTGTAAATAAAAATGCTACGTGTTTTTTGTTAATATTAGAAATTATTAATTAATAATTTTCTTAAATTTAAAAATTAGAAAAGAAAATATATGAAATATTTTTATTTCATATTTTATGAAAAATAGAATGTTAAATTATTATGACGAGTGGCAAATTAAAATGCCACATGTTATTTGTAAATATTAAAACTACATAACCTTCAAATGAATTAGCATAAAAAACGTACGTGCACATTTTCGTGCCGCTAATCACGCGTTTCACCCATAAAAATGTTACCCCCATGCGCCTAAAGAAGTTTCACTACAACAAGTGTGCATCAAGTGACCATTTATTTTAACATTGTTACATTCTAATCTGGTAAGAGGTAATTTACTATTTAATGGTTTTTACTCGTCTTTTAATATGATATATTAGAAGACAAGTCTAGTACTCTGTGGACAGGTAACCAGCTATTACCTACGCCTGGTTGGAGCCTGTATATATATTATTCATTAATTTTGATGCGGGAATTAAGAATAGATTAGATAATTTGATTCAAATTTCTACATATTTTTACAGGATCGAGAACTACACAATGGGTCACAGCTAACATTTATATGACTTCAACATCCTTGTAAAAACTTTAAAAGTGACAATTCAATTAAAGTTGTTGTTAAATTAAATGTACTGTTTAACTATTTGTTCAAACAGGTTTGTTCTGTTATATATATCTTTTATATTGTGACTCAAAACCAAATTAATTTTAGCTGTAAATGAAATAAAAATTGTGAATTTTTTTTTTACACACTCTATTAACAAAAACAAAGAGTTTGAAGATGCAACACAAATATAAAAGCTAATGACAAAATTGGATTAGAAGTAAATGACATTGTTAACTACAAGATGGAAGTGAGCTTGCATGTTATTTTTTTACTTACAAGACTTGAGATAGTGATTTAGGTAAGGTTTTATATGACATTTAAAAAAAGATATACCTATACTTTGGTCCTGCTTCATCTCTTATTTTTTTAAACTGTAGATAATCAATTGTGAGCTCATCACTATTTGCCATACTGTAACTCCCATTAGACTTTTCCAGTAAGCTCCAAAGATGTTTTAGTTCGCTGTTGTCGAGTAGTTCTTTGCTTTTTTTCTGTAAGAATTGTGCTCTGGTTTCTTCTCTTAATTTTTGGGCAAGTACATCATCAAGACGGGGTAGTTTGAAGTAAAATTTAGGTATTTTTTTATAAGTCTCTTCTTTGCCTTCCAATTTTGGTTTATAAATCTGTTTAAATGTTTCTAATTCTAATTTTTCACTTTCCTGTTTGGTAATGCTGGTATTTGTGTCTGTAACATAGTGCTACTCAATAATATTAATTATTGATATTTATTATAATACATCGATAATAATTTTTATGCATATTAGACTGAATTGTCAGGCCTCAACTTCTGAACCAATTTTTGTGTATTCAGGTGAGTTCGAAAATGGTTTAAATTGAAGACTTTATATGAGACAAAACTGGTCTTCCCTTATTTTCACTGGAGCAGCAACTATGTGGGTGATAGCTATTAAAATAAATAAAATTCATTCAACTGTTTGAAGTAAGTAACAAAATTACTGTTCTTTAATAGATGCTATTATACATATACATTGTATTGTATTGAATTTAGAGAGAAAAATGTGAAACATAAGGGGTTGCAAGCCTTTTCTTAGTCAATTAACATGTTAATTTTAAACTTAAGGAACAATATTGTGAAGTAGGGTCTTATACGCTGCAACTGCAACACACTTATAAATATCTGCAGATTCATCATTTTTCATTTGGTATTGTTAAATTGGGAACTGGTTCAAAATATAAAGAATGTTACGAAGGTGACACTGTATAGTTAGGAACATTAGTTATATGTAAATATGCACAACTCTGTGTTGTAGAGTGATGATTGAAATGATTGAACACTGTTTTTGTACATACCATCCAATTTTTTTATGTATTTTCTTAAACGATTTTTTAACATTTCATTAAGCTTTTTTTGTTTTTCGTCTATCACCGGAGTACTTTCTACCAGGAAATCACTAGTAATTGTTTCAACACTCTTGTTTTCTTTGTTAGACATTTTATATGTTCTTTTATATTATAATTTATATGTAACTGATGAAAAAAATGTTCTTGAGGTATTCATATATAAATTATTTAATAACTATGAGAATATCCAAGAAAAAACATATAAATATTGGTATAAACAAATTAGTAATGTTGTTTTAATAATTCTGACATCTGGCAGACGCGGCAAGGTTAGTTCTTACATATAAAATAAAATTCAAACCTTATTGCTAGTATATAAAGTTAATTTTGAAATAACTAATATTTTTGATTGTTACTGTTATTATATATTTTTGTTTTGTAAAAATGTATTTTAATCTTTGGAAGATAAGGTTTTATTTTATCTAGAACTATTTGTTTCAAATTATTAACTTGCTATCTTTAACTAACAGTTCTATAAGTCATTATTCAATAACATATCAATATTATGTTTCATTTTACGGTATACTTATATTATCTAAGATATTACAATAGATATATAGTTCCTTTAAAATTAAAAATTTTAATTATTGACAAATATTATTAGCGGCATAAATATATATACAATGTATAATGTCCAATGTTACAACAACATTTAAAGTGCATATGATTGTCGATAGATGCCGTTTTTATTAAAAGTGTTGTAGTAAAACTTCCTATTAGCTCGTTTATGTCTTTTATATTGGGCTATAAAATATCCCGCTATATATAAATAATTTTAAGTCCACCATAAAAACGGATCTATTAATTGTTGTCATCGCGCAAGATCTAAGGTAAAAAGTTTAATAATATGTGAGTTAATATAATACAATAGAATTACGAAAATATATTACTTTTTATTTATTTATTTATTTATTCTTATTGCACACAAACATACAGATTTTGAAAGCAAACACTAGCAAATTTATAGATAAGAGTGTACAAAGGCGGTCTTATCGCTTAAAGCGATCTCCTCCAGACAACCTTGGAGATAGTAGCCCATGAAATTACTGGGTAAGTGCAATAAAACATCCTACTATAGTTTCTACAACTAGAAATGCAAGTACACACACATACATACACACATACTTATACATACATAGATATACATATACATACACATATATGTATGTATGTCTTTATGTAGTCTGTATAATTA